>VWZS01005939.1:229918-260537 GCA_013397075.1 Rhabdornis inornatus
AAAAAAAAAAAAAAAAAAGGCCACCACTCTCTGATAATTCCAGCTTTCAAGCTAGCTTTAAATCTGGACAAAAGCATCTCAGCTTCCTGACAGAGATCTAAAATTGGCAACTGAGGCGCATATTCCAAACCAACACAGTAACTGCTCTCCACATTCACAAAATGCAGCAAGAGCCCAGAAGTTACACTCTCTCGGGACTTCCTAAAATTTCTGAATCATGCCCTTTCAGTTTCAAGACTATCTGCTGGCTCTTCTCAAAGCATTTTTTGAAGAAATCCTGACTAAGGAATTATATTGTATGAAGTACACATGTACCAAGGCAAATACATCACGATAGACAAACATATGTGTGGACACACTGTTAGAAAGCTAGGAAAATTACAGCCTGGAAAATCACTTCCAGGCCAGAGCTTCTCAGCTCTGTTCCCAGGCTGATAAGCTGGTTCAGCTTCAGTTAGGGAGAAATTCTCCCAAGATGATAATCTAGTCAAAACAAAATAAAATTCACAATAAAAATTAACACCTGGTGTTAACTGTGGAACCCATTTTTAAGTACTGTCCCACAAATGTTTTTCCCAATTATCCAATGAACTACTGTCCTGTCTTAGCTCTGCAAAACATGCTTTAAATACAGGCTGTCCGTTCAATAAAGTTAACCTTTTTTCCCTAAAAAAACCCACGTGTGTTACTATCCTCACTCTCTCACTAGCACAGTAACCACACCATAGGGACAAGCAGGCACCAGCCAGAAGCATAAAGCTGAAAATTTCATTCATGATTCAAGTATCAGGAAGCAACTTTCATACATTACTTTCCTCTTGTTGCTTATCCACCACTGGGATCAGAGCAGACTGGTATTTCTAAAGTGCCCCCTCCTCTCTTCCCTCAGAAAGTGATAATAAATCAAGCAAGCTACTACCACCTTTGGCTGCCTACAGTAAGACTGACTTTTTCCCCTCAATCATTGCTAAAGTGGGAGTATACATTAATGAGAGGGGAGTGGCAGATTTCTTAAGGAAGTCCACTGATCAGGCCTTGGATCTGGACTAGAGCAGCCAAGCAGGTATGGCAACAGCCCAGCTGAGCTGCACCCATAGCTCAGCTCTCTGAACACAAGAGCTGGTCTGCTCCTACACTGCACTTGAACCATTCAGCCACCAGACTTTCAAAGTTCCCTCTTTAACTGGTAAATTATGTGGTCCTGCATTTACTACCTAGATCAGGCATTCCCAAAGAGTGGCACACCCTGAAGTAATTGTTTGCTATTCTTAATATAAGATAAATCTGTCTAACTTCCAAATCTGTCCAGGCAGAGGCTTCCATCCAGCCTGCAAGAATTTTTACCTCCTGCCAAAATAGCATACATTTCTAGATCAGAATGTGAAAGGAATGGGAGGACTAAACTGACAAATGATGGGAAAAACTAGGGAGCTTAGACCAAAAGGTAGATCATGCTGTGCAGCTGGGATAGAAGCTTGTGATAAGAATTTGAAAAAATACATAACTTGGGTACTACTGCATATGTGACCCATACAAATAAAGAAGTTTATGAAAGTATTTTTAAATTAATGCTATCTATCTGCAAACCTACACATGAACTCAACCATTAATTATACCTGGTTTAGAAATATTAAAGCTTCCAGGTACTGGATGTTCTCAGCTTGTATTATCAAATGTAGACAATTAATTCAGAGTCCAAACTGGAAACACCCTACCTAGCTTTTCAGTTTAGTTGTTTTGCTTTAACAAAGAAAGGGCTTCTATTCAAGAGGTGTAATTTTTAATCACTTACAGAAACACTCCAAAACAAAAAGATATATAGTTAGATAACAAAATGTCACTGAACTAACTACCAAAACAAAAAGAAATCAAAGACCAACATTTTACTCTAGATGTCCAAGAGAAATGAATCTTTTTAAAAAGTTAGATGTCACAAACTATTAATATCTGATGGTCAGGAACTAAAATGCTTGGCCAAGTTTTCATTTTACACACTGCAAAACTCCAGAGTTACGAGACTAAAGAAATCAAAGATTCTTGTCAAAAGCACTAGCTGACATGTACCAAACATGACAGGGTATAGGAAAGATCCCAACCCTCCCCCTTAAACCTATGCAATGAGAAAAGCCCAGAAAAGCTCCTTTTAAGTAGGTTTAGACTTTGTTTTTCCTTTTCTGTTTTACCTCTTCTTTATTCTCCTAAAATAAGGCACTCTTACATCATATTTCATGCTTCCCAAGTACTAATTACCTTCAACCCATAATACAGTCCAGAAATAAGCAGATGTAAGCACTGTGTGAGAACTTTATATGCCTTCCTCAATTAGAGGTAAACAATCCTGCATTACTTTAATTTAAATGTATCTTTCCCATTTTTCAGCTAATACATCTGTGATATGCTGATGCCTGTGGTGATAGCATCAATTTAAAGACTCAAGGAGAAGACATGCACTAATTCCTTTGAAACACGTCAAAACAATGTTTTTTCTACCAAAAAAGGACACAAATTACAAATATTACCAGTGAAACTAGCTGTGCATGAGGTCTTACTGTGAAAACAAGAAATATTAAAACCAGTACCTCAGCTATCATGTACTGCTTGCACAAGTTGATCTGCAGGCCACCTGACTATAAGGGAAAGCAGTCAAGCACATTAATTATTGAGCTGAAGACTAACAGAAGTGATGAGGTGGCTTATGGTTCTTAACTTTTATTTGGTTTAAAAATCATTAGATAAAAAGATTACTTCCTTGGAAGACTACTTGTTTAGAATAAAGGATCACTAGCCTATTAAAATCACCAACACACTTACAAATCAGGTAACAAGAGAAGTAAGTGATCTTCAGGCCAAACTGCCCTGGGCTCAGTATTTGTTATCTTGCTTGGCTCTCACAATTTCTGATTTACTCAAATATAGCCTTCAACTTTATAGGCACAGCAACTAAGAACAAAGGCTTTTGCTCCTTCCAGCAGTTTAATTACTAATGATTGAAGAAGAGTTTTGCTAGAAAAAATTAACCTTAAGACAAGCTTTTCCCTTGTTTTCACAGCTCACTGTCTAGGAAATCGGATCTGCAACCTGGAAACAGCACATCAAATCAGGATTCTTAGCTTCCTGATTTGCACTAATACAAATAATCATAGCGACTCACTGATTTTCAAATTAAACTACTGCTTTATCATAATCCATCTGTTTAATCTTCAGTCCCAAAAATTTTTATGTGTATTTATGTGCTCCAATGAAAATAAATTAAGAAAAACAAAAACATTGCCATCAAAGACATGGCAAAGGAGAAAACATTCATGAAAATACTATGAACTTATGCATAGGCTCACCTTAAATCTCTTATCCTGCAGGACTTTCTTAATGGCCACAAGCTCTCCTGAATCACAGAGCTTGGCTTGATACACAACACCAAAAGATCCATTTCCAATCACCTTGGTGTCTGTGTAGCTGACTTCTTGTGGTCGGTCCGGACCTTGTCCAGGAGTTGCCACTACTGTAGTCACCTTGCTGCCATCTTTGTCTCCTGCAAAGCAAGAGATACACAAATAATCAAAATACATGCATAAACAATATGAACAACAAGACTAAAACAGAGACGGGTAAGACAAAGATTTAGATCAGCATATGGACTTCAATATTATAAAGAAAAATAGAAAACCGAGCATGTTTTTTACCAATATATATTAAGTGATGACAATTATTCATTTAGATTATTGCTAACAAAAACTTGCTCTCCAGAAGCAAATAATTGAGCAATAAAATGTAATGCACAAAGAAGCCAAGTACTCATCCCTACATCTGAACATCAAGCAAGTGATATTAAACACAGTGTTGTTTGCATTATCAAAATGAAGCATTTTCCCATATTTTTCCTATAATTGAAGAAGCCAAACTGCCAGTATGAGCTCAGATCACCATTCTGATCTTTATAGGCATTTATCTAGCAACAAAAACCAGGAGCATTTTAAGTTTTCTACAAATCCACCCACATGTAAAGCTCCAGCTTGCAGCACTAGGAATCGTAACCTTTGTCAAACCTGGCTGTGTGCACCTGAAGCAAAACCTAGGCTGAATCATATGGCACAGTCCTGTTCCTCCCTTCTTCCATGCCTGGACTTCTTTGCAAAGAAGGGAGGCACTTGCTGGGGCAGGGGAAGAAGGCGGAGAGGGATGACAACAGCAGGCACTTGGCTGGTATCTTAAGATGAACCAGAACACAGCCAAGGACAGTGCTCAGGATGCAAGATCGCAGTGGAAGTTGCACAGCTGAATGTGCTTTGGCGCAGATGCAGCAGCTGTAGGTTTTACTGGCATTTTCCCAGCCACTTTCCCACCAAAAGGCGCAAGCCACTATCATCTACTCTTAGCCCCACTGTTACTACCAACAGTGCTTTGCCCTGTCCAAAGTCTGATTTTGTTTGTAGTAGGAGCAAAGCTTTAGGCATTTTACAAGCACACTCTGGGCATTTCTTGCCCTTCAGCTGCAATAAAGAACCCTTCAGGTTTGGGTTACAGAACCAAATAGGGCTGCAAGAAAAACCAAAACCTGCTGTTCCATAGCAGTCACCACAATTCTACAGAAACTGTTCTCAAGAAATGCTCATCACATCTGTTTAATAACAAACCTTCATGACTTTCTCCGGGTATTCTCTTCACTTCTCATGCATTTAGAAAAGTCTTTCCAACAGATAGCTTGATCAATAGCTTTAGTGCAGTTTAGGCAAAATGCTCCTTGTTCTGCTCCAAAATGGCATGGGAAAAACAATGGCACAGCTCATCCTTGCTCTCTTTCCCCCCAATGCTTCCTCCAAATATGAGGGCTGTTGCAAAGAAAGTTATTATGATAGAGAAGTTATTTCTCTTTGGGCAACCTCTCCCCTCACTACTAAAAGCGACTCAGGTACAGCACCTAAAACCAGACTCTGCAAAGGAAGGTTATCTCAGCTCTACCCAGCATGCTGGCAACTCCTTCTGTCCGACTTACAACACATTTATTTGTTTGTACAGCCCAGCACAATGTTTGCAGCTTGTGCAATGCTGCAACCTCCTGATCAGCTTGTGTACCAAACTCTCCTCCACAGGGCTGCTGCCTGTCCAATCCTCATCCACTTTCCACTTACACACCTGATTGCTCTTATCAAAGCCTAATATTCTGCATTTGTCCTGACTGAACTGCATCCAAGGTTACTGAACTCTCTTGCCAACTTGTCACATCCTTCAAATACAGTCACTACCCAGAGATCCATTTCCTGATGCTACATGAAATTTACCAAAGAAATTGGTGAAAACTGGTGAATCCTATGATACTGTCTAAAAGCCCTGCAAAAACCCATTAAATAGCTCATCCTATTTTTTTCATGAACCTCCTGTTATGCTCAGACAAAATAATCAAATCATTTTGTATGTCTTTCATGGGATTTCCCATAGTCCATTGTTTTTCTAGATTTCTCATGAGAAAATTAGTTTGAAAACTTCAGTCAAAATGCCCACATCTACTACTACTTCTGCACTTAGAAGATTCAGAAAAAAAGAAGGTGGCTTGACATCATTTCCTCCTGAAAAATCCACATTAACTGGTATCGATCTCCTATGTTACCTTTAAGGTTCTTACAAATTGTTTCGCTTTATGATTACAATTACTCCATGAAACGAATTAACAAATTAAATATAAATGCAGTACATTAGTGCTAAGGGTGCCAATTACTTGCCAAGCAATACAGAGTAGGTATAGCCCTTCCGCATAATAGCTGTGAGAAGTTGAGATGCAGATTTATAAATCTGGAGAGAAAATGGGGCTGGGGGTAGAAAGGAACACTAGACAGATGAATGTCTTACAGGGAGAGAGAGAAGCATAAATAGAAGCATACTAGCTTCATGGAGAATTCACTCTCCTCTTTGATAACTGTAAGAAATAAAAGGAAGGAAGCCACAAATACAAATAAATGTTTCATGTTCTTTTTTGTAAACAAGCTGAAAGTGTAACTCTCATAGCAGCAATGCATTTTATTTGCCCAACTATTCTATGATTAGCATTCTAACTTATCAAATATACAAATAAGTTACATATGCTTTACTACAGCAATCCTCATCAAATAAAAGGTAACCCCTACCTGCTCAATTTTAAGGGGCAATTATTTTTCTTTTTGGCAGGGTTCACTAGACCAGAGTACTGAGATTATTGTTAATGAGTTTTGTTCTCCAATTTTCCAAAAATCAAGACTAATGAACTATTAGAGATAAAAATGATTGTCCCTTTAGTAGTATCTGATATCAAGAAATCTGCTCTAAGGACTTTCTTCAGAGCTGCAACTCTCTCAGGGGCCTCCTGGTCCACAAAACCAAACCCTGAATTTCAGGCCACTTCAAATGTTTCGTTCCAACGTGCAGCCCACAAGCTGCAGCCACCCAGTCAAATTTCACAGCTCAAACGAGAAACCAGTCAGCTTCAGACACTTTAAGTCCACAGGAAAACAGCACCTAACTAAACTTTCTGAAACCATCAGCGCTCAGAAGCGTATGCACTAACACTTTTAACACTACACCAAGAATTACTTTGTTTCTTTACAAGAATTTAGAGAGCATTAAGCCTCATAGAGCTTTTTCCCAGCTTCCTGTTTTCAGGAAACAAGTTTTTGCAAACCATCCACAAAATACACCATAAGGACTCCAATCTTTAAGCCTGTTAAGAGTTTCAGTTACATTCCATTTCAGTATTGTTGAACCTGAAGGACTATAGGTGTAAAATTCACCTTGCACCCTTGACAGCTTTGACCTCCACAAATAAAATATCTCACTGCTGCTCCAAATATATAAATAACGTGTTTGTATCGAGTCAGCATCCAGAGACCTCAAGCCTGTTTTGCAACTCCTTGCACTACACAGATGTAAGTACTGCTCACAAGGTCATACACAGTTCAGAATGGTTATCCAGTTTTAATTGTCTGGACAGCAAGCGCCGACTTGCCAGCCAAGCAGCCCATAAAGGAGTTCACTGAACAGCTTTCAGAAATGCTGGGTTTAGCCTCAGCATGATGGAAGATAGCAGAGAGGAAACAGCCCTATCTAGCAATCTTCAGTACCTCCAAACAGATTCCTAACAGCAAACACCAAGAAGCATTATACAGCAACTCTTAAAGAGAAGCCTAGACAGTTCTCATCTATCCCCTTTACCTCTTACTTTGTTTAGGACTGTCAGACTCTGTGTCCCCAGTGGACAGGCAGGTACTGCCAAACACTGAATACCCTTGACACCTTTGACTGTAAGATCTAGAACAGAACTAGGACATTAAATAGAAAAATTAAAGAAGGAAGGAAGGAAGGACTAAATAACACAGCTCACATGAAAAGCATCACTAGCACACGTCCAGAAGCTGCTGCTTTCTAGGGCTGACAGCAATATGACTACGCTTTACTGTAACCAAAAAGCAAATTCATGTGACTGTATAACCATCATCTATGCCAACCAGCTTTATAACATCCAGGGTAGAAGCATAAAACAGTTATCACACTATAATACACTTGTACTTGCATCTGGTATGTTTCATAGAAACCTGTTGGGTTAAATCTCCGGTGCTCTTAGCAGCATTTGTCAAGCTGTCTTCTTTAATGAGCCAAGCAGCTACTAGTTGCTATAAAATTGTTTATTGCAGAAGTACATCAGTCTCAAAGCAAAAGTTACAGATGCTAAAGTCCATGCTAAATTTTTTGGTATAGAGTCTCAAACAGAAGCAGAAGCTGCTCCCGGAGGTCCCAGCAGGGCCGATGTTGCTGCAGCTCCTGTCTGCTTTTTAGGTGTTGATGATGGCAGCGAGAGAGCAGGAACAAAAGCAAATGGCAAAAAGCACATGGCAAAAAGCACCAGCTCTCCCTACCACATGTTCTTATACAGAAACTTCTCAACAAGCTAAGACACAAACTCGAACCACTACTTCTTAACCTATTAGAATTCTAGTTTCTTAACACGCCAGGTTACGTATAAACTGCGCATATGGTCTATCTTGTTCTATCTGAAAAATGTAAGCAATGTTCTTACTATAGTTTTATTATGCCTAAAACAATGTTCCTGGAGCCTCCACGGATACACCGGTATCTATGTTTTTCAACCTTCGCTAAAACTTGCACTTCTACTCTAAGACCTCTTACTCACTAAAAGCACTTAAAACTCATTTTACTTACTTACTTAATTGCTTGCTTATACTAAAATTTAAACATACACCTCTGCTTTATGTGTGAGTGGCTTAACATACTTCAATCCATCCAAAAGTTTTAATTCAGTCCCTGCACTCTGCTTTCTCTCTGAAGAATTCAGAGAGACCTTTGATTACAGACTCCAACAGAACCCCTTCAAGCATTTCCTCACACAGTACTGATATTTAACATCCATGATGCAGTATTTGGGTTTGGGATTTTTTCATGAAGAGCTTTTTCCACAATTCTGATGTGAAATTGAAAATAAAATCCAGACATTTCAATTTCCAAGTGTTCTGATTGATCTAGTTCACTGTCTACCTTCAGCACACGATGACTACAAAGGATAAATCACAAGCACTACGTAAAATCACTGAAAGCACTGTAGAAAGCAGAGAATACTCAGTTTGAGGGAAGAAATTGTGGAAGCAGAAAGCCCCACAACAAAAAAATCTCTCTCTCTCCCCTGGAGGGTAAGCCCTTAGGCACTCCTTATTTGTCATGTGATCTATAGTTTTGCTACCAGGATGCTTTTCTGTTACATGTTAATTTGTTGTACCCCATTGGCCCTTCCCACTTTGTACCATCCCTGAGCCCTCAGACCTTTCGCTGCTGCTCTACCCGGCCCCTCTGGCTATCCTATATCTGCCCTGCTCACTCCTACCCTGTGAGCCAGTTCCTCCCTAGACCCACCGAGGAAGAGGAATAAATCTTGCCTTGGAACCCCACACATGGCTCCCATCTCTTCTCTCCTGTGTCGGCTGGAGTGCTCACAAAACCACAAAAGAGCTAAATCAAGAGCTAAATCACTCACCGCCGGGGAGCGAGCCGGAGGACGTGCTAATGCCTCAGAGACGTCCTCCAAGGATGCTTCTCTAGAAGGTCATGGCACTCCACCACTGCCCCAAGGCCCGCCATGACAAGAAATTAGCATACTCCACTTAGAAGACTGCAGACCATCAGTGCAAGCTGCAACCCTATTTTGGAATCTCAAAAAAAAAAAACCACCGTGGCAGATGTTTTTGTTTTTACCCAGGTGAGACTGTGATAGTGATGCTGCTATTGGGCAAGCATTTTATCACATATACACCCTACCAGCTGCAGATTCCTACTATTCAACTCAAAGATGACCATCTGGAAGTGCACTGCATGTATACTTCTGTCCTGTGCCAAATGAGGTGTCATGCAATAAAATTCACTTCAGTCCTCCGGGACCATGAAAAGTATCCTTTGCTATTGATCACCCACACACTCCTTCTACTGAATGGGCCTGGAGAAAGTCCAAAACTATGTCTGTCCTACATCCCCTTAGCTGCTTGGTGTCTGACTGAGCAGTAAAAGCACACTTTAATGTGCAGACAGATTTAAGATTCCTTTTCTTCCTCTCAACTATATATGTGTGCCTTCTTCCTCTTCCATGTGTTTTACAGCTGAAGTGAAGAAACAATGTATTAGTACAATGATTACAGCAGCTTTACTCCTACTTCAAATGCAACCTTGATCCTTTGCACTGTCTGCAAACTCCAACTTTTCCTCTCTTTTGACTTTACCTATTTCCTCTTGCTTCTCTCCTCCAGCTGTTACATTCCTCCTCACCAGCACACTCATGGGCTTTTCCATTAGATATTATTTAGGCTGTTTTCTAAAAGAAAACTTCACAGACCTACAGCACACTCTGTACAATGTCTGAGGTCACGTAACTGTGTTCTCTTAAATATCTTCACTGACTTGTTTCAAATCTCAGTGTCACCTCCCTATTAAGACATGGCTCAATATTAAGCCACTTACATGACAACTTCTCCCCTTCATAAGGCTTCACTGCACTGTTTCATCTTAATTTGCTCAATGCTCAATATAGTCAAGGAGACACTTCCATAGAAACCTGACACGACTGGATCCAGCCCCTGCCAATGGGATTAGATTACAACCAACAGCTGACACAACCACCTAGAAAGAAATGAGCAACCAGAGGGGGATGGAAGTTTATCAGAACTACAGTGGCTCTTCTCAGTCACAGATAACCGGATGGTCAAAAGATCTGACTACTTTGTGAAACAAATGTTTTAAGGGAAATCTTTTCTTGAGCTATCTGCTAGAGCCTGGTGCTGATCATCAGATAAGGCTATGGAATAAAACATCTGACTTCTTAGATAACTGTTCACGGCATGTGAAGGAAGGAGGTCAGCAGCTGCTCTGAAAGTCTCTAATGTGGCCAATGTATGCTTGAGGAAAGACACTGTCAGCAGTAGAAATCTCTACTAATTTTCTTTTTCTAATTAATTTTTCCTACACTTTTTAAAAGTTAGTTTCACAAAGAGCTAATTATAAGAGTCAGTACAGAGGAGAAAGTATTAAAATGGTATTTATGAACCATTTTACTAGACAACTTCCTTTCTTCATCAGTGAACTGCATGAATGTAGTCTCCTAGTGGGAGACAGTACAAGATAAAAAAATCCTATAACCATACAGAACCATGGAATGGTTTGAGTTTGAACGGACCTTAAAGCTCATCCAGTTCCAACCCCCCCAAGCATCAGCAGAGAACCTCCACTTGACCAGGCTATTTTAAGTCCCATACAGCCTGGCCTTGAACACTTTCAGGGATGGGGCATCCACAGCTTCTCTGGGCAACCTGTTCCAGTGTCTCACCACCCTCACAGTAAAGAATTTTTATGTATAATCTCAAGTTTTCAGCTTGAATCCATTCCCCCCTGCCCTATCACCTTGTAAAAAGTCCTTCTTCAGCTTTCTTGAAATGAACATTCATGGGCCAAATCAGAAAAACTCAGGGAATCAAAGAAAGGGAGTCTTACAAAGCACAGTGTGGTTTGATTTTTCAATTTACTCCGAACAAAAGGAGTCCCTGGAATTCCAAAAATAGTTCAGGTCAAACATTGAACAAAAACCTCTAAGTGTGCCAGTCATCACCCAGATAACGCAGATGCATTCACTAAATAAATATATACACTAAATATATACACACACACACTTGTTTTAGCACAGAAAATGTCACTTGACTTCCTGACTGTAACTGAATACTGTAATAAAAGAGAGGCCATTAGACATTAGTTCAGATCAGAAGAATCTCATTATTTCTGCCCAAGGATTTTGCAAGAACTAGGAAGTCTGAGAAGTGATATTTGAAAGGAATCAGAACACTCAGGGAACTTCAAAGATGGATAGGATGATCCATACAATCCTGTTATTTTGACAACAATTTTGTTTTAAGTACCATACCAGTTACTTTGATAATGAATAAAGAAGCAATAAGGTACACTTCATAGAGACCAGATTGTTGGATTCTATATTGTTAGAGACACTACAGGTTCATTTGGAAAAAACAAAAAAAGATAAAAGCAGTGACACACAAGCAGTGTGACTTCTGTACGATTTCTGACTTGCCATCACATCCCAAGTTAATGAAGAAACACATATACAAAAAGAAAAGTGATTATTATTCAAATTATAATACACTAGCCCATAAGTTCAACATAAAATATAATAGGAGGTGCCACCAGCATTAACTTTTGCCCTCACCCTTACTGCTTTCATCAACAACCAACCTGAAAGAAAAGCCATGAAGCAGTAAGATACAAGATTTAGAGCTATGCCCAGCATAGAGATCAGTGAAAAAGCAGCTGACCTTCCTTAGTAACCCAAGCACAAATAAAGCAGAGGAATCCAGAATCCAAGATCATAGGCCATGCAGCCAAGTCAAGTAAAGTCATCCAAAGAGCGGAGTCATCAACTTTGACTTGCAAGACATCTCAGCACAGACAGAAGCACACATTGCGACTGAGACCTAAAGCAATCCTTAGATGTATAAGCAGAAGTACATCAGAAAAAAACGTAAAAAAAAACTCTTCGCTATTTCACACCCATTGAACAGCTACTAGAGTAGCGTGCTTAATCCTGATGGCTGAAATTCAGCATTGATAATTCAAAACACTAGATATTCAGAAAGAAGCCTCAGACATCCTAAGGTCAGCAAAAATATATTACCTTGCGTGAGACTTAAGAGTGCAAACAATTTAAGTTAAGGGAAAGCTGGAGGATTATCTCTAAAAGGAAAAAGGAATAGACATTTCAGAGAGAGCTCTGATCTGCAGGTGGAGGACACACTGCAAATGATGACTAGAAACAGAAATTGCAAGAGTTTGGGACAGAACTGTAGGTAGACAAAATTTAGAAAAAAAATAACTTCCTTATTAAAAACTCCGAAAGACAGGGTTATTTTTGCAACACAGACTTTTATTTAAGACTGGAATTTCTTTCTTAAACAAAAAATACTGCTGAACTACAACTGCTAGGCTGCAAATAAGAAAGCATGCACAGGATGAACATGGTGTCTCCTAGGGTCTTAAGAAGGTCACAAAAGTTCAATACCCACATAAATAATTTCTTTCAACTCAGCACTAATGCAATGGTGTCATAACTCAATATTAAATATGCTGCTTTCCACAACAAATCTGCATCCAATTTAAACAAAAACACAATAAAGTGATAAATAATGAAAATGTGAAGAGTAACAGGTCATTCCTTGGCTTTATTGCTAATGATCAAATGACAGGCACAGATGATTAGTGTCAGTTAACCAGCCAATCCCAAGACAAATAATCAGGACAAATTTCAGCAACAACTTTCACGTCAAAGACCACCAAGGGAAAAGGCTTCCAAAACACCCTGAAATCAAAGTTGCCATTGCCTCTAGCTGGACACAAAGGAAGAAAGTAAAAATAAAATGTTCATTCCACTTGTACCCAACAACAGCACTTTTTACAAGCCAATCTTTTGAAAAAAACTTTTTCCCAGAAAAAATTTACTTTGCAGAAGGCAAAATCTGTAACTTCAAAAAATGGCAGCACTACATTTCGCTCAACAGTTTCTAAAATGGCAAATCTGAAGTACTAAGTTTATGCAGGAAAACTGAAAAATGGAGCAAAAAGCAAACAGAATACCAGTGACTGACTTTTGCCTAGTGAAACAAACCATCCTACCACTACAAAACAAGAAGTAAACAGTTCAGAAAGATTATATAACTTTATTATAAAAATGAAACTGTGTAGCTCAACTGACCTCTTTTTAAGGTCATCATGTCACTAAAAAAGGAAAAAGAAACTAAATATATTTCCAGCAGACTGTGACAAGTAATGGCATGCCTCATATGCCTATATTTGATGTAATAAACACATAAAATTACAGCAAGATGCAGGTACATTTACCCCCTAATATTTATGTTGAAAAAAAAAAAGGAAAACTAAAAATTCAGCAGAAGGAACAGCATGTGGATTTACTGCATCTCAGTTCAGACATTCAAAATGCCATTGGGGCTTTAAGTCTTTCTTTAGAGGTAATAATAGACTTCTGGAGGGGGCATTCAATTCACTCCCTTCAAAAGCTTAATGCAAAAGACTGTAAACAAACCTTTAAAGAATAAGCAAGGCAGTGAGCAGGTCCCAGAACATTCACATTATAAGGTTGTTAAAATGTCCACTGGAAGGTCACATTAAGCTCTAAGACACTGACTTCCTATGGGTTTTTATATTTTAACCACAGAAGTCAAAGTGAGCACAGCATGGTACTGGCCACACAGTTGTGCTCCTCTACTCCAGCATAAACTTGACTCTGAACAGTTTAAAAAACAAAATAAAAGACCCAAGAGGAAAAAGGATGTGAAGAGCCCTGTTGATCTAGCCCAGATGCCTATCACACTGGCCATGAGATGACCTCCCTGGATCCAGCTGTGGCAGATGGGATTCCAACAATCAGCTGCTTACATCGGCCACCATGAAATCCCAGCAAGTTAACACCCCACTGCTTTATAAACCAAACAGTGGAATCCAGAAGGGATATTTACTTGCAGTGCCTGAAAAGAAAATCCATTTTGCTATAAGCTGTCCCTCCTATCACTGTGTAAGGTGGTACCCACACCTGAGGCACATTTAAGGTTTGTGTTAACCACCTCACTAACACAGAGCTTGCTTCAAGTACTCTTTCTGTCATGGCAAACACAGACCAAAACTGTAAATTTCTAAAGAAGAGAGCTGCAGTTAACATTCAGGTGGGGAAAAAAATTCTGCACAATTACCTTAGGGAGTACCACAAAAAGTATTTTTTTTCTGTGACTAAACAAAATATCCACAAGAATGCTTACACTTATATTTCTGCTTTGGAAAAAAACACAGAAATGTACAATTAAGGTAATCTAAACACTGGCTGCCACTGGGGTTTCATAAGCAGTCTCATGCCTGTTAACAAGTTATTTTTAGTAGGCACTCTTTCCGTTCTCCTCTCTCTCCACCCACATGCAGAAGAACCCACCCCACAAAAGCTATATAAAAGCTACATAGCTATATAAAACAACTTTAAATTTAGATAATGTGATTCCACAGATTAAGAAGCAAGTACCAAAACGGTCATAACAGATTTTGTTTTTATAATCTTAGATCAGGTAATTTCACCTCCAAAGAGCTTACAGGTTAAATGCAGCACAAGAGACAAGGACAGAGACAGAGAACGAACAGAAACAGTATGACAGCATTTTAGCATAAGACTGTGACCTCAGTAGTATTCTCCTTTCCTTTTGAGCGCTGAGTTAATTGCAAGCTGAGAAATTCAGCCTTAACAGTACCAGGTTTTCTTATTTGAAGTTTCCTTTAGTTACTCTTTTCTCTTATATTATCAGGGAACATGATTTAGCAAATATTTGCCAAAGACAGCTATAGCAGTTCAGCTGACACAGAGTAACTTATAAATCACTGTAACTGAGCCCTGACATGCAGAACCCCAAGTTACAAACAGATGGTGTTTATCCACTTGTTAGTGCCATTCAACAGCTGACCCTGAACGGGTCTGGTGGTGTCTTCCAGCAGGGCTGATGAGCAAATCCATTGTTAGTCACCTACTGACACACCTACTTTAAGACCACAGTCAGAGATTCCAGAGCTCCCACCCCCCGAAGAATACCAAATAATCAACACTCATCTGGGTAATTCCCAGATAGTCTACAATCTTCCCATCAAAATACCTGGTATGACCTGCAAACCTCTCCCTAAAGTAGCTTATTGCAAACTGCTTGAGTAGGGAGGCTGTCTACTTGCTGGAGACCGCCTGGCTCAGCTCTAATTGCATTTGTTTGAGTTTTTGAACCCAGTTAAATGTACATGTCACCGAGACAAGCACACCTCTGACCCCTGAGAACAGACATAGCTGTTTTTTCCTTTTCCTTCTCTTTGCATCCACCAAGAGGCTTCAAATGTATAAGACCATACCATCACACAAAACCCCCAGAAAGCCACCTGCAGCAGCTGCAAGTTGCCAAGACCCCCCTTACCACATACTTGCACAAATTAAGAACATCTTAATACATCTTAGAGGGAGTCTCTACTCTCCTACTGAAGGTTTAAATAAAACATCTTTCAATTGTGTTAATTACAGCAGTGGTTAAGTATGAAGTGTGAATAGGACCCCACTGTGCTAGACACAGCACCAGGAGTAAGAGACAGCTCCTGGCCCCGCTGGGAGGGAGGAACCAGAAAGGAAATAGGCTAAAGAAAGAAGAAAATAAAGCAAAAGTAAGCAAAACACAGGTGAAAACCTGATGTGAAAACATCCCAACTCCCCAAAATGCTAACATCAAAAAGTGCAAAAAAGCAGAAGCAAGAGCAGAGAACCAAGGACAGAATTTGGAGCAAGACTGTAAGCATATTAATACTGAACCCACTAGTGAGTTCTCCAGGGGTGTGAAACACTTGCTGTCACCACTTCCACAGGCAGCCCAGCCCAGCAGAGCCTCCGTGTAGTTCTCTGTGGCCTCTGCAAGCCTTGTCAAACTGTGGAGAAAGAAGCAGGGCACAAAGCAAGCAGCTCCACATCTGCTGGAGTCTCCTTGGCAGGTCCCTCCTGCCACACTGTGAAGCCAATCCCTATCACAAAGGTGCACCCTCAAACCTTGAAATTTTTATCTAAAAATGAAGAGCAATTTCTGTATTTATGGGTATCATAGGTGGACTTGGAAACCCAGGTGCAATGAACAGTAATACCCACTTACCCTGAAAAGTTTTGCCTGGCAGGGCGAAGGACAAAGCTCTCCCCTTGCGAGAGCCCTGGATTCTAGCACATTTTTCTGCTTTCTGGAATATCAGAGGACTCCCCTTCCCTTTGCAACTTCTCCTTTCTGTCAAGTACTCCATAATTATGTTGTCCAATTAGGACCTGACATGTTTTCTTACTCTTCAGTTTCACTGAATGCAGCATAGAAATACAGCATATACTTGTCTTGATATTCTGTCTCTGACCAAGAAACAGCATCTTGGACCCAGAGTCCAGCCCAGACAGTGAATGAGACAGATCAAAATCACAGTGAGAAACAGATTGTTTGGAATCTGAGACAGCAACCAAATCCCAAAGAGAAAGACAGATGAAGCTAATTACGAAAATGCATTTGGTAACTATGTTTTAAGATTGGAGGAGGAGTAAGAGAACTGCCAGCTGTTCAGAACCAACATCCAATTTGGATAGGAAATACAGTGGAAAAAAAAAAAGCCAAAAATTAGTAGTAGTCAATCTAAATCTCTAAGATGACCATCAGCTGAGGTTGAACACCATTCTAAGACTGAAAGAGGCATTGCAACTGCTTCTCCAGAGGGCAAAATCAAGTTGTGCTACACTGTACAATTCATGCTGCAGAGCACACACCACTTTTAAGAGACTCCACAGTCTCCACACTCATCTCGAATTACTGCTTTAGATTGTGTCACAGAACAGCACAGGAATGGAACAAGTCCTTTTAGGTTAAAGATGGTTTTGAATTCAAGGAGAACGTTATCTCAATTAACATTAAGAAACTGCAGGCATGCCATCAGTGCAATGAAGATATTCTCCATGGCAAGAGTAGCTATCTTGGTGAAGGAGCTATTATTACAGATGAGGCAGAATTTTAGAAGACAGATACATAAGCTATTCACCACTGGCAAGTCCTGCTTTTGAATTTTACTTATTTTTTAAAGTAGTAAAAATAGTAGAGCAAGAAGAGCAAGAGAACTAAGTGTTGGACATCTCTAAAGCTATTTAAGGTAACCAGAGAAACTACAGCTCATTTTCACATTATACGCAATCTGATGAAAGTGGGGGCTACTGCTGAAAAAAGATGGCCTTACTTCCCACCTTCATGTTCCTTCCATAGCAAATCTGGCAATTTCGTAGCCTGAGGATAAGTCAGTTTAGCCTACTGATCTGACAAACGAATCCATCTCCAAAATAAAGCAAGCCTCAAATCAGCAAGCTGAACTGACTCATCTTGAGGACAGGCAGTTGCTAGATCTGAGGAAAGGAAGAACTGGGAACAAGCCTGTTCCTTACTGCCTGTACTCCCAGGAAAGCCACGCTAATTGTAACACAAACCCACACCCAACGACACGGTGGAGATGCAGCCTGTGGAGGAGGCTGCCTCCAGAGGGGCAATCCTGTCCCTCCCCACACCCTGACACCGCACTGTCCTCCCACCAGGTATTGAATCACTGCTATCTGAAGGTGAACTGCATCCCAGCTGCTTCCGGAGGAACAGAACTGCCTGCCCAAAGCAACGTGAGCACTAGGACTGGCAGAGGAAGGAAATAGAAGCAGCCAGAGCAATTGAAATTTTCACTTGCCATGAAATCCTGTGCCAAGGGCAGGCTGAATCAGCCAAGCTGTGGGCTTAGGTGAACCAAAGTGGAAGCACCTGGGCACCACATCCTCTGCCTTCTCAAAGCTCATACTGCCAAACAACTGAAAAATATTTGTATTATGGTTAAAAAAACCCATTACACCAGCACAGACCTATATTCTGGAGAGTTACTATATTCTCTTAAAATGCAAGTTTTAGATAATAGAAAGTATCATTTTCTCCTATAGCTTCTTAAACCTACTAAGAAGTTTATTTTTCCTCTCAGAAACAATGCACCTGCTTCAGTACAGATTTTTTTTTAAGGACAATAATATAACCCGAACTACAGAAGATGTCTCCAAATATTTATTGCAATATACAGATTTTAGTAAAGCAAAATCTTACAAAATGGGAGTAAGTTTTCTCCAGAAAGAAAAACATGAATAAAAGTAATACTTCTCTTAAGAATGAACCCAGGCATCTGGGGATTTAATTCCCTTCTGCCAGCATATGAGCAGACAGAGGCTTTCAGAGAAAAATACACATACAGCTGAAATTTTCAAACTGTTCCTGTAATTGTTTGTTAAGGAAGACTGATGAGGCTCGAAATCTCAAAATAGAGACAGATGTCTGGAAACAGGGAGAAGAGAGGACAATTTTTTAAAGCAAAAATTCCTCTCAATTATGCTGGTAAGAGGAAAAATAAGTAACAAAATCAAATCTTTCCCAAATTCTGTTGCTTTTCATACTGGACAAAGGCAGTATCACTCTTGAAGATATCACAAAGCAGAAAATAAGTGATACTGAGTAAAAGATAAGCCTAAAGACACAAGAACAATTTTTAAGGCAACAAGCATTTATGTTATATACCTCTATCTATACATATATATATCCGCAAAAGTTGTATACCTATCCAGAAGAGGCAGTTTTTCAAGGGCTACTGTCCCAAATTTCTGTAGGTTTTGAACGCACCTAGGCATTTTTTGCCAGCAGTGCAGCAAGTTTTCCTAATTACAAGCTTGATTGTCTTGGAGGGAAGAGAAAATAGTTCTCAACACTCCTAGCTTTTCCTTCTCTTCTTGAATATACCCTCATCTCAGGAATCTCCTGCAAGATAAACCAGGTATTATGAAGCCAGGACTGAATATATGCAAAAGATTTCCATTTCTAGAAGGAAACAGTGGAGCCTAATATTTCTCTACTCTGTTACAGCTGGAGAGTAATGGCAATGCTTTATCTTGGTAGAGGTAAGGGGGCTACTTTAAACACAGTAACAGACATCCATCTCAGAGGAGAGTAAATACAGAGAAACAATCTAATGTTCTTGCAGACAAAGGTTTCATTACCTGCCTCAGAAGACAGTAAGCAACAAAGAACTTTTAAGAACACAATTCCTTTATTATAAGGGCTCATATTTAAAAAATACTCAAATATGATATTGATCAAGATAAAGAAAGCATGTAACAGAGAAAGCATGGCTTCATCTACCCCGTTTTCCCTTGTCTTACAGCAGTAAATAGTATTTAAGGAAGAGTATGAAACAGGACAAACTTGCAGGGATAGCTACCCCAGCACGCTCTCCCAGATCTCAGCTATAAGTGGCTTGGGAACTTCCAAAGCCAGAGGCAGTATCTCTGGATTTCTCTCCCTGAGTTCGCAAACCCACGCCAGGATCTGAAGATAATACACACAGTAAGCCAACCAACCATTTCTACATAGGCATAAGGAGAAGGGACATCTCTAAAGCATATCAGTGTCGAGACTATCCAGTAGAAAGCTGAAATTTTATCTCAACATCTACAGTAGCAAGTAGTGACAATTCTGCTCAAAGACCAGGATGGCTAAGGCATGTGCCAGCTAATGCATATTACCCAGCATCCAGGCATTTTTTATTACATGGGATTAGTCTTCATCTTTCTCATAAATTCATCTTTAATTTTCCAGTTGGACAGAAACAGTATAATCTAAACCAGCGTCTTTAAACAGACTAAACTAAAATCAAAAACACTTAGCATGAATTTGGGAATAGGAGAGGGTCACAACAACATAAAATAAAGATCAAATAGCAGTGACTAAGAGTTGAGAAGAAAGTAATTCTTGAAAAGGAGTATATAGGATATTCTTGAATGCTTGCATTTTGGCTGAGACAGGAAGTCTTGAAAAGAAATTATTTTCCACAGTAGCAGCTACTCAACCACAAACCCACAATGAAATTTCACTAAGACATTACAGCCTGGCACTGTAGGAGAGATAACAAATGCATAAATCAAACTTATCAAAGAAGGATTTTGGCAAAGGCAAGATGAGACTCATCATCTTAAAAAGCTATGTCAAAACCCAACAAAAAGCAGGAAAAAAATGCTTGTGTTTCAGCTTAGATAAACTTATGACAAAGTACACTTTTTTTTTCTTTTAGTAGAAACATTCTTCTGAATAAACATGTTTTCGTAACAAATCAGTAATTGTCCTTTATCTGCCAAGAAATGAAACTGGGATTCTGTTTTTCTTTACACTTGCATATAAGAAAATATCTAATATTTCACTTTGGATCCTTGATAAAAATCAAACAGCCCTACAATTCAGTGAGCAATTAAAAGAGCCAGCTCTTTTCCCACTATCTGCCTTGAAGGATGTAATTGAGTTGGTACACAACTTTGTAATTAGTGGTAATGTTTGCAAAATACTTATTTTCTCTGCAAGATGACCTGAAAATACCATCTACTTTTCCCATCCAAATACTGCTCCTTCTAGTTTGCCACATCCAAGGATTCTGACAGCTAACAAGACAGATACAAACTACTGGGTGTAATGCCTGCATCACAAACGAAGCAACTAAGAAAAACCTGCACATATTTATATGCATTGCTCTTGATCAGAGATGGTTATTGTGTGGGTTCATCAAAAGTAGATGTGTGGGAAATATTCAAATCCAAATTCACCCCATTTCCAACACCAAACATTATGGCAATATTGACATTACTCAAAGACAGAGTTTTTAGTTTAACAGCTGATCACCATCTATCCCAACGACAGATCTTCATCTACCTTTACTCTTAGCTCATTTGCCAGGGCAGCAGAATCATTCCTCAGAAAACTGGGATGAGATGAATAAATGGACATGAAGTATCATACTTGTATAGGATGAATAAAAATTGGCTTCCTGCACAATTCCAAGTACTTCAGAAGGTCTGTCATCACTAAAGAATCTAGACACCTCAAAATTAGGCCTCAAGAGCACAAAGCCAGGGCATTCCATTACAGAATTAGAAATTATATCCAGAGGAGAAAATGCCCTTGGTCATCACAAGACTTGTGGCCTTTAAGGCTTGGAAGCACAATGTGGCTTATGCACCAAGAAAGCTCTATCAAATTAACTATACAGCCATCTCTTAAAACCAAGTTCATTATTTCCTTGATACATTAAAACAGAAAGATCTACAGCTAAGATAGGAGCACATTCCCCAAACACAGGCTTTGAAAACTGTGAACAAAACCACTACGTATCTTGGGTCTTCACTCTCATTTAAGAAACATCACTAGGCAAACAAAAATCAGACACCAGAACAAAGAAGGATAGCATTCAGAGATTTCCGCACAACTAAAAAAACATCCTGAGAATACCACTGCAGTGGTTTTCAACATAGCAGATTAGGTACACACTGGTTTTTAATAGTTCTAAGTTACTCCTTTAAATTTCACAATCCATCCTCCAGCAATTTATCCCATCAGATATAGAAGTCCCCACAGAATCCACACAGGACAGAGCAACACAAGGTTGTCTACGAATACATTCAGTTTAATCTGTGGCCATGATCAACACAACACAGACAATCCATCGTTCAGAAAATCACCTTAAGTTGGTCCAATTATGAGAAACACAACATTTAACAGAATTTTTCCCTTACAACAAAAATTGGTGAATATACAGATGCTTATAAGCTTCCAAAAGACAAGTTGAGCTTAAGGGCTTCAGAGACATCATTCCAAAATGATGGTTGAGCTTTGGCACTAGAACATCCCTTGCAAATAGGTTATCACATGCTGGTACAATGTATTGCAGTTTTGCGTATGTGTGTTCTCTCATATTCTACTATTTCAGCTTCAGCGTCAATGAGAACAATCTGAATGCAACATAAAGGTTAATTCAAGCAGAAAAGCAATTTGCTGTCTCCCATATTTCCTATCAGGATTCAATAATGACTTACTGTCACCAACACAAGACCAAAGCAATGCTACAAGAGTTCAATATTCTATCACCATACCCTATGGCCACAAGTCAACATTTACTGGATATTACACACCTGCACTTAAACAATGACACTGTACCAGAAAAGGGTAGCGGTGAACTTCACAAAAATAGTAGCACAATCACCACAGCAGCCACAACTGCGAAGCAAGTTTTTATGGAGAACAGGATTAGAACTACTAACTTAATAGGTTTTACAGAAGAACTTACTGGTTGATATTGTAGTTGCATGTTGCTTTTGTCTGATAGCTAAAAATCAGATTAAAGTCTCCCACACACTGTGGCAGCTCTCCCCTCTACCATAATTCATCACACACTAAACCATGCTCATGAAAATGTTTGTGTGGCAATGCCCTAAATATCAATGAAGAAAAGGAAAGCAACCTATGTTTTTTAATTTAAAAAATACATTTGCAAGTCTGGATCATCTCACTAGTTGGTTTCACAGCACAGTTATGGGAAAAAAAACTAGCACGGTCATGGTCAGACAGCCTTCCCCACTAGGAAAGCTAGTGTAAATCTGTACCAAAAAAAAAGGGAAAGGCAGCAAGAGGTACGGGGTTTGTTAGTCTTTAACACAGACAATTCCTGTCGCTATCAGAAAACACCTGTAAGCACAAGTGCTAGGAACGGCTCAGCAACTGTCTCAATTTTTTTTTTAATTTCACCAGAATTAATGTGACTAGAACTGTAAGTCACATACGTATTTACATGAAGCCATCTGTCCAGTTTGGGTCTAATACACCGTGTAACACAGCGCAGTTAAAAACCTGCAGGGCTGCTCTAATTTTAACTGAGTTATAATCACTTCACATTATCGAAATCTATGATTTTGGGCACACTGAGTCAGGACAGGAAACTTCTCATTACTTGCAAGTTTTTCTGAAGTTCTTAAACAACCGGCTCTCCAAAAAAATCCTCCAGTGGGAGTCTCTAGGGGTACAGACAAGTAAATGCAATCTCCATCCATGGCAAGACTGCCAATATTAAGAGCATAGCAAACAACCTGCTGAAACAAGTTGAATATGTCTTTGGCTTAGAGAAATCCAGCTAGCACTCCAAGCAAACAGGTAATAGAAATCCAAGGAAAACATATACTTGGACTTTCAAAAAGTTCAGACTGCTCCTTTAACAGACTATGGCAAAAAGTCAAGGCTATAGAGAAAAGATCCAGTTGTAGGCAAAAAGATGGTTAAAGAGTAGGAAGCAATGGTGAGACTTAATAGTCAACTTTCCACTACAGAGAAGAGTCAGTGGAGCTGACCTAGCAGCATTGCAAGGAATCATTCTATTCAACATCTTCACTGACCTAGATAGAAGTGCACAGTCAAATCCTCCAAGTCTTCAGATAAAATGAAGCTTCTTCAGGTGAGCCAGCTGCAATGGCAGTAACTGTGACCTCTGGAAGGACCCACTAAACTGAGTAAGTGTGGTAGATAAGCTTCAATGCAGAATGCAAACAGATCTATGAAAATAAATACGAGAAAGGGATAATCCAAAACATATTAGGCTTCCATACTGAATTTATAGCTGAGGTTTACAATTCAAGTAAGTGACCCTGAAGTCATCATTGACAGTTCTTAAATTACAGGCTCACTGTGCAACATACACTAAAATGTCATCTAGATATTGGATATAACCAGTTCTGGAAGAACTCAGAACAAGGCAGAAAGTAATTGTGCTGCTAAGTAAAAACTTAGTGCACTGCAGTCTTAAGAACCAAGATGTGGAGACAAGAATAGCATATGAGAAGGGCAAAGCAGAATTTTAAAACTTGTAGAAATGGTCAATTAAAGGATTAAAGATACAGCAGCTGCCTTGGAAGAAAACACTGAAGGGGCTGGGGCTCTTCAATCCAAATGCAAGATGATGAGGGTGGAAGGGTTAATACACTCAAAGCTTACTAGAATGGCAGTAAATACTTGCTGGCAGTAGGTAAGATTAACATAGCTGGTAAAGAAGTTTGGAAATCTGTTATCTCAGGATTGTAAGCAGATACAAAAAGGAGCAGACAAGGATGCAGGCTCTAATGTTCCCAGTCGGATGACTGGATCCTAGAAAAGTGGGAGGATAGTGAGTCACAGAACGGCCATGGTCACCTGTACTCCCTAAACAGCAATGTGACTGTCATGGTTGAAGACCGCATATTTGGTTATACAGGCACCAAATACCTCACTCAGTATGGTACTTCTTACCTTCTAAATCAAAACTGGAAAAGAAAATGTTAATATGAAATATTTCAGACTGGCTTAATATACCAGGAAAACTTACTAAAACACAATTTCATTATCTAATTTTCATTGTACTCTTACAAGGAGACAGGCCTCAGATTCTTAAGTAGATGTGGTGAGAAGCCTGGCTTTCAGGATAGAGAAGAATGAGAAGGAAGACACAAAGCTTAGTTATTTCAATTACGCACTACTCTGGATACTTAAGAGTCAAGAAAAATTTGCTTCCACAAAATCTACACAACTCTGTGCCACAAGCTCCATCTCTGAGAACTTCAATGCCAGCAAAGCCAGCCCAGGTTAGAAGTGTGCTGCCTCCTCCCAGTTGTGTGACCACCCATAGTTATTGCTCCCTGATGTCATCTCAAGGGAATTCTATCTGGAGCAAAACACACCTTTAAAAGGCTTATCTGTTTCTTCATGAACACCTATCCCCTCCAGGTAAATCTTAAATTAGGAGGAACAGAACTATCAAGCTTAAAACACTTGAGTCACTGGACAGTATCTCAGCTACAGAAGTTTCTTCAAAAGATTCAAGGCCATGTCAAGCATCTGGAGATGGCTGGTTTCAAGTACTAACAAACAAAGCAGCCCCACTGATGGGGGGAGCCTCTACCTTGGAAATGAGTAGACAGAGCAGGGAGGTAGTGAGGCTCTCATCCTAGTTTCTGCTTCTGAACAGATCTACAGCCTGCTCTTCTGACCCAAACCTCTATTACTGCGTCCTCTGCAGCTGGGCAGAGGTGTCTCCTCCTCTGGACCAAGTTTCAGGGCAGCAGCACAGGGCCAGTACACATTAATATTACTCCTATCTTGCTCTTTACAAGATGGTCTGAAAAGCTTTCAACACTACATGATGCTGTGACAGATAACATAAAAGACAGGCCTGGAGCACACAACCTCTTTTTCCTTTGAGACAAGAGCTTGCATAGAATAAAACTCTTACCCAGTGGTCAGGCACTGGACTGAGCTGAGACCTGGCAACACAGACAGACCCTGAAAAAGTACCTGCTCTGATGAGCCATGCTGGATGTGAAAACAGCTGCACTTGTAGGACCAAGTGATCCAGTGCAATTTTTGCCTTGGGTCAGCATCCCGAGCCCAGCTGGAAATGGATTCCAGTGACACTTTTCATGGCCTTGGGAAGCTCTGGGGAGACCAAACCATGTACCAGCAGAATCTGCTGCAAGACCATGCCCTCTCTCATTCCATTTGCAGGCTGTGAGGAACAAGCATCCATGCAACAACAAAGAAACTGTAAGAGAAATTATTTGGGGCTTTTCCATATCTTTAGGTTCTAGTGAAAGAAATTACCCATTTAAGTGGCAACACAGAGAACTCAGCCTGAAGCTCTACAGCCACAAAGAACAACTGCTTGCTTAGGAATTACAGCACTTGTGAATACCCCAAACACTACAAAGGTACTAAAGACCAAGGATTCCACCCCCACTTAAATGCTTCAATTGCCATTTTAAGCAGCTAACAACACATCCACACATTTAGCAGCAAGCAGGTAAAAAAGCAATAAGTTCTGTTTTACTAGCAAATTAAACTAGGAAAAGTGGTTTTTTAAAATAAGTCAGTTTCTCTCCATGTATTTAAACTATGTATCTTGGTTTGAAAGACAGGTTTGTGCTAAAAGAGACAGGTGCCTCTTTTTGAAAAGGGGAGTATAAACCCCCCTCCCTTCGCTTTACCATGATTTTTCTCTCGGTTGTGGACACCTTTTCTCTGTGCTGCAGTTAACTGTTCTGGCACTGCCTGCCAGCTGTTGATGAGCAGGGAAGAGATGCGATGATCCCACGCGGTAGGAGGGGCACTGCAGTGAATGGCATCTGTGTCCCAGATGGGAAGGACGGAGGGGAGACACTGCTCACAGATCCCAATGCTCCAAAAAGATGTCTGAAGTTGGCAGGAGATGCAGGGGAGAGAGAGAGCGTCCGAGCAAGGAGACTGCGGGATCCCACAGCCAAAGAAGGCAGTTCCCCCGCACTGGGATGGCAGAGCAGAGTTTCTAGTGACCGTCCTTCTCCGAGCCAGACAAGAGAGACAGCACAGCTGTCCCCCCTGATCTCGCGGTGTTCCTCCTCTTCACCCCCTCCCCGCCCCCATCACCAGCCAGGGTGTAGCCCGCAAACTTCTCAACATTACAGTGGGGAAAATTCCACTGAGAGACCCAACCCCCAACATTATCCACCCCTGAATTTTTCCCATACTAACATGCTACATCAAACTAAAACCTCTAAATTATATACATACATGCAGTTACAGATACAGACACAGTACCATAGGTATTTCACCCTAAAACAAAGTCTCCTTGGAGTATGCATCAGGTCTCTCCATCCTTTTGCATCACCCACCAGCTGCAACCTGGTCCCTGAGCGAACACAACTCCCCAGATGGGATTGTCTTTGCTGGAGGCAGGATTCACCCAAACAGTTTTTCCTGGCATACCTTTCATGTGTACCACTGGAACCTTATCTCCATTTGGTGTTCCTAAGGCCTCAGATTGGGCAGGGCCTGCTCAGTTAGTGGAGCCTCGGGTGTTCACTAACTACGTGGCCTTTGGTAGATTAATCTCCCAGTTCTTCAAAGTCCCCCCACCCAGTGCCTTCAGCGTTGTTTTAAGCAGGCCATTGCACCGTTCAACTTTCCCTGCAGCCGGTGCATGGTAGGGGATATGGTACATCCACTCAATACCGTGTTCTCTAGCCCAGATGTTTATAAGGCTGTTCTTGAAATGAGTCCCATTGTCTGACTCAATTCTCTCCAGGCCTCCAAAGAACTTGTTTCTCCAGTCCCAGGATGATGTTCCAAGCAGTGGCATGAGGCACCGGGTGGCTCCAACCATCCAGTGGTGGCTCCCACCATGGTCAGTACATAGCGCTTGCCTTGGAAGGTTTGAGGCAGTGTGATGTAGTCAATCTGCCAGGCCTCCCCATACTTGTACTTGGACCACTGCCCCCCATACCTGAGGGGCTTCACCCGCTTGGCTTGCTTGATGGCAGCACACATCTCACAGTCATGGATAACCTGAGAAATACTGTCCATGGTTAAATCCACCTCTCGGTCTCGTGCCCACTTATAGGTAGCGCCTCTACCCTGATGACCTGAGGCATCATGGCCCATCAAGATACAATCAACTCTCCCTTGTGTTGCCAATTAGGTGTCACTTATTAGCCCAACTCTTGGGGANTGATGGCAGCACACATCTCACAGTCATGGATAACCTGAGAAATACTGTCCATGGTTAAATCCACCTCTCGGTCTCGTGCCCACTTATAGGTAGCGCCTCTACCCTGATGACCTGAGGCATCATGGCCCATCAAGATACAATCAACTCTCCCTTGTGTTGCCAATCTAGGTGTCACTTATTAGCCCAACTCTTGGGGACATGGGCATCTACATGACGGACTTTCACAGGCAGCTTCTCTACACAGGTGGCAATGTCTTTTCACTCATCAGCAGCCCAGATTGGTTTTCCCCTACATTACCAGTTAGCCTTTTTCCACCTTTCCAGCCATCCCCACAGAGCATTGGCTACCATCCACGAGTCAGTGTAAAGGCAGAGCTTTGGCCACTTCTCTCTTTCAGCAATGTCCAGGGCCAGCTGAACAGCTCTGAGTTCAGCAAGTTGGCTTGATCCACCTTCTCCTTCAGTAGCTTGTGCAACCTGTCGTGTCGGGCTCGATACAGCTCCTTTCCACTTCTGGTTCATCCCCACGATGCGGCAAGAACCATCAGTGAAAAGAGCATAGCATGTTTTGTCGGCTGGCAGTTGGTTGTATAGTGGGGCTTCCTCAGCCTGGGTCACTTGTTCCTGTTCCTCTTTGTTGGCGAGACCAAAGTTTTCACCTTCCAGCCAGTTGGTAATTATCTCCAAAATCCCAGGGCGTTTCAGATTTCCAGTATGGGTGCATTGCGTGATGAGGGCAATCCACTTGCTCCATATGGCGTCGGTGGCCTGGTGAGTTGAGGGACCCTTTCCTTTAAACATTCACCCCAGCACTGGTAGTCAGGGTGCCAGGACGAGTTGTGCTTCCATGCCAATCACCTATGAGGCAGCTTGAACTCCTTCATAGGCAGCCAGGATTTCCTTCTCTGTTGGAGTGTAGTTGGATTCAGACCCTCTGTAACTTCGGCTCCAGAATCCCAGAGGTCACCCTTGAGTCTCACTAGGCACCTTCTGCCAAAAGTTCCAGGACTGACCATGGTTCCTGGCTGCAGAGTAAAGCACATTCCTCACGTCTGGTCCCATCCTGACTCGGCCAAGGGCTACTGCTTGAGCGATCTCCTGCTTGATCTGGGCAAAGGCTTGCTGCTGCTCAGGGCCCCAGTGGAAATCGTTCTTCTTGCAGGTGACCAGGTAAAGAGGGCTCACAATCTGGCTGTACTCAGGAATGTGCATTCTCCAAAAGCCTATGGCACCTAGGAAAGCTTGTGTTTGCTTCTTGCTGGTTGGTGGAGACATTGCAGTGATCTTATTGATGACCTCAGTGGGTATCTGGCACCGTCTGTCTTGCCACTTTACTCCCAGGAACTGGATCTCTCGGGCAGGTCCTTTGACTTTGCTCTTTTTAATGGCGAAGCCGGCTCCCAGCAGAATCTGGATGATCTTCTCCCCTTTCTCAAATACTTCCAATGCCATGTCCCCCCACACAATGATATCATCAATGTACTGTAAATGTTCTGGAGCTCCACCCTTTTCCAGTGCAGCCTGGATCAGTCCATGACAGATGGGGGGGCTGTGTTTCCACCTCTGGGGCAGGCGGTTCCAGGTGTACTGCACACCCCTCCAGGTGAAAGCAAACTGAGGCCTGCACTCTGCTGCCAGAGGAACGGAGAAAAATGCATTGGGAATGTCAGTGGTGGCATACCACTTTGCTGCCTTGGACTCCAGCTTGTACTGGAGTACAAGCATGTTCCAGCATGTCCAGCATGGCAGCAGTGGTGGAGTCACTTCATTCAGTGCACAATGCTCCATAGTCAGTCTCTATTCTCCATCAGACTTGTGCACAGGCCAGATGGGGCTGTTGAAGGGCGAGTAGGTTTTGCTGACCACCCCCTGGCTCTCTAGCTCACAGATCATCTTGTGGATGGGGATCACGGCATCTCGATTTGTCCGGTACTGCCGGCGGTGCACCGTCGAGGTGGCAATTGGCATTTGTTGCTCTTCCACCTTCAAGAGTCCTACTGCAGATGGGTTTCTGAAAGTCCAAGCAAGGTGTTCAACTGCTTAATGCTCTCTGCTGCCACAGCAGCTATTTCAGAAACCCCCCTAAGTCCCTTTGGGTCTTTGTAATAGCCATTCCTGAGGAAGTCTATACCTAGAATACACAGTGCCTCTAGGCCAGTCACAATAGTATGTTTCTGCCACTCCTTCCCAGTCAGGCTCACCTCAGCCTCCAGCAAAGTCAATTCCTGAGATCACCCCGGCAACTGAAATAGGTTCTTACCTCACATGCCCCAATGGTATTAAGGTACATTGTGAACCAGTATCAACCAATGCTCTGCGCTTCTGTGGCTCTGATGTGCCAGGCCATTGGATCCACACCATCCAAAAGACCTGGTATTCCCGTGCCTCTCCCTGGCTAGAGGCACGGAATAACTAGTGTTGGGGGTTGGGTCTCTCAGTGGAATTTTCCCCTCTGTAATGTTGAGAGGTTTGCGGGCTACACCCTGGCTGGTAATGGGGGTGGGGAGGGGGTGAAGAGGAGGAACACCACGAGATCAGGGGGGACAGCTGTGCTGTCTCTCTTGCCTGGCTCGGAGAAGGACGGTCACTAGAAACTCTGCTCTGCCATCCCAATGTGGGGGAACTGCCTTCTTTGGCTGTGGGATCCCGCAGTCTCCTTGCTCGGACGCTCTCTCTCTCCCCTGCATCTCCTGCCAACTTCAGACATCTTTTTGGAGCATTGGGATCTGTGAGCAGTGTCTCCCCTCCGTCCTTCCCATCTGGGACACAGATGCCATTCACTGCAGTGCCCCTCCTACCGCGTGGGATCATCGCATCTCTTCCCTGCTCACCAAGAGCTGGCAGGCAGCACTGGAACGGTAACTGCAGCACAGAGGAAAGGTGTCCACAATTGAGAGAACTGTTTACTGGGTTTTCTGCTCTGCTGCTGTTGATCTCGCAGTTATTTTGTTGTGTTTTGTTCCACTTGTTACATATATATACATATACATATATATACATATATTTACTGATATATATATCAGTAAAGCACTGTTATTCCTACTCCCCATATCTTTGCCTGAGAGCCCTTTAATTTCAAAATCATAGTAAAGTGAAGGGAGAGGGGTTT
>VWZS01005940.1:8823-73207 GCA_013397075.1 Rhabdornis inornatus
ATTAATTTGTAATACTTTAATTGTATCCATTTACAATTGTTACTTTTAAAAATTTGCTGTTAAATTTAATTTCGTTGTCTGTTATAAATTGGAAAAACAGAACATTATTCATAACATCCCGGTGTCCTTGGTTAACATCCCCGACGGCCGAACTTCGGCAGCAAGACGGACGCACAGTTTTTGGAGGACAACTTAAGGACAACTTACCGTTGGGCAGCGGGGTGACCGGGGCCGTCCAGGTACGCGGCCAGCGCTGGGCCTCGGCTGACGGCGGCCCCGGGCCCAGCCCGGCCCTGGGCCCAGNCCCTCCTGTCCCTTCCCGTCCCCTGGACAAGACGAAGGCTGCACCTCAGGATAAGCCCAACAACCTCACCTGTGTATCATCTGTAGCCATATGCCATGTTTATGTGTCACCTGTGAGCAGAGCTCGGTTTGTCCTGGGTTGGAAGTAGGAGCAATCAGGTTACTTGTACCCAGGCTGTAGTAACTCTTAAATTTTAGGAGCAGCTGCCACATATGAGATCGTGGATGTGAATCCTGCCCTGCCTCCCCCCTCATTACTGCTTGTCTTGTAACTCTATTTACAATCACAAACACGAACCAGATCAAGACTGAAGTACCTGAAGGGACCCTACAAGAGAGATGGAGAGGGACTTTTCACAAGAGCATGTAGTGGGACAGGACAGGACAGAGTGGATTCAAACTGAGAGTCGGTTTAGATCAGATATTAGGAGAAAATTCTTTACTGTAAGGGTGGTGAGAACTGGCACAGGTTGCCCAGAGAAGTTGCAGATATCCCATCCCTGGAAGTGTTCAAGGCCAGGTTGGATGGAGCTCTGAGCAACCTGGGATAGTGGAAGGTCCATAGCAGGGAGTTGGAATGAGATGATATTTAAGAACCCTTCCAACCCAGCCCATTTTGTGATTCTGTGGTTTGGAGAGGAGGATGAAATGAGAAGAAAGCTGTGAGTCCCAGAACAGGTTTGAAGGAGGAACGTACTAAGTTTCAGCTCGCAGCTAGGATTGTTCTTTAATGCTGGCCGGAGCATGGGCTGCAGCATTAAAGCTGTCCTTGAGGTTTTCCTGCTGACAGGAGGGCTGCTTCCCTATCCTAGTGAGACCACCTCAGAGGTGCATTTGCAAGGATTTGGCATCAGAACTGAGCTAGATGAAAAATGTCTTCTGTGTAAAGTTTAACAGTAGCATTTCCCACAGAGGAAGGACTGAAGGACTGAATTGTATGGCATTACTGGAGCTTTGAGATGGGCTTGTCTGCAAGTCTCTGGCACTATCTGGATAGAAATCACAAACTAATCAGACTTTAGAGGGTAGAGAACTGGGCAGAATTAGGGCTAAAATACTGGGTTTCCTCAGTAGTTGATTCAAACACTATCACAATGATGGTGTTTTATAGACTTATCTTTCAAGCAGTTGTGGGACTCAATTACAAGAATGCTGGCTGGTAAAGCACAAGTTATTTCTGTAAAATTGGGGTAGATGTGTTTGAAAAATAGCCTACAACATGCATATTATATGCTAGCAAAAGAATGTTATTACAGAAAATTTTGTCATGATTTCTTAGTAGCTGTTATACACTCAGTATATTACCTTTTTTTGTATTCTGGGGTCAGAAGTGAGATGAATTCTTCCTGTTTGTTGATTATTTCACTCAGGAAAAGTCTGACAAACCATATCTAGAAGAAAGTGCCTTTGAAGCACTGGAAAAAGACTCCCAAGAATTCATCAGTATACTGAACAGAGATGAAGCTCTGGAAAAATTCCGTGTTGAATATGAGAAGCTCCTTGCTATTATGAAGAAGTCTCGTGAAAATGAAAAGCACCTCATGGAGAAATGCAGAAAGCTGAGTGCTGAGCTTGTGGAGAAGTCATCTAAAGTAGCTGTGCTCACAAAACTCACTAGTGATGATGGGGAAACTATATCATCATTGAAGTCGGTAAAGTTTTGAATAGAATGAAGTATGATCTGAAATTGTTAATTAAAAAGATGGTAATACGAAAGAACACTTGATTTTATGTAGAGAGCTAGCTGGAGGACTAAGCACAGAGCTGGCATCTTCAGTTGTTTAACCTCTGCTTCGATTTGTTTGCTCAGCCTGGTATATTTACAGGTTTCAGTCAAATTTTGTGTTTATGTGAACTAAACCAACTCTGTCAGCTTTCAAGTAGTCACTAATAGTTTTTGTTTAAGCTTTTCCTCTGTAAAATGGCACATTTTCAACTTAATGCACAATTTTTGATTCATTAACACTTTCGAAGGGCTGCTTGGATATTAACTATTGCCAGAACATAAAAAATCTATTTTTTGTTGAGGTACAGAGTTTAGGCCAGGGAAGTGACAACTTATATAAATAAATGTTTCACAGTGCTTTTGAAAAGGGATCCTATATAGCATTTCAGTGTGATTTCACCAGTTTACTCTGATGTGTTGTTTGTTATTACTGATTTAAACTCTGTCAAATCAAAGTGCTTGGCTTACTAAAAACAGTTGATGTTTTTAGGCTTACAGTGAATTTTCACTGTCAGAAAGCTAAAGCTGATAAGCGATAATAAGACAGTATGAGGAACTTCTTCATTCTGATGGTTTAAAAACTTAGCTATGTTATACCTAAATAGGCTTTAATTTAGCACTTAGCTGGGAAACCTCCATGCCTTACAATAAAGTGTTTTGTTCCAGTAAAATAAAGTCCATGTAGCAATCCAGAGTGATTTTTGAGCACTACAGAAATAGAAGTTCTTTGAAATGAAATTTCTGGTCCTTAGAATTATGAAGAAAATACATTCAGAGTAAATATGAATTGCAGCACTGTCATTTCATGGCTGTGGTTGCAAACCCATGGTACTGCCCAAAACCTCTTCAAGGAGGAGGAAAAGCGTGGAAAATCTTGTTGATTTTCACTGCTGCTAATCAAAACCTGGTAGATGAATGTTGGGAGCCATGGTGATCCTTATAATTTCCTTTTTGCTATTACATGGCAATATGCTGTGTGTGAACAGTAGGAGAGGTGATCCTTCAAGATGTTTCCAAACTGAGGAGACACTGTAACGTCATAAAGCTGGGGAGTGGAAATGCTGGGAAAATAAGAGCCTTTCCAATTTCAGCAGCTAATTTGAAGCTCAAGCAGGGTGTGACTGAACCATACCACCTACTATTGAACCCATCAAGTGATTTTCTAGTGAAAAAGCTGCTTAACAATATGTTCCTGCTAGAAATGATGTGCAATGCACAACGTGGGACATTTCATTTCTAGTGGTGTGCTGTGAGCCAAGTGTACAGCTCATTCTTTTTCAGTTTGGTTATGAGGATTTGTCCTTCTCTTAAAGGTTCAGGAATTACTTGGATATTGTTTAAAATGTCCATGTCTCATTTGAGGTTTTGCCTGGTAAACCCTTTATATTCCATATTATTCTTCTTTCTAAAGGAAAGCTCTATTAGATCTGTAGTATTTCACTACAGTTTTGTTAACATTCAAAAAATGTATTTCCTGTGTATTCAAGTTAAGTGTTGAAGGAAGTTCAAGTGCCAAAGTAGCCACGATGATATTTTTCAGTGCTAAATTCAACAAATAATCTGTCCCACAATTTTATTATTTATAAATCATAAAATAATCCTGATGGGGCCATTCCTGTAAAAATGGTATAGTTGCTCCAAATTAAGGCCCTAAATCTTGGTGACTTGATGGGTCGTTAGGGTAAGAAATAAAAGTTGCAGAAGAAAAATTTTTCTCCATGTGAGGCCTGTTTGTAATCAGTAGGGTTTTTTGCGGGGCCACGGTTAAGCACACAGATCAGTGGCTGGTAGGACGTGGGTCAGTGATAATCAGTAGCTGTTAACTGCCAGGTGGCAGTTAAAGGATCTGCTTTGTAGCTTTAATAAACTGGACATAACAGTCTGCTGTTTACAGTCATATCAAAGGAGCAAAGGGCCAAGCTAATCTTGAAGGGAATACAATTCTATTTTTCATGGTTAGGGACACTGATCTGCGCTGGAAGAATGCCAGAAGAGGAATTCATGGGAGTTTGTACTGCCCTGCTTGAAATTACCAAATTTTCAATTTCCCGGCATATCAATCCAATGTAATAAGAAATAACTTCATTAATTCTCAGTTTCTGAGCAATGAAACTGATGTGATCTTTTGGAGTATTTAATGAAAGTAAAGTAAAGCAGTCACACTTCATAAGTTCTGCTTCACAAGTTCCGGAGTTCAGTACTTTTCCAAAGATTTTTGAATGATTCTAACAGCAAACATCCAGTGTACTTCCTTTAATTATACAACACACTGTCATGTATTGCCTACCTGTCTTGTACTGCAGTTACCTTGTGTTGTTGACACACTGCAATCTTTCCCACTGAATAACAATGTCATTATTTCTTCTGTGAAGATTTCCGTCATCAAAATTTTGCTCCTTTTTGCTTCTGGAAATAACAGATCTATTGATTTGCTCTTACAGTAGAAGACACAACCAAGAAGCAGCTACAGTGAAGCTCAGTTTTGCTGATGCTGAAGTCTGTAGAAAGTTCTTATTTAGATTTTGCTTATTAGTGTGTCCATCACCTGTGTCTTTCTAATTTATTGATAAAAATTGGAATTATCAATACAAATTCAATACAATCATTTTTACACACCAAAGATAAAGTTCAAAAAGCACAGTTTAGGGTGACCTGAAATCAGTGTTTATCTGAATGGCCTAATTGACTTCAAGAGATCACTTTTGCAAATACTCATCAGAACAAAATACTCTCTGGAGCCACTAAAACCTTTCAGAGGCTGTATTGATTTTATTCCCCAGTTCTATTCCCCAAAACTCCAATCATAATGATTTAATTCACCAATTTTAATCACAGCGTAATCAGCCAGCAGGAAGCTCTGATTTAAGTATTCAGTTTTAATCTTACTTTTAATTTGCATTTTTTCTAGAGAAAGTTGCCTCTAGTTGCCTCTTACTGGTTGACAAATCTGAAACATATTTATTTAGAGTTATATTTTATGCTTTTCTGCTAGTCAACATGATACACTGTGTCTTCGTGCCGTTATTTCAGCCCAGCATGCATGTAGTTAAATTTCAGAGTTGAGCATTTTTGTGTAAGATATTAATGAATGAAAAATTTATAATTTACTAGATAATGCTTTATATATGATCATTGCTGCATTGAATGGAAATTAGATCTCAAAATGTATGACAGAAAAATTGATTTTTTACATAAAACTGTTTAAAAATGCTTGATAAAAAAGTGAAAAATCACATTTTTCAAGCTAAATTTTGAACTAAGTAATTTATTAAATAATGAAAATACTGTTTGTAAGTAGTGGGTTTAATTGACTGTAATTTTCTGAATTTCTGAGCAAGGAAAGCCCATTTTTTAACTTTTTATTAGCATGTGTGGAAAAAAAGGAAGAGCAAAAATTCCCGATCTTTATGTTCCGGATGGTTCCTCAAATTTGGATATGCTGAGCTAGTTGAATAAATAAAAGGGAAATGTATTCCCTCTGCAGTTTGAAGAGGCTACAGATGTTATACTTTCTGTTGTCTTTTAGCAAAATCTGGTAGCCTGTTACTTCTGCTAGTTCTATAGTTTGAATTTTTAATTTAGGCAGTAAACAGCTAAATATTACATATATTTGATTTTTAAGGGTTCCATAAGTATATTAACAATATACCATAAGATAGGTATCATAATTTAGAGTTTAATGTTAAAGAGGGTTGGTTTTTTTCAGAAACAGAGATGTGAATTACAATAAAGAATTTCTTTAAACAGTTTGATAAAAATGAAATTATTTTATTTTCTTCATTGTGGAGATGGTTTCTAAGGTATTTTTTTCTGCCCCAATTTCATATGATGCGAGTGGGGGTTGAAAGGGATATTATGGCCTGATATAATGATGTTTCTATTTAGTTTTCCTTGGGAGGACCCTAGAGTTAATGTAGAACTGCACAGCCACACTTGGGGTCTAAACTGTACAAGTCCATGAAGTCCAGAACTCTGCTAGGAGCCAGCTGAGAAAAGAGCATCATGCTGTGATTTGAAGCTCAGGGACTTCTAGTGTAAAAGTAGCATCTTCATTATTTACTGAGACTTCAGGAACTTTCCTTCCAGTCCAGTCACTTGCTGAATTTATGCACATTTCTTTTTTAGCAAAGGATTCCAAAAATGGTAGGAGCTTCATTTGAACCTGGCAAGGAATAAGCTTTTTTTTTTAATTCATAGGGATCTGAGTCAAGGGAGAGAGATGCAGAGGAAGTTAAAAAATGAAGTGAATCCTCCTCCTCTATCCTATTTGTGGGTATCAAACCCTAGGCTTGTGAGAGGCACACAAATCTGTCATTTAAGTAACTCCATGTGCTAAAATTTGGCATAATAATTGTGCCTTGTCTAAATAAGTAGTTAAAATCAAATTATGCTATGTCCTCACAGATGAAAATGACCAGAGGCAGAAAAGTTGAGTAACATCATTTTCTCATCCAAATCAAAGGATACTCATTTTCCTAACAGCTAATGGGAATTTTACAGACATGACTAAATAGGTGATACATTTGTGGGCACTGAATTGTCAGTAAATTTTTACTGATATTGGTGGTACTCACATGATCAAAGCCTCACAGAGGGAGATTTGATAATGTTCAGATCTATGTGTTAAAGAAAATATATTAGAGGTTTTTTGGTGTAAATTAACCTAGCCTGAATGGCTCAAAATGTTTGCTAAGCCCTCAGCCAAAACAAAAGATACTAAGTGAAGGGGGCTGTTGTGAACCTAATCTAGAAAAGATACAAAAATGTATTTTCTCAACTAAGCAAAATGCAAGGCAATTAATTTCTAATTTGTGGTTGTTTTTAAACACAATTTAATTTATGTGATTATTTTCCATTTAATTCCTAGGAGCTTGAAAAGGCCTGGAAAATGGTGGATAAAGCCTATGAAAGGGAACAGAAAACTAAGGAAACGATTAATTCACTGAAAAAGAAAATTTCACGTCTAAATAATTTAGTGAAGGAAAGAACTGGACAGGAGTACAAGTAAGTTTTCCTTAGGGAGAGGGAAGGCCTGATCTGATTTTCTATCATTTTATACTTTGTTTAGCCATGTAGGCACAGTAGAAATCAGAGATCTTTTCTGCCTTTTACTTTTCTCATGAATACACATTTATTTGTCTGTGTGTTTATGCAGAGAGCAAGAAAAGAATCAGGCTCTGGCTGAGTTCATTCAGTATTGGATTAAGCTGAGAGATCAAATAAAATGAATACTATGCACTTTCTCAGTATGTGTCATATTGTTTTATGTGACAAACTCTTCAGCATACTTTGAGAATAGGATCCTGTCAACATTTTTACATTTCACAGCAGCAAGGTCAAGTAGATAAATCAAGAAGGCAGGACACTTGATTTCTCTTCTGCTCTTAGCTTTGTTCTAAGGCTTTAACACTGTCTGTGTTCTTGTTTGTACCTTATATTTACATACTTTCAAGATTGTGTTTTGGTTTGGTTTTTTTTGCCAAACACGCATAGAGGGACCTAGTCTGAGATGGAGCCTCTAAGCCACTGCATTGTGCACATAATAATCATCCTCTGGAGCTGCTCAGGAGCTCAACAGGATCTACTGTTTGTCAGGTCCTCAGAGACTGCTTATGCTGTAAGATTAAGTTAAACCCAAAGATAAGATTAAGTGTATCGACCCTATGGCCTGTGCACTTTCTACTGAAATTGCTGGTGGTTGGCCCTCCTGATTATGGCTTGAAATTTTCACACTGTTTAAGGTATTTATTTATAATATACATGTAGGATATGTATGGGACATGCTCATCTCTGCACTCTCTGTGTATCCAGAATGCAAAAACAGGAAGTCTTCAGTATGCTTAGACACTTCCCCCTCCAAGGAATGTGCCAGCACGTAAACCACCTGGGTCAATGAGAAATCCACTCCTTCACCTTTTGTCCCTGAAATGTTCTGGACCTGTTTAACAGCTTTCCTTGGATCTAAAAGCCTGGCCATTCAACCTCTCCCTAGTATAACTCTCCTTAAAGTCTTCTTTCTCTGGCTGCTTTTTGCATTTTCCTGCAAGAGCCAGGAGCTGTTACGTTGCCAACACCTTACTCCTGTTTCCAGCTCTGCTCAGGCTGATGAGACCTGCCAGCTTACAATTTCTTCTTGAAGTTCCTTCTGTATTGCCTTCCAGTTCTGTGCTTAAATACCCTGTCCAGTGATTAGGCCATGAGACTAAGTAACTCCTTTGCAGGTTTCAGCCTTGAAAACCCTATAATATTTTACAACAATTAGGCTGCTTTTTAAGACTGAGCTTGAACCCACAGCTTGGGCTTCCTTTAATATTGTAAACGTGTCAAAACAGAGAGTCAGTTTTTATTCTTACATTATGTGACTGTAAGACATAGCCTAGTTAGGTGTCCAGTCAGGTAAGGTGCAGAGAGACTGGTTACAACAGTGTAACGTTTTTGGTCCCTGACTAATTTTGCAGTGGGCATAGAAGAGGGATTTTCTGTCCCTGTTACCTTTCTGGGGAACGGAAGGTTTATTCAGATCCATGAGGATGTGATACAACAAGAAAGATTTTATACTTGGTTGATGGTGATGCTGATCACAGTAGATAAAGCACATAATTCAGTTGACCATCAGTCTTAATACAGGGGAGTTTAAAATGAAAAAAAAATTTAAACTCCTCTTTCTGACAAAAGTCCTTCCCTGGCATAGGAGGAAGAACAGAAATGGCCTGTGACACTGCTTGACTATTATTTCCTTGCTTCCAGTGTTGAGGATTTGCTAAGATTTCAAGAAGAGGTAACAGAGGAGCGAGACCAACTGTTGTCGGAAGTTGTGAAGTTACGTCAAAGTCTCACTGAAATCACAGAGCAGCAGCAGGAAACAGAAAAGGCAAAAAATGAGGCAGAGCAATCGGTTTTGGAGGTCTGTACTGATCACCAGATGGTGATTTTAGGCTTTGTCCTTAGCCTTTCTCTACACTTGCAATTGATCTCCAGTGACTAATATGCTACTACCTGTTCTTTTGCATCTTAAACATTTTCAGGAGTGCTGTGAATGACTTTTATATTTTTCTGTAGTTCTAGGCTATGTACTTTGCAAAGTGTATTGTCTTGTACCAGCTGCTTCCATAGCTTCCCAGTACCCCAAGTAGGCCAAGGTTACTATTTGTGATTTGTAATCATCTTTAATGCTGGAGAAATGGGATGTCTTCTGTATTGTAAATCCTTATGCCTCGAAAGAGACACTTAAAACATAGGCCTAGAATGGAGATTCTTGATCCCTTGCGGTTGGCAGTGGTTGCCATATTATGAGAAGCTCTCATTTTTAAGAATGTATCAAAATGTAACTTAAAAAATAACAAAGTTATTTTCCCTCCATTTCTTTATGGGAAGCTTTTCCAGATCCTTACTTTTAGGGATCTCCTACTTTCTTCTTTACATTGATTCTGGATTATTGTTTTTCAGCTTAAATATTTCACCACACAATTGTCTGTAGAGAGCAGTCATACTCCGTCTCAGCTTTACGTGAAGTTAAACTTTATGTTTTTCTGACCATCTGAGTAGACAGTTGTTCTTTGTGATCAATATGTATGGCTTTCTTGAAATGTATAGAGCAGCTAGAGATAGAGAAGGCTGAGGATCAGTGGAATAGCCACTGAATGAAAAGTAGAAAAATATGGAAGATGGGATACAGAACTTTGATACATCTAATATATATGCATAATAATGAGAAATGAAATAATTAAAGCAGAATATAAATAGGGGCTGAAGCAAGACTCCAGGAGAAAGGAAGAGTAGAAAATCACACTTGAAAAGAACAGAGAAGAGGTAGAAGGAGTGTTTGGCTTTCAGTTTTTTATGAATCACAAATTGGAAAGTAATGATCAGTCTAGGTTTCATGCACAGAAATTGTTTCTATTTCTAAAGCAGATGACTGGGAACGTACTAGAAGAGAATATAAATCTTTGTTTTTCTGACGGCATTGTGGGCATGAGAGAAAAGAGTCAAAACTTGTTGAATCTTGGCAGCCTTAATCTTCTGATACTCACTTCATCAACCCTTGACTTTACAGAATTGTTACAGCATTTGTAATCACCTTCCATTCTCCCAGTATGAAATTATTCTCCACTTCAGACTGCTTAAATGACAATGTCTCTTTGAAAATTCTGTTGAAGACCCTGTCAGTTCTGGCAGCTTTTCATCTGTGGGCTCAGAGGGGGAGGAATCCTTAAGCAAAGAACATCTTTCAATTGCTGGTCCCTGGCTGAACAGAATATTTCCATATGGATCAACCCCCTGTGTCTCCTCTCTGCTGATTCTGCTCCATCAAATTTTTGTGGAGGGAGAGAGCAGGAGTCACAAGACAGCCTATTAAATATGAGAAAATTTTTCTCTTTCAGAGTTCCCACATAGGAACTTTGAGAGTGGAAAGATAGAGACCAGTTGTGAAAATGAACACTGGTCTGACATCTCTTTCCTTTACCATCAGTGTAGTAAGTGTTTCTGCTAGTCAGAGAGAATAATAAAAAGAAAAATCCTTGCAATACAACATCAAGCCCCAATTAATTTTAATGCTGCATTCAGATAGTACCACTTTGCAAGTAATTTATAACAGTAAAGACATTTGTGCCACTCTATCTCCAGAGGAATGCTTTTATGTTTGAATTGTATGAGACCCTTCTGTCTGGGTGAACTGACTGGTGTTTAACAAATTTTGTCATCAATAATGCATGCAGTATTTTTTGTTCAAGCATTAGAAAGCGTAATTACTTCTGAGAAAATCTGGCATATAGTGATGGTTGCAGTAATATAGAAGCTCTTGTTTTTAAAATCAAGCATAGCCAGAAAGGTGAGAGGACTTGTTTTCCTAAGTAAAAGGCAGCAGAATTTAAATTTGTTTTCTTCTCTATTATTATAGCTTCAGCAAGACATCCAGCTGCGTCAAAACGAGGAGTTACGAGAGGCACGAAAGAAGGAAAAAATGGAGACTGAGCTGAAAAATCTTCTAGCTGAAATGGATAACAAGGAAGCTGAAGTCCAGAAGTTACAGCAACAAATAGAGAATGACAAAGAGGAACAACTGACAATAGAAAATAGTCTTAGAGAGCAGAAGGTAGGGTACATGGCACACTGTATTCATCAGGTCTAAGATTAGAGTAAAATGTATAATTAAGAAGAAAATGGATTTTCCTGAAAGGAGAGGGAGGGTGATTATTTTAAATTATCAAATTTTAATAAACATTTATATAAATATTAATTTACTAATAATAAGTATGTAAAGCTTCCTGACAGATTTCAGATAGATTTCTCACAGAAATCAGTAGTAGATTGCAATGATATTGTTCATCTTGAAAAATCACATCAAATGCGACACAGTCTGTGAAGAGCATGGATGATCTATAGGAGACTGCCAGGTTGGACTTCTGATTATATTGCTAGTTTTGCTATTGATTGTGTCTAGTTGCATTGGTAAAATAATTTTGCCTCCATCCCCTTCTTTCTTCTTTCTCACAATAATTTTTATCTGCCTCTCCAGCCTGTGAAAGGGCAAGGAACTGTCTTCATAAACCTTTTTGATTGATTTTCCTCATTCTGTTTCTAAAAACTTTATCTGGACATGCCTAACATAGTGTTCTGCAAGTGTGTGAATTTTCAGGTTTTCAGTCCATTTCCCCTGACTTTGAGAAACTCTCAGAGAAGCAATTCCAGTAAATGGCAGGGGAGATCTCATCACTGTAAACCAGTCCTACCTCAAGGGAAACTTCCTTGTGAGTTGTGTGTATCTTGTAAATTTATGACTTTTATGGCTTTTTCTTCCCTTATGGTCCCTGAATTTGAGAAGGTAGAAGTCTGTGCCAATTTTTAGCCAAGACAAAGTCTTAATAAACTACTCAGCATAAAGAGATAGAGAGAAGATTTGATTATTTCTCTGAATATCACTGATTTGATGCAGCTTTTGAGGGCAGCTCCATCATCTGCCATGGCAATCACATTGTATATACCATTCCTGGTTCTGTTGCATTCTTCCTCCTTTTTATAGTCTCTTTCGGCCTTTCAAAGTGTAGATTTTAGGGACATTCAATTATCCAAACTGTCCTGGAAACCAAGAGTTTTTGTACAGTGCTGTGTGTGGGCTAATTAACCAGCCTTCTGCATTGTCCTCCTTGCCTGTGCTGGCTTGAAGGTGTCTGTGAAGGCCCTGAATGGTCTTTAGCTGGAAGCCTGCCCAAAGCACAGGCTATCCAGCTCTGCAAGGATCAGAGTAGAGATCTTCAAAGAAGGTGACACAGCTATTGCAGTTTCCTCAGGTTATTGTCTCAATTGAATTGTAGTTGTTTGTGATGCCTGCTATTCTTTTATTCTTATTTTATAAGAAATTTCTAATGAAATACCCTTTCTTGCATGACATTGAAAATGGTTTGATACAGCTGCTATAGGCTTTATCCCACCCCTGTCCAAGACTCAATAAAGGATTGCTTGAAACAGTGTTTTCCTAACATTGGCAATATAAAAAAGAGTATTCCTTGTTTTTACACTAGATTCTAATTCTCTTCCTTGAATGTTTTTTGAGGGTGTAAAATATATTGACTGCATCAAGAATGAAAAATACGATGGCTGTTCTTTCTTCATTTGTATTTGTAGTATCTGCAAGGAAATTTCCAACAAGCAGAAGATAAATCTGGTAGCTCCAGTATTGAAATCTATGTTCTGTACAGAAACCACAAAACCACTATTCCAGATGTTTAACTGAAGGAAGACAAATTAAACAGCAAAATGCTTTGTCCTGGTCTCAGGAAACCATGTAGCCAGAGAAATGTTATCAGCACATTAATGTAGGATGCTTGCTCATGAAACAGCCCTCTGCTGATTGAAGTGATCTGAATCTCATACTCATTTTCAGTAATTGTATGTAGCAAGCTGTATTATGTGATGGTTGCCAAAAGTCTAACAAGAAGTAAAATATCTATCTACCACCTGTAATAAAGATTGGCGAAGCTTCCAGAAAAAAAAAAAAAAGACACTGGATGTGTTGTTCATTAGAAATTATGATTTCTCCATGTCATTATGTCCATGTATCATATTTAGTAATATTAGTCATTTCATCAACAGTGAAGACTGGTTTTTAAGCAGCCAACAATCTGCAGCACCTTTTATCTCCTGGGTAGCAGGAATGTTCTGTCTTCAGGTGTAGGTAGATATTGTGATGAGATTTAGAAGAATTAATGGGATTGTTCTTTAATCTAACAGATCTTGAATGAAAAAGCTGGTAAGGAACTTGAGCAATTGAAGATGAAATATCAAAAGCTCACACAAGAGAGTGAGCAGCAGAATGCAATGATTGGAGATGTGATGAAGGACATTGGTCAGAAGACAGCACAACTGAAAGTAAGTTCCAGAAGGTGCATCCTACCAGCTGTATCATTCCAATGACAGCTTACCACTTGGGACAGGGATGACTTCAGTTCTTGTCCTGATAGTTCCCCATGGGTAGTTTTGGAGGAAATGTGAGTAGTTTTTAGGAATAGATCTGGCTGATGCTGAATGCCATTCTTTCTATGACAGTACCATGGTCATGGCAGTCTCCAGCCCTCTCACCTGACAATGTAGCACCTGTTCTCCTGGAGGAGTTTCGTAAAACACATGAACCAAAATGCTCAACACACTCTGTTCATAAAGAATATGTGGTCACAAACATGGGGTCTCTTTTCCATCCTGAGATCTTCAAATAAGAGGAAGGACTTCCTTACAATGATTAACGTAATTTGAATTTTGCCAAAATCATTGAAAAATGTTAAATTATAACAATGCATCCTGGATAGTTTCCACTGAAGGGAATTCCTTTCAACACTAAAGTTTCTTCCCCCTCAGTATCAGTTGAGAAAGTTAAATATAAGTAACCAATATGGTGTTTACTTTCAGATTGAAATGGTTTTGTTGCCTGACTTCACATTACTTAGCAGTCATTTTATACAACTCAGAAGCAGATGAGTTTCAGTTGAGGAAGAATTAAAGGATTCCTGCATATTCTATTTAGGGTACTATGAGAGCACTTGACAAAGGGTACAGATGTTGGATGCCATTATGCGATTTACCATATCTTGCATTTTGTATCACCATTGGGGTTAAACATTAGAAAATTCAGGTAGAAAATAATTATCTTCTTGAGTTTTATTGAATATAACTAATTCACCTAAATAAGAAGCTTGTTTGCCAACAGAGACTGTTAGTCTGATAGAAACTAACACCTGACAGATTAAAAGCTCAGTTCACAACTAATACAACATAGATGATTCTGATTTGGATCCTTAATGGAGGATAGTAGGAGCTTTCTTTCTGTTGTATTTTATTAAGCAAACTAAAGAATGTTTTTCTCACCTATTTGAAAAAATAATTACTGTCTTTTCCAGATTATCCAGTTTTATCATTACCAATACCATCATTGTTTAAAACTTTACAAACATGACTTACATCTGGGACTTTAGAGTGTCAGAGGATTTTGATTCTATAATCTTATCCTGATTTCAAGAAAAGTTGATGGAACTTTTAGAGTCATGCACATGGACTTCTGGGAACGAAAAAATAGAGGATACTGCCCAGTTAGTAGTTAAGCCAGCTGCTAAATCTGAAGAGCCCTAGTCACGATCTGGAGTGCAGTTTTTGTAGGAATTGTGCCTGCAATACCATTCTGTAGTGTGCTCTGTGCTGGGCAATGTGAATTGTCAAAGTACTCTTAAACCTCTTGAAGGTTATTGTAGTAAGAACTGAGGAGATTCCCATTCTCCCAGAGGATTCTTCATTGCAGGATTCCCCTTCTCACAGAATCAGTATCTGTACCTGTAAGTGGAACACTGTAGTCTGTGATGGCTGTCAAACCTAGCAGTGCAATTGAATTATACAAAGTTATACTTACTTCTTAAAAGGAAAAAGACTGGTTGCTGTTGTGACTATTGGTTATGTTTCCCAGTAACCAGTTATGCATTATTTTGATGGATTATTTTTTCCTCTATTGTATAGCAAATGAGACAGACTCCAGATTTTGCTTTTCCTTTAAAGGAAAAAGCAAAGTCATAGGCTATAAAAGAGATGGGGATAATACATACCTGCTATTTAGGGACATGCAATCAGACCACACTACAGATACCTTTCTCCTCACAGTCACTAGTGACTATTCATTTATTCATATTTCATTTTCAAATGAAAATAGAGCTGCCTGTTTTTAATCTGCAGGTCTAACTGTGTAGTGCTTTGTGCGGTTTGCAGCTGGAGGTTCTTTATCGATCATCTTCAGCCCTGAAGTGTAAGATTTGATTACCATTTTCCTTTCCCAAGCTGGCTTTATTTAAATTATTTTAAATGTTGTCCAATTAGCTAATTATCTTTCTGCAGCTGACACACAACACTTACATGTTTTCTTCCTGAGTTTCATGTAGTAAGTGTAAATCAAATAAAAAAGCATTTTCTTCTTTCTTTCTGTGGATGCTTTCTCTCCCTTTTCCTTGTTGCTATTCTCTAGGAGATAGAGGATGAAGCAGCTCAGATGCGCCATGAAATTTCAAAGCTGAGCAAAGTGAGAGATGTTCTCCAGAATAAGCTGCGTACTGCAGAGGAACAAAAAGTTGATGCAGAACATGAAAAAAGCATGCTAAAAAATCAAATAATCAGACTGGAGAAAGGTAAGTGCCTAAGAGATAGGTGGATCTGTTTTTACATATGGTTGTAAAATCTGTTCACAGCTAATAGAACAGGTTATATAATGTCAAGGCTTGAAAAAAAGTCCACTGAATTGTTTCTCCATTTTTAACAGCTGTACAGTTTGTATCTAGAATTCATTGTCTTTCATCTTTTTTCTCTAGAGTTGGAGACAGCCAAAAAACAGGCAGAGACTGACAAGAGAACCACAGATGGGCTTGTGAGGGAAAGGGATATGCTAAACCAGGTGAGTTTGCATTGATCATATTGATAAGCCTTGCAGCTTGAGGTTGAAATGCCTGTAGCTTAAACATTCATAGCAACACAGAAATGTAGAATACATCATGTTAAGTTAAAGCCTTCAGATTTCCTTAAGCAGATGCACAAACTACTTCATTTCTGTGCACTGAAATAGTGGTGGTATCCATAAACACACAGAGGATTTCCAAGTTTTAATTTGTGAACCATCAGGGAGTTCAAAGTGCAAACGCATTATTTGGTTTCCAAAGAGTTTGTTACATCTGTGCTGTATCTTAGGAAGTTTAGTACTAATCCAGGCAAATTGAGTGCTTGCTAATAAAAGAACAGCCAGAGTGTTGATACACTGTGTAGCAGCTTGGCAGGCTGTTTGAGTAGTAATCCTTGCTTTTAGATCTGTTTCTCATACTGATTGTTTCCCATCAGCCCAAGGTTCTTGTACTGCAGTACAGCATCTCATGTTTATGGGCAGTCCTGAAGTGTTAGCTACTAAATTCAGTGTTTAAAGATGATTTCTGATGTGCTTTATTTGGTGTAGATTCACTGTCCTGTGTCTTGAATCTAGCAGAGGCTCTGATTTGACAGGTAACAAATATTTGTTTTGTATAGGGAAAGAAATTTTAAAGTGGGACCAGGAAGCTGATTTTGTAAAGATGATATGTTGATGTTTTCTGTTTCATCTTTATGCACAATTTTAAAGTAAGCTTAATTAATTTCAAGCTTGAACTTTTTATTTAAGACATAAGAAAGTAGTCTATTTGGCTTTATTATTAATGTTGCTGGCTATTAGCATGCTTTAAAATCAAAATGCCTTAAAGCTGGTAAGGATTTTCCATTTATTAGTTATATCCACTAAACAGTCCTGTCAATTTTATTTTTTGTAATGCAGACACTAGTATTTTGACTTGAAATCAGAAAAAGTTCTGTTTAGCAGCTGTGCTACAGATTTTGTTTTTTAAATCAGATTTAAGGTTCAAGTATTTCACCTGAACAAATTAGATAAGAAATAATAGCATTGAAAAGTCTGTAATCCACTTTGACAATGGCATGCTTTTGTCCTAGTGATGACAGTGTTGCATTTTCAGCTCAAGACTCATTATTTTTTGTTCCCTTTAGAGCTTGATCAAAGCTACAAATGCTACTCAGAAGCAGATAGATTTGGTGAAGCTCCATGAACAGTCAAAACAGAACTTGGAAGCAGAAATCCAAAGTTATAAGATAGAAGCTCAGAAACAAAGGAAGATTATTTACCAGCTGGAGAAGGAGAGAGAAAGTTTCATCAATGAAACAAGTGAGCTCAAAGAGAAGGTAGGAACTCCTTACTCGCAGAACTGTGAAGATGATACATTAATTTTCTGACATGCCAGGGGGAGAAAGCTTGGATTGGTGGTCATCATACAGTGTACAAGTATTTCTTGTTGTCGGTACATGTTGCCTGCTACTGCTTCAACTCTCTCTAGGGAAACCTTATCAATGGGAGAGAGACTTATTAATTCTGTGTGAGACTTGGAGTCCAGCCATGTATTGCTCTTATTCAGCAATCAGTTGGGAAATGAAGCTAGGGCTGGAGTTCAAACCAAGGCCTCTTGATTTCTTATACGTGAGTCCCACAGCTGAAACTCTCATATGCAGTTGGAAGGTATACCAAGATTGTCCTGTCTTATCTGCAAAGGACCTTATCTTGCATGTGACCACTGTCCTAAAATTGAAAGCAGTGAGATCTAACAGTTCTCAGCGTCTTGGTAAGGTACTTAATGTTTTGAAGGCTTACTCCATTATGTGAAAACATCCCAGCATGTTCAAGATAGACTGCAAAACAAGTTTTCCAGGAGCAGCTGTGGAGAAATACTGCATAGAATTTATGTTGCCTGCTGCCTATTATTATATATAACTTTATTCCTGATAAAATCAGGAACATGTTTTTAACATGTTCCATTAATTGCTGAGTATCACATTGGAGAGCCCTCCAAGGAGCTCATTGATTTACTGGGATTAACTTTCAAGCGGTTTCAACTCAAAAGTTATTCACTATCTTTTCATGGTTAAATTATCCTTCCAACTTCGTGTGACCAGGGGCTTTTAAATCATTTTGGAATGGTATATGCTCTATTGCCTGGAATACCTCTTGTCATTTCCTTGTAAATAATATTCCACAAAAGTGAGATTTGTCTTTGTTGCAAAGTCATATTTTGCTTCTTTCCTTCATAGTGCATTTCTAACAATGTAGATATGAGTTAAGAACATTGTAAACTAGGGCCAGAGAGTAATTCATAACACTCAGAACTACAAGGCTCTTTCTTTTAATTCCTTTTGGGGTTGCCCATATTGTTTTGAGGGTGAGAATGACAAGTATTTGCTTGCTTACTTTTTCTTTTTTCCCCTGCCACTTCGGGTGTAAATTTTCTATCACTTCTTATAAGGCAGAGGCTCGGTAAATGGCTTATGACACGTGAGCTGTTTGTATGATCATGCCTGCATTGTGACTGCAAGTTTCCAAAGGACTGGTAGGTTTCCTTGGCTCACCAAAGGGGCAGTTTCTGACTCCGCTTACAGGTGAAGAGCAGCAAGAGCAGTTTTGAGCACAGGAGTATGTGAGACAGCAGTCTTGTCCTTCAAGTCCAAATCAGGGTAGAAGGACATAGGATCAGGATTATTATGTAAATAGGTAATATTTAGGTTCACTGACCTATTCAGATTTGAAAAGCTGTGTCAAAACTACAGGAGTCGTTTCACAGCTGGTGGGGAATGAGCTACTGATGGCACTAAGGCTATGGCCAGCCAGTGCTCTTCGTCACCCTTTGCCACCAACCTGGTTTTGCAGGAGTTTCACCCCACCTTTGGAATTGCATAAGAGCCGGAAAAGAGCCAAACCCATCTAAGCCCAGAGATGTAGCCATACTGGCTCTGAAAGCTGTCTGGCTATTTATAGCAGCATATACTCTACAGAGCTTCAGAATTCATCTTTCAAAATCATCATTTACTATTAACTGATGAACATAGTCAGCAAAGTTATATACACAACAGTAAAATATTTTTGGGGTGAGAATTCATGCATGACTTCCTCTTCTAACTATTGCTTTGGCCGACTGCTTATTTTCAAGTCCCTGCCAGTTGTTGAAAAGTCTTCTAGATTAGCCAGCATAAGTGAGAAAAAACATCTGTTCTTTGCTCTTTGTTATGTAGCCTGTATTACTGAGTATAACTTTTAGCAGATTTTTTCCTTTTTGAATTGAAATTCTTAAATTATGAAATGTTGGTTTCTCTATGTAAGGTTTAGGCTGCTGAAAAGGAGACAGTGAAGTATACCTTTCAGTCCCACCTGAACTGTTCCCTGGCTGTATTTTCTGAGGGGTCACAAAACCAGTCTTTAATATGTTGGCTTTTTTAAAATAAAGCCTTTTAAAATGTTAAGTTTACAGTTAACGACCCATCCAGGAAAATGAAAAGATACATTTTCTTTTTAAAATTCCTATAATCATTTGGAAAAAGATTCAATAGGCATATCACTAAGGCCATGGCAGCACTTCCTGGAGTGGTTAAAAATTAATAAGCAAATAAGGACAGCACCGTTACTGATATATTGGATAGGTTCATAGAACTAAACAGGTAACCAGTAGTAGATGATAGTGAAGTATACAGATAAAAAAGCTATGAGGTTACAGGAAAAACTATGAATACCAAATCCTTTATGTTTAGCTTTGGGCCCTCATTGCCAGATCTGAGAGGTGTAGTGTGCCTATTGACTAATTAGGAATTGAGGATGCTCAGCCTCCCACAGGGCTGTGCTGTGAAACACTGCATGTATCTTTTCTGTATTTACAAGAGAGAATTATTTGGGTTTAATCATTACTGAAAAAGCAAAGTCAGCATCTAACATGTAAGCACAACTCAGAAAACTTTGTCCACAATCTTACTGCACTTATATTGTATCAGAACCAAGTAAAACACTTACAAATGCAGTGACCTACTTTCAAATCTTGCTCCAGCCTATGATCACCCTAGTGCAGATAGAAAACATGCCTTATTGATTTCTTCTCTGTGCTATTACTATTGGCAGGTTGTTTAAACAGCAAAGGAAAAAGCAGGAGTAGGTTATAAACTGGGACTATGTTTTTGTATTGCATTGTAAGCAGTTTTTGGGATCACCTGAAGTCAGCTACTATGTGCTGGAATTGTATTCCTGCTTCTGTAATAAAATTTTCAGTACTTAGCTCTCCCTTATCTTCAAAGTTGGTTGGAGGTACCTGGTAGAATATTTAATTATTTAAGCTCCTGCCCCATAGTTAGGCCTCCCCAAGGCTTTACTGTTGAGGAAGAGACAACACTGCAAACTGCAAACTTTGCAGTTATTGACTATTTGATGTAAACATTTGTTTTCTTCTTCTGCTTTGACATACAAGCATGAATTTTAGCCCAAACCTCTACTTTTAAAAGTGGAGTCAGGAGAACGGGATATGATCTGCATTTGGAAATGGACTTCTCTCCTGGATTTTACCTGTATGATTCCTCAGCTTCTTTTTAATGCCTAATTTTTTCCCTAGCTTTAAGGATGGCATTGTTTTCCCCTCCTGGGTAGCGAACCTGGTAAACTGTGTTGTTAATGTATATGCTCCTTAGTATTGTTTTTATTTCTTAGTTTTTGTAATGCTGAATTCTATATGAATGCTGCTTCCTTGAGCTCCTCAGTGTTCAGCTGTGTATAGCAGGAGAAAGGTTCTTGTGTTTTTAAAAAAATAATTTAGAATCTCATCATAATGATTTCCAACTATTTGTATTTTTGCCACTCTAACATAGCAATTATTATGTATTGTTATGGTAGTAACTGCTTAATAAAGTTGTCTATAAAATTTTTCATTTTTGTTTATTGATACTGCATGTGATCATGTTCTTTCTGTAATCTACAATACTCCATTCTCCTTAGGTAATGTTCACATAATTATTTCTAATCTTTCATAGAAGCAACTAATTGTGATCAGCTACTTATTTAGACCAAGTGTAAGTTACATTAACTGACTTTCTTATTATAGTAATTATATATGAACAGTTTGTGATCCTCAACTGTTTGTGGTCATGTGTTCATTAAAAATTTTGGGTTGTTAGTATGTAATAAGAGTACATGCAGGACTTCTTGGAAAAATATGTGTGTTAATTCATCTCACCATACAGCTGACATCCAAAACAACATCCAAAATGTAGGTTTGCTTCATAAATAAATGAAGTCTATTCTTGATGGAAACTGCTTATGTTGATTTTATTGCACCCACTCTCTGGCGATATTTTCTTTTAGTAGCTTGTTGTTAAATTAAATATGTGCACCTCTATAAGTTTTGGTCTTGAGTAAAACCTAGGTATCAGATTAAAATACAATTTTATCCCACATAAGCAAGTCAGAAAGGTTAAACTTGTATTTGTAACTGGAGTAATTTTCAGCTGTAGTTAAAACTGCTTATCACAGCGGTTTGAACTTGTCATTTTAGAAGAAAATCACAAACTTTGTCCCATCTTTCTAATCTTGTGATGATGGTTTAATCATGTTCATTTCTTTCCTTTCCTTTTGCTCCAGGTCCTCCATCACATGAAAGATCTTGAAATACATCAAATGCAGATCTGTGACTATGAGAAGGAAATACAAATGCAAGTGATTAAATTAAAACAGCAACAAAACCTTGGTGAAACTCTGAGAACAGAGAGGACCCTGTACAGTAAAAATCTGATTGAAGCTAAGGTAGAAGGATACATTTTTTCTTGTGTTTCTCTCTCTGCTCTTGTTTTTTTCCTGATTTAAGTTTAATTTGTTAAAGGGAAGCTCAGTGGATCAATGGCAGAAGTGGTTTCTTAATTCCTGTAGGTTTTGGGGAAATTAATGTTTTAGGTCCCTGAAGTTTTATCTACACCATTTGTATTTGGACTGGAAATAGGAGTCCACAGTCATATGTGGAAATATCCCTGCTTCAAATCATGCATAAAATCATGGTACACTGGAGCCACAGAATTATAAAGGCATCCTGCCTCCAGTCTGTTTTATCCCTTTAGGAGTTGTATGCATATATGTGAAATAGGGTATAAGGGGAATAAGATTGCCTCCTTAGCCCTGAATGAGTATGCACATTACTGTGAATAATGATTTAGGAAGCAGAGGGAACACTTTCTCAGCTGAAGTGGAATTTTCTGACAAGAACCAAATGCTTCCACCTTGCTTGTTTCTTTCAGAGAGTGTCATTTTCCTCAGGAGATGATTCTTTCCATTCATATCTCCTCCTTGGGGATCTCACTAACAATACAAGAAGAAGAGAACAGGCTACTTAAGGATATATTCTGTTATTCTGATATAAAGGTCTAAAATACTACACAAATCCTATTGTAATTGGCAGACATTGGAACCCTGGATAGCTGTCATTTTAAGCCTTGGATTATTTCCAAATAAGTATTTATGACATAAACATGTATAATAAATTACAAATTTATACTTAGGTTTGAGTAAGTAGGTGTTTTGTTTGAGAAGCACATGGGAATGAACTGTCAAAGTTCCTAACCAGCTGTGTGTTGAATTTTATGAGGAATGCACCATTTTGCCATTTATGTGGGATACTTTACTTGACCTTAGTCAGCCTCTCTTCAGTGGATGCAGTGTTAGGATTCTTGCTGCTCCCAAACAGTCTCTCAGGAGAAATAAGGTTGAAAAATTACTATGCTGATTTTTTTTCCTAGTTATTTTTATTTTAAAACACACAAAATAAATTTGGTTATTTATATAGAGTGGGCATCTATGTGCTGAGTTAGAAAATTGAGCAGCCTTTTGGTCTTTGGGTTTTGAATGTTTCATGGTGGTTACACTATGCTGTTCACAGTTCCAGTTGTTAGAGGCCAATGTTTAGACTTTAATAGGTTACTTGTCATACTACAAAACTCTTTTAGCAAGTCCTGTAGGAGAAAATAGCTGACCCCGAAAGATCTTTTGGCCAAGGCAGTGTTATGTTCAGCAATGAGAAAAGTAGCTATTCGATGTTCAGTAACAGGTCAGCCAGTAAGGAAAGGAAAAAAAAAAAAATAGAAGAGGGTTGTTTTAAACATTATGGCAAATTGTTTCTTGTTTTGGGAAGTAAAATTTGCACAAACTTGTTTAGATAAATCTGGATGCAAGTATTTTCAGATTGCTTAATGTGAAATGATCTCACACCCACCTTGTCAGTGGTCTCCAGAGTACCATAATATTCAAGTCATTAAAATGGAAAAGGCATCCTGGCAGGCTGTTAATATGATATAAATACCCACTGCTTTCATCTTGGGGATTTCTTTTGGTATCAGAAGTTCATTTGCTTAAGCAAGATGATCAGGAAAACAGTTTTCAAAATTGTGTGTTCTTACTGTTCTGAATTAAGTAAAGAATTAAGAATGTATTTGGGTGTGTCTGGGCTCTGTATGCTAAATCTCTGTCATCTTTTGTAACACTGAAGAGATTTATAGGCTATGTATCAAAGACAGTTTTTAATAACTTTTGCTTTCACGAAAGAGGCTGAACATGCAAACAGCTGGGCCTAGTGACATATTACTACTAATCAGTACTTTGTGCTGTTTGGGTGAAGATTGCCATGACTCAAGATCTTGCTTAGCTACGTTAAGCACTTCATGCAAGAAAACATCTCTCAGTTGTCGAGTAAATCCACATCTATGGTGGATAGTGCTGCAGGAGATTTAAGCTACCCTGGTTTGGTACTGGAAGAGGATGTATTCACATGAGAGATTATGATGTCTTCTCTGTGAGGTGGTAGGTTCTAGCAGAGGAGTAATAGCCTCTAAAGCTCTTCATTACATCCAGAAGAACATGTCTGTCTAAGCATCTCTGCTAGTTTCCATTTCATGGCATAACTTGTGCTGTCCCTGTGCTGAGCTGAAATGCTGATTTTGTACTGGCAGGCACCTTTGTGCTGTGAGTAGAAGTATTCCTACTGACCTGATCTCTCTTCAGTGCTACCAGCCTTTTTGCTCTGTGTTTGAGCTTAAAGTATATGTTGAATATTTTCACGGAGCCTTCTCAAACATTGAGCCCTCTTTTGCACTTTGCACCTCTGTGCAAGCTAGCATATATTGGTATCTTACTGAGGGCTATGTTTGCTTGCACAAAACCAGCTTCTCTCCAAAGATTTGTGCCCAACTATGTATGACGTTATTGGAAAAGCATGTTATTAGAAGCATATAAACAGATAGATGTGATCAGAATCTTAATGATTTAGATTGACTGCTAGTTCTTATAGTGTGTCCAGCACTTTAAATTAAATGCCTTATTAAACTCATGATTGATGGTCATTATTTTTGTCACTGTGTCTCTAAAAGGTTTTTTTATTGTAATGTCATGCTGGCATAAACAAAAAATTGTTGTTTAATGAAACTGTTTTGTTCTGTTGGATTAAAAAGTGATGTCTTACAGTAGGTACAACAGATCTACTTTAATGCACCATGGCTACATTTTCCAACATCTAAATAGCCTGAACTCCCCATCACAAACAAGCTTTTGCTTTAACCCTCTCTGTGATGACGCTTCCTATTCTATTAGGATGAGATAGCAGAAATGGATATGAGACTGAAAACTGCCACACGTCAGCTGGATCAGCTGAAAGAGGAGCTCAAAGAAAAGGATTTAGCCCTTGAGAAAGCACATGTGGAATTCCAGCAGTCAGAGGATGAGAAAGAGTCACTGAAAGTAAGACCCTTGACACAGATACTTTCTTGCAAAGGGTGGATTCCATGATTTCACAGACTGCATTGTGTTCAGACCGGTGGTAGTTGTTTTGTCGTATTTTAATAACTATTCTGTAATTGAAGCACAAGATCTCAGTACCCTTTAGAGATACTAGTTGCAGAAATCTGTGTATCTGACAAATTTAATCTCTGCCTATAATGATAATAAAAGAGTCCTAAATTGTCTGTTGGAAGCTTTAAATCTCTTGGTGACTGAACAGTTTTTTACTAAAAAGTACCATTTTACTTGCAGAAATGTTGATTTTGTGGATAAATTGATTCTAGCAAACTTTTTAATGTAGACCCTTATAACTCAACTTTTTAAGAACTTTTTTCTTTCTACTGTTTTTAAGTGCAAACCCCATTATATTGCACAATGTTGTATTTCTATGTAACTATCAAGCATTAGCCTTTTGGGAGTTAGGCAGTGCCTTATAGAAGATCCCTCTGGACATAAAGTTATTTTAATATTGTGGTATAAAGCAGCAAGAATCTGTCTTAAATCAAAGGAAATCTGAGCTTGAAGCTTGGGTTCTTCTTCTCAGTGCTGGCTGCAGCCCATCATTAGATAAACTATTAGATTTGTGGTGGTATCTCAACCTAATTTGCTGTACCCTGAAAAGATTTATGGAGTTGTGTTCACAGAAGTTTATTTTTAATCTTCACTAAGCACTAGGAAAATAAAATACCAGGAAAAAATGCAAACAATACGCCCAAAAACCGAAAGTTCCCTGTCACTTTTCACAGTATTTTCTTTTGTCAGTTTATTGCTTTGCTTCAATGACTCCTTGAATTTTCAGCCTCTCTCAGCACATTACATTTATGAGAAGATGTCAATAGGGCTCTGTAAAAGGTGATGAATTTGTATTCTTGTACCTGGTCTGTCTCGGAGATGTTCTATCAGTGATGGAGGAATCAAACAGCATCTCATTCCCTGTGTGCAGCTCTCTGCCTTAACTAATCCCCATTTCTGTCTCATCACCTCAGAACTGTCTGCCATTTATTTGACAAACATGTGATTGCTGCATGGTTTACCCACTCAGTTATTCACCAGCAGGTTTGTCCATACACTGACATGACATTACTGACTTGCTTCAGGGCATTATGGTCTTCTACCTGAGTGTCACTGCTGAGTAAACCAGAAGAGAAGTCAGAGGGAGCTGATTGTCACAGGCACAAAAGAACCCAATTATTTGTGTTGCAAGCCAGCATCAATTTATCCTGTTTGCTCTGATGTGAAGGAAGTGAGAAAGCTATTCATGGGAAATAAGTTTAAAGAACGTGCTAAATCACGGAGGACTGGGATTCATAGGAATGAGGTTATACAGACATGCTCAGGCATCAACCTCAGATGGCATAAAGGCCTTAAAATGTGTAATCATGGTAAATCCAAGCTCTATTAAAGCCAGTACAATGCCATCTTTTGGCTTCAGTTGGCCTTCATGCAGGGCTGCAGGTTAGTGTTTTGACAAAGGATCTGAATATTGGAAAAAATCTATCTATGGTCCTCGAGATTGGAACTGCTGGCAAATCAAGTGCTTTGTATAATTTTGTAGATGTTTATGCATTTTTTTTTTTTTGTTAGCATTTTTTGGAAATCTGAATATAAAATCTGACTTGTTATTTCAGCATTCTGTGTACAGTCCCAGTTATAACTTCCGTGAAACTCCTGCTTTCCTCACACCTCTAGTACAGTATAACAATAAAAGTATCACTTGTGCTAATATTTCAGAATCCAAACAAGAATTTAGTTTAAGTTTGGTTTGAGATATTGGTATAGGTCCCATACATGTTATTTTTTCTTGCTGACTGTTCTTCAGTTCTTACAAATTCTCTGAACAACTTCAAGTGAGCTGTGCTGATTTACAGCAGTTTCAGATGTGACCATTTTTCTGCTTGCACGGTGGCTGTTTTTATTCATTTCCTTTTCTCTTACCTGATGTACACAGACCCTCGTACTATGGTTCTGAGCATATTTAATCTAACTGAAAATCCTTGTGTGGCCTAAAGTATTTATATTCCTCACTATACAAGGCAGTTCAGATTTATTTTAACTGAATGTGTTCCAGTGGGATTTATCTATATGAGTGTTTGCTGACCACATCTAATGCCACTTCTTGTTTACAATTCATATTTTTCTGACATAAGGAGACCATAAAATTGTGATCTATTAAAAAAAATGTTATCCAGCAATGCTGAACACATGAGCAGTTTTACATTTGTGGGCAGCTTTTGTACAGTGTTGATTGCATTTCAGGATGAAGTGACTTGCATTTTTATTCAGCTGATGAATTCTGATGAATAGCTGGCACTGAATAAGAGAGTTATGTCTTGCACATATAGGAAAATGAGAATTTTATTAAAGAAAATAAGAATGGAACATGCTATTTTATTATGATGATGGAACTGTTTCTGTCTTAAATCAATGTTTTTGGAGGTGCAGCCTTCATCACAGCCTCATTCTTTCAGCACTGGATGATGCTTGTTCCCAAAAGGCAGCTTCAACATCATCCTTTAAAAGGTTCAGAGTTGTGGCAAAGTCTTTGAGCTGAGGCTTGAAAGTTTTCATATCTATGAAAATCAACTGTGGTCAGCTAGTTTCACTTTGGCTCTAATAGCCTAGCAATGATGAAAACTTCTAATAATCCAGGAAGACCCTATTAGTTTTATTAGTTATATTAGTTTTGATATACATCCATGCCTTGAATTACAGATTTTGTGACAGTGGGATAGGATGACTGGGTGCATTCCAGTGTTAGTTTGTGTTGGTGCTGTGCAATTGCTGTAGCAGTGAATTGCTCCTCCTTGCTTAGGGACAGTCCCTCTTTTCACATGCTTCCTCATTTACATATCCACTAAACAAAGTGCTGTGACTCTTAAATCTTGCTGTTCCCTTCCTGGTTGCCACCAATTTTACTCCTGTCTGAAGCCTTTCTTGACTTCATTCTGCTTTGCATTATATAGCAGAGATTGTTGCCCTTTTCAGCAAGGTGAACTGTTCTTTCTCACATCCCAGACTGACTCAATAACGACTCCATTGAAAAGCTTTCTAAATACGTGCTGTATAATTAAAAAAAATTAAATGAGGCATCCTTGAATTACAACTTGAACCATTGTCATAGATAAAAATACTTTCAAATTTCTATTCTACTATTTTAATTACATTAAAATAGTATTTGCAGTATTTTTTATGGGTCTTCATGCCTGCTTATCTTGGTGATTAGTTCTCAGGAGCTAACAAAATGTGTACCTCTCAGGAAGGTGAAAGCATATAGGAAATACTTTTAACTAACTCTTACTTGTAGGTTTCTGTAAGGGGAAGTTACTAATTAACAGTTGTTCACCTATATTCTTTATCTCCATCAGGCAGAAATGCTTAAGATGACAACACAGGCTCAGGAAACCAAAGCCTATATTGCAAATCAAGAGGCAGAAGGGAAAAAACTCTTAAAAATCATTGCTGAAGCTGATGCAGAGAGACTGAAGCAGAAGAAGGAATTTGACAAGGTAGGAATCCCTAATCTGAGTTTTCAAATACCCTGCATTCTGTTCCCTCATTTGCCCAGTGTATTTTTAAGATGAAGATTGTCAGCTATTTTGAATGTGGGAGTACTAAAGCTTTACTATGCCATTAAAACCAAAACATTAAGATACTGAAGTGACCAAAATCTGTAGTTTGTACTATTCAGGTGATCGAACCCTTACAGGAGAAATTATTAGGTTCTTGCCATATTTCTTTAATTAATAACAATTAATTAATTAATTAATTCTCCTAATGTACATGATTTTGACTGATACAAGTATCATCATGGTACTCCAGCATAGTGTGAAGGAAGTGTAACTGAGTTTGTGGCTTTGCCCTGTGCCCACAGGTGCTCTGTGAGAGACATGCCCTGGGGACCCAGCTTATTCGTCGCAATGACGAGGTGGCATTGCTGTATGAGAAGATCAAAATCCAGCAGGCCATCTTAAACAGGGGTGAAACCGAGTACCGGCAGAGGATGGAAGACATGCGGATTCTCAAGCTGGAGATCAAAAAACTCCGGCGTGAGAAGGGAGTACTGGGCAAGAGTGTGGCTAATGTGGAGGAGCTCAGGTAGGAAACCCAGTGGAATACATTTCCATAGTGACTGCAGACATGATTTTGTGTTTGAGACAGAAAATATGATTTATACATCGTAAAGATTTGTATCAACAAGCATTATACCTTGGAGGAGGGATTTCTTTGGTTTGACCTCAAACACAGACTGGATTAAATTCGTTAAACAACTTACCAGCAATTAGGAAAACTGAGATATAGTAATGAGAAAAGAAGAGATCTTGGCCAAAGTTGAAATAGTTTCCATATTTCACCTTGTACTGTGAGTTACTGCCTACAGAATAAACCTGACAGCAGCAGAAAGGTGTTCATAGTCTAGTGACCTACTTAGTGGTACAGTGGTACAAGGCCTAGATTAGTGGAACTCCTTTTGGTTAAGCAATCCACAGAGTATGGGAGACACTTGACATATTTAGAACGAAACCCTGTTTTCAGAGCTCTCTCCTTCCAGATTTATATGCAGATCTTATGATCTCTGAGACAGGTTTAGTTAAATTTTCGTTGAAGGTTTTGTTTCTTTAAAACAGCAATTTAGGAGCCCAAACCTGATTTGTCTCCTCCTTCTCCAGCTTAATGCTTCCTTTCTTGTTTACCCCTCCTGTATTTGAGGTTTTCCTGATGGGAAACTGTGGTAATTTTCTAAGAATCAGTCTTGATTTGTAAAGAGAGGCAGTTATGTTTTTAGCAGAAAACCACTGTACCAATTTGGTGTAGTTACCACAGTTTCGGGTGAGATCTTTAGTTTATCAGTATAATTGCGTGGCTTTCAGCAGAACAAATTAACTTCAGTCCATGGTCAGTCCCATTGACTCCAGTGGAATTATGCCAGTTTGATTTGGTGAAACAGAAAGGAGAACTGGGCACACAACATTAGCAATTGCAGTTTTCATCGACTGACTGCAGATAGGGATAGGATTTGAACTTGCTGCCCAAATGCATTCAGCTGAAAATCTGTTACTGTATTGAAACTCAGTGATGGTATTGAAGTGTAGTGTGCTGCATGCCATGATGGGTGGATCAATTCTTGCTAACTGCATCAGCAATCTCATACTTTAATGAAGTCCAAAACCATCATGAAAACTGCCTGTCGAAAAGACTCCATTTATCACTTGTGCTGCTAATTAGCTTTCCCGATTTGCCAATTGGAAATGTGAGGGTTTTTTTCCCTCTTTCATAACCTTATCCAACCTCACAGTTAAAAAAAGGCCTTTTTCTCTCTAGTGAGCTAAATGCAATTCTTAGTTTAGAAGGAAAAGATTCAGTGGTGGAGGAGGCACATTGCAATCTTCCACCTCCTTTGGACCTTGGAAAATTTAGAGGATCCCATCTCTAAAGTGATAAGGGTCAGATCATTACAAAATGTGCCTTTTTTTCCTGCCCTTCAACCCCCTATCTGCACCATAGAAGCCTAGTTGTCAAAGAATCTTGGTAGTGCTCAATCAATTTTAAATTCAGCAACAAGTCACCTCTGAAATTCCTTGAGGAGATGTAATAAAAGAAATCAAAGTTCAGTTCTGTTAGGAATGGTGTCCATCATACTTAGGTCCTAGAGTGTGTTTTATTTAATGGATTGTGTGTGAGCCATGTAGATTTAAAACCTTTCAAACACATGCTGTTAGATTTAACACAGGGGTAACTGGGTATGACCCATAACTGATTTGTAGGTTGATGAACTAACTGTCCTTCTGGCCTTAATGTACATGGGAAGATGTGAAGAGTGAGATCCAGTAGTCTGTGGAGTAGGTTCCCCAGAAGCCTCATTTCTGAGCTATTCTTAATGAAGCACGTAAAGAGGTCCAAGTGTGCTATTTTATGGTTCCACTGGTTTAGTAGTATCAGTGTTGATATGTTTTGCCTCCACAGTACTGCTGTACTGGCAAAGTGACTCTGTGCTCTCCATGTAGTGTTTCCTGTGCACCATAGTACATGGGAGAATGATTTGTTAATGTCTACATTGGTGCCTTGGTCACATTGAAGTATTTTTGGTGTGTTTTTTCTTTTTATTTTATGCTGGTCTTCAGATGGGAGTTTAATCACATGCAGAAGGAATTGTTAAGGGAACAGACACGGTGCAAAATTTTGGAAGAAGAACTTCAGAAGCCCTTGCAAGTTCACAGATGGAGAAAATTAGAGGTGATTCATGAGGATTTTGTGTTTCCAAAGTCCCTATTACCAAATCGTGGCCCAGCAAAAGCCTATTTCATTTACTGTTATGCAAATGATGTGGAGGGACTGGGCAGACTGAAATTTCCCTAGTACCAATGGAATCCTTGCTTGCTGAAAGCTTTCCTTGCACAATGCAATCAGTGTTATTTTTGTGTCACTTTCTCAATGAAAAATTGCAGGGGGATTTGTAAAGAGACAGCAAAGTACTAAAGGGAATAAGAATGCATTAGGTGAATTTAGAAGGGGGTGATTCCTTAACATGGAGAGTGCGAAATGAGATGGTAAGGGAAATATACAATCCTACCCTCACCAAGCAGGGAGATGTATATGGGAATGTATATGGGGAGAAAGCCAGTAATTGAAAGGCTCATAGAATAAGTAGACTGGAGAATGGACGTATATGAAGTCAGAAGGTAAATTACATCTGAGAAAATTCAGAAAGAGGACTCTACATGAACAGTGGTGGACTCCCAAAGATAGTAATTCCAGGTAATGTGAGTTCAACTGCTTTACATAAACAGCACATCTAAGTTTTCACATGATTGGAACCTGCCAAGTGAAGGGGAAAAATAAAAAATCCATCAAGCATATACCAAATATATGAACGTCAGTTGGCATCACTGGATATTTTTGATCTAAGTCAGTGCCATCTGAGATTCCTCTGTTGCATGGATCTCTGATCTTATGCCAGCCTGGGTTGCTTAGCTTCTCTAATATTGAGTGATAATATGCTCTGTCCCTGCAGAAGCAGAGCTGAATATTTTGACTGTGCTTACTAGCATGATTTCTGATCTTTCCATGCTGAGCTTAAAGTTGGATGGTGTGATTAGCTTCTGTCATGGAAAGGAGACATAATGCAGGATGCTGAACTAGGTTAAAAACATCTAGGTGCAAACTCTAGCAGCACCTTGTAACAAAGGAAAATCAGGCCAGTCAAAACACACAGTGATGGGGAGATGAATGTATGAAGAGACTGATAATGGGAAATCATGTCTTTCTATTCTAGGTAACTGGTTTATATTTGGAACACAGAAAGTCCGGCAGATGGCAAGATATATATGAAATAATCCTGCTTGGATTTTGGTTCAATTCATGATGAACAAACACTCTCATATCACTACAGTTGTCACAAATTGGCACCATGCTTGGGCAGCAATATAAAAACCCAAGGGCTGAGTGGATGATGGGACTGGTCTACTTTTTAGCCTGGTTTCTCAGGAAATGATGTTGTGTTGTGAGCACTGCATGTGTATCTGTGTTAGTGTCCTAGTTATGCTTGAATTGATTAGTCAATTTAGATAAAATCAGACAAAAGATTAAGAGCAGTGAGATACCGAGTTCCTTATGAGCTCAAGCAAATATAAGAGAGCAGGACTTTATTGGAGCCTTTACTGCAGTGTGAGTTTAATCCTTATGAGACACCACATGAGAGAGGAAAAAACAGATGGGAGAGAGGTGTTATGAGTCCCTGAGTGAGGAAAAGTTTCAGTCAATTTGCCCTTCATTGAAAGATCCAACAAGAGGACACAAAGTACTGGGAAAGTAAGCTTTGCTGGCTCCTCCTCACAGAAATATTTCTTTGCTCCTTAGAGCTTTCTCCAGATTCAATCTGTGCCAAAATAATGAAAAGGAAAGGATGGAGAGGCAGGCATCTGCTAGCTGCTGGTCTTACAGGTTGTGTAGGTAGACGGCAACAGTACAGTGCAAACACTCTGTCACGATTTTAAGCATTTAATTCCATTGAAGGATGGGATTTCACATGCATGGACACTTTAGAACCCCATAATAATTCATCAGTGTACCCCACAAATTTGTTCCTCTTAAATTCTCCTCCTGTTTCAGGACTAAATTGCTGTTAGTCTTTCTTTTGCTCAATAGATAAATCTTCTCCTTAGAAATTAAGCTGTCACTATCTGAAGTTCTTGAACAGCAGGAAGTACTTGCACTGCTCTTAATTTGTTAGTGAACAGTTCCAGTTGCTGCTAAAATTGATATATCAAGTTCCAGGACTGCTTGTATGCATGCAATTTTTAAAAAAATAGCTGAATGCATCCTCCCCTAGCCCCCCTTTTATACTTGCTACTTTTGAACACTAAGATATTATGGTTTTCATTTGCAAAATAGGAACAGTAGCTTGTTACCATGTATAATTTTTGAGACTCCTTCGCTCTTTCCTAGGCCAGCGACCCCACTACCTATGAACTGATTCTGAAAATACAGAGACTACAGAAGCGACTTATCAGCAAGACAGGGGAAGTGATAGAGAAAGAATTTCTTCTTCAGGTACTGCAGCATCATTATTTTGTTGCATCTCATTAATATATTTGACTTACTCTGCATTCTCTGTCGACTGGCATGTGCTTCCTGAATGCTATTTAGCTGCATGACTTTGGATTTCTTTTGCATGCCCTTTAGATAGCTTTAGATGGCAGCACTGACTCACTGAAAGAGAACAAACAGCATCAGATTATTTGATTTTTTATATTCCGGTTACTGATACCTGATCAGCTCTGGAAAATACAACTAAAGGTTGGCTTTAGTTAACTCATTTCATAGATTAGTCTTCAAGTCAGTTTTAGACTTTTTGAAAGGTTTTTTTTTGTAATTTTAAACAAGTATGTTATGACCAGAACACGAAGGAAAATTCCTGATTGATTCCACTTGTGCTCAGCTTGGCTTTTGGCAGGAGGAATCCTAAAGAGTTTGTGTGATTTAGATATGCTGCTATCTGGGGCATGTTTGATTTCAAGGTTTTTGTGCTGAACTTTGCCAAAAAATAATTTTTGTGATAGCTTATCTTTTTAAAACTATCTGATGTCCCTTAACCTCAGTGATAACAGTAAGCTTTATGTTGCAGAATGAAGGAAAGACTGTATTCCTGTAGTGGAAACATTGCTACCAAATATAACAGAGAAGGACTCTGAAGAGTCCTGGCTTTAACCAGAGGTGTTAATCTGGTCTCTCTGGTGACTGTAGGGATAGCTAGAGATAGCTGATACAGATTACCAGCTCTAGGTGTAATTTTAACATCTTAAATACCCTAATAGTCTTGATGCCTGTGTTGGGTGTCACTCACTGGAGAGTAAAATGTGACCTGAATCTCTCTCTGTCTCGAGAGGAAGCTCAGCAGATCTTACCAAAACAAGGTTTGTCTCTATTTATTGTTTCATAGGAAAACATTGATATGAAATTTCATTTGAATGTAATGTATGATGTATTATTCCTATGCTTGGAAAAATGTGGTCTTTGTTGCATAGCACTGAAAAGCTGTCAGTGAAATAGTTAGCTTAAAATGTAGCAAAAATAGCTTCAAATTTACTGTGCTTTACGCATACACAAAACAATTTCTGTTAGATTTTACAAAGTCTCTATTGCATATCTGGCCTTATCCTTAGTATGCTCCCATTTTGCTATTATCTTTATTTTCAACTGAAGAACTGAGATATAGAGGTATTAAGTTGCCTGCTCAAGAAAATCTTTGAAATAGAAGGTATTTGAGCTTACATTACTGTATAGTAGCCATTGATATAATCTTTCTGTCTCTGCAATGGTCCTTCTATGGCAACTCTATGATGTTTTTATTATTTTTCTAGATTTAAGACAGGGTTTGGCTATATAAAATCTAATTGTTATAGTTAGAATTGCTAATGAGTTCCTTTATGTTCCTAATTCAGGCACCAATTTCCTGTGTAACAATACTGAAATGAAGGTTTCCCTTGGGGAAATAATAGTGAAGGCCAAAAATACTATGCTCCACATTGTGTTCAGGGATTTAACATCAATGCTTCAGAGCTCTTTTCTGTTTTTTCCACAGTGTTTTTTGAGTCTTCCACAATGACTGAAACAGGGCTCTTTAACATCAGGGTGTGGATATGAGGAGAGATGGAGGATGATCCCCAGCTCATTCCCTTGAAGGGCTGTGTGTGCTACTGGATAGCTCACTGGCACAATCATCACAAATTAAGTGTGCTAGCAGAGCCGCTTCTGCTGAGTGTCTGGTTAACCTGGTACAAGGCATTCTATTATTCTTTGGACTGATTGTACTAGGTATAGGGATAGTATCTGTTTTGTAAAATCATACCCTGATACTCTCCCAAACTAAACCCTCACTAATAACTTACTAAACTGATGTTACCAAATTCCAAACTGCTGTGGTGAAGGAGCGAGCCTAAGGAACACTTCCAGCAGAAGGAAATAAACAGAACAGTAACATCAGCTTTCTGGAGAGAGCTGAGTTTCACACACCGGGAGGGTGGCTTCACTAGACCACCTTCTGGGCAGTTTGAAAAATTTGAAGTGTATTTGAAGTGAAGTATTGGAAAGGTAGTGTAGGATATGATCCTGACTGAACTTCAGAATTATGGGAAATAGCAGTAATTTAGCTCCAATTTCAGGAATTTTTAATTTTGTTCCCTCAATCTAATTTGTATGCTAAGACAATTCTTCTATCTTTTTTTTTTTTTCTGTTATTTTTAAATCCTGGTAAACCCTTCATGCTTGAAGGCATTCAGCATCTTTTCATTATGGGTCTCTCCTGGAAGTCAGCTCAGCTCAGTTCAGTCACTGCTCATTTGCAGGAGTGGGGGAATTGCTGATGACTGGCCTGTGCCTACTTGGCAGAACATTCCCCATGTTCAGAGTTGGAGCCTGCAGACTGAGGGACACACACTTATTAGGTCAGAGAACGACTGCTATCCCTGTGTTATGTTTGCTTGCATAAGTCACACTTCCTCACTCCCAGTCATCTTCATTCACATCTTGCCCTGTAACAAGGGCACAGCCATTGGGTTTATAAGCTTTAAAATGATCTTAATCTCTTTCTTGCCACACATAATCTCTTTTCATGTGTGTGTGGCTTTTTTCATGCGTTTGTGGCTAGCAAATAGGATATTTGTTTAAGATGAAGTTTGTATCTATGTCTAATGTGCATATTATGTAGCATAAATTCCCTCACATCAAAGTGTAGAGTAATAATAAAAAACTTTGTGTATTGAATATGGAGTATTAAAAACACCTTTGGATTTTAGAAATAACCCATGTGAGGAAATGGTTGAGCACAGTGTCAGCAACCTGCAGTTTGATTTGTAGGATATTCACCCTGCTGCATACTCATGCAGAACTGTAATGTTTTTATAAGGGAAAAATAATTCCATTTGTATTGTATGTGCTATAGCTCTGTCATTTTTTTTTACTTTTTGGTAAATGGTCTTTTAAAAAAAGTGCAGGGAACAAGGTTTCAGCTGGATATATAAATGGAAATTTTTGCTAGGTAAGGATCACAGTATATAGATTCATGTAGAAAAGCATCTGCTTACTTTACCTGCTCCTGATGTGCATTTGATCATATCCTTTTTATTAGCTTTTTCATTGTTTTTAACCTGTCATTTCTTTAAAACTGTGGCAGATGTAGAAGCAAGCTACAATCCATGCTACGTGATTAAAAGTATGATTTAGTATGTGTCAGTCAGAAAATTTAGATTGCTGACAAAATGGGAAAAATCCAGCTTGACTCTAAAATCTCATGCAAAAATCTCTCTTAACTGGTCATCAGGGCACAGTTTTTGGATCAGACATATGCTGAGAAATAATGAATATGCAGCATGCTGAATATTGGGTTTTTCTAGAACAGCTTTTCAGAATTGAACATTTTAATTAAGGTGTAAAAAGATTTCCTATGTTAGAGAAATTACTAAATTATTTTCTTTTTTCTGATTTATGTGTGCCCTGTCTCCACAGCATCTTGGGTTATAAGGCATCAGCTCTCATATACCAAATAAATGAGGTCATCCTGAGATGCTACACTAAAGAGTAGCTGCAAAGTAGGTGGTCATACTTTCTCTCTTAATTCAGGCATTCTCAGAGTTGCAAGCTGCTCTGCTGATGAAAGATGCTGTCTTAAAAATCAGATCTAAACCCAAGGTCTTGAATACTTATGGTCAATAAAAATCCAATGGCATTTTTTTCCAAACATAGGTAATGTTACTTCAGGGATAGCCAGTTTTCCTGTCTGAGTCATTACCTTCCTTCTGAATTTGTGGAGTCAAGACAGAGCTTTTTTTTTTTGGTTCTTTTCTAAACTGTTGAGTAATATTGCAGGGCTTTGTGGAGCAATAAGTTGTGTTTTATCCAGGAGATCTCACTGATGGATGAAGGTCTTTATGAACACGTGAGGGATGAATGACATGTGTTGTAAAGCCATAAAGAATAATTATTAATAAACAGGAGTGCTCTGCAAATCCTCACTGCAAAAATACTGTTGCTCACTTTGCATGTGGGGCAAATCCCTCATGTGACTGAAGCTCTGCTATGCTGTGTACTGAGCAATGATGTGGTAAATTCGCAGTGGAAAGTATTACCTTGTTAGGATTATGATTAGTGTGGTTTTAGGAACTAATCCCATTAAAAGTGAATTATGCACTTCTTTATTTGTTTCAAATTTAGTTCTTTCTCTTCAGAGCGAACTCCTCTAATTTGATTTTATGTCTGACTGAGCAGAATTTTATTCAGCTGCATGTCTTGGAATGGATAACAGCATAAAGATTCACATTATATGTCAGTTACCTCTTTTGTCAGTCATCTCAGAAGATTGTTCATAAATGTAAGAGAAAGTGCAACCTAGATTATTTGTTCAGGGAGGCAAAGGCAATGTCTCATTTAAGCCTTGCGTGTAGTAGTGAAAGCATTGTTTTTCTGTACATGTGTATTTTTAATCAGTATTGTTTTAAGCTGTCAGCAGTCAAAGCCCAGGACTGGGCAGTCAGGATGTGATGCTGTGCTGACTGTGTCTTGAGCTCATAGTTCAGAGTGCAAGGGCAAAAGGCATGATTAGCTCATGTGTCTGACTCAGAGACTACAGCCACCTAGCACCCACTTGTCCTTGCACTGAGCCAAGTTTTGAGCTAGGTTTCAATCCCCCCAGAGAACTGACTGTCCCAGTGACAGAGAGTAGGAGGAATTGAAGGGATGCTGCTGCCTCCAGCCCAGTTCCATTTCAGGTATTGTGAGATACAGGGAGGGGAGAGCGAGAGACCTTTTCTGTGACCTTGGGCAGGCTACTTAGCTTTTGCATGCCTCATATCAAGTAAAAAGGGAATAAAATAATTTCCATTCTTGTACTGGTGTGTGAATGAATATATTAGAGACATGACTCAATTCTGTAACGAAACACTCAAAATAGGCAGATGTTTTATTTTATTTGTGCTAACTTGGTAGTAGAGCTGTTCTATCCAGCTTGAGGTGCTTGTTGCTATAGTGTCTGAACATATACCATCTTTATTTCTCAGAGCTGGTACTATAGTTTCATAAAGAAATCTGCTTTAGAACAATGTGTTACCGTGTGGGTTTATGCAGGTTGGCAGCTATTGAAATAAACTTTTTCTCCCATGAAATGAAGGAGCTTGGGGATTTGCTTCCCCATATTTGTTATGCATTTCCCACCCATTTATTATATAAAATACTTTTTTCATTTTTTTTAATCTCATGGGGTCTTTTTCAGCCAACTTTATGGGAGCCTAGTCCTTCTGAAAATAATTTCTTTCCTTAGCTTGAGAGTTTCATGAGGCATGCTTCTGCTAAGTTCTTCACTCCTCTCACAGTGCTCAATTGCTTCCACATAAGAGAAATGTGTGCTCAAATGCTGAGTAAGAGATTTTCTCATCAGACAACCTGCTAGGAAAAATAAGAGAATACTCTCCTATCTCCTACCTTTATTTTGGTATTCTTAAGGCCCAGATCAGCTTTATCTTAGATGTTATCTTTACATCTTCAAAATGTTAAGATTTATTTTACCTTCTCAAATTTGGAATTAATTTGTTTTTAGTGCCCAGTGTAGTATCTACTTGGATTTGAGATTATAACCTACTCGTATGTTACAGGTAGGGTACAGAGTCCGAGCTGAGGATTTTTTTTGTGGAATTGTCTATTTTCATAAAAAATAACTGCAATTCACTTCAGGAAACTAATGACTGTAGAATCCCAAAAAATGTCTTTTGACCTGCCCATTATTGTTTCTTTGTCATCTTGTCTTTAGAGAGATTTCTGCAGAGGTAGCTTGGGAGAGTGCTTTGTATGCACTGAAACTTACAGGTGAACTGCAAAATCCACTGCCAAAATGCAATCCTTTCTTTACTGCTCCTTTATAATTTATATATGAAGTCAGCCTTTTGAAGGGATTTTCCATCCAGAAATGAAAAGGGAAAATTTCTTTTTAGCTTTTTATAGTGTAGTAGGACTTGGTGCTTTTCTATCTCTGTTTCCTGGAGGATTTGACTTCCTCTGGAAGCACTGGATTAATACCCTGTCTTGAAGCTCAAGCTAGCAGTTCTCTCAGCCCTCAATTAAAGGGGTGAGTATATTGAGCTCTAGGCCTTTTCTACGCTTGAAAGCCCCATTTCTACCAGCAAAAAGTCTTTTCTGATTTAGCTTATACCAGCTCTTGAATGGCAGGAGACTTTCCTGCCAGTAAAATTGCATCTAATTGCATAGGCAGTAGCTGGCATAAATATATCAGCACAAAGGAATTGCACCACTAACTGAACTGATATTGGCCAGAGTTGTCAAAAACCTTAAGAAAGAGCTCTTCAGGTATGTGAACAACAAGCAGAAACAGACAGAAAATATTGGCCCACTGTTAGATAGGAGAAGTGAAATAGCAACAAAATGCTTTAAAAGAGTGAAATTCAGCAAGGACAAGTGTGAGGTCTTACAGCTGGGAAATTCAATCCAGGAGTGAGGACAGGCTGCGATTTACCTGGCTGGGGAGTGGCTCTCTGGAAAGGGACCTGGGTGTGCTGGTGGACAACAAGCTCAATATGAGTGAACATTTTGCTGCTGCAGCAGGGAAGGGCAACAGAATGCTGGGTTATGTCGACAAGGGCATCACTAGCAGAGGTTATTCCATTCTACTCAGCATTTGTCAGGCCACACATGGAATACTGTGTTCAGTTTTGGTCCCTGCTATATAAAAAAGATGGACAGGCTGGAGTGGGTCCAAAAGAGGGTCACAAAGATGATCAAAGGACTGGGAAGCTTGCCAGAGGAGGAAAGTCTGAAACTACTGTATTTGTTTGGCTTTGAGAAAACAAGGCTGATGGGAGACCTTATAACCATGTTGCAGTATTTAAAGGGTGGTTAAAAAGAAGATGGAGATTTTCTCTTTACAAGGAATCACATGGCAAAGATGGGGGTAATAGGTACAGGTTTCTCCTGTGGAATTCTGATTGGACACAAGAGGAAAGTTGTTAACAACAAGAACAGTTGGAATGCATGGCAATAATCTCCCCAGGGAAGTGATGCATTTCCTAATGCTGGACCTTTTAAAGATCTTCTGGACAGGGTACTGGGCCATCTTGTCTAGATGGTGCTTTTGCTGAGAAAGCTGGACGAGATGATCTTTGAGGTCCCCTTACAACCTTCTATTCTGTGATTCAGAGATTTAAAAGGTGTCAATTTAAGATCTAATCCCAAAGTCCCTTGTGTGAGCAGAACCATTAAAGGGACAACAAATTTAATTTACTGTTTGCTCTCATGGATGTATATTGGTCACCAATATAAGCAAATGGGAATGAAAGAAAGGTTGGACCATATGAATCTTGATGTTTATTTCTGACATGGTATTCTGTGATTCTGACTGGGAAAGCTAAGCTGCCAAAACTTCTAGCCACTGATCAAATGGTTCCTGATGGAAAGCGGGGGGGAGGAAGGCAGAAAAATGCTCTCCCGTTCTTATAAATAACCTAAGTGTTGCTATGTAACTTAAGGAAACAAGAGAGAGAAAAGAGTACCTGGTAGAGCGTGAGGTTTCAGGTTATGACTCCAGTTCTAAGTTGGTGACTGGAATTTCAAGGGATTTGCATTGAAATACAGAAGTGGGAAATACCATAAGGACTCAGGCCTAACATTTGCTTTTTGGCTTTCAGCTCGATATGAATCATAAAGAAAAAGTTTACTTCCCCAGTGTCATGCAGAATTAGGCTGATGTGTCAAAGGCACACTGTTAGAATAGCCTTTATTTAGACTCCAAAGACAAGCTCTGTTCTTTTTTCAGATGAAAAAATAATGTGTGACCATGAACTCTGGCTGCAACCCAGTTCTGACTTGTGATGGATAAAAAATATCCCATTACCAGCTCAATATTATGATGCATAACAATCTGCTGAATTACTGCTATCAAAATAATTTCAGTCCAATGCCTTGAAACTTATTTGAAGTGGAATCTCCAATGCAGTATGAAGTGACATATGGAGGTACCTAATGCATCAAGTCATCCTTTAGGACTACTCTTAGATTCTTTCCTTCTTGTGGCATTTTTAAATTTTCTTTTTGTTGTGTTTGAAACATTCATTGCTAAACTAGGACTTTGAGTGAGGATTTTAGCTTTGGAGGTGTTTTGTATTTAATGTTGGTTTTAAATTGGAGGGTTAATGTCTTTCAGTGATTCTATGACTGGCATGATGATTTTCCCATTCAATTAGAATATCTTTAGTGTCTTTTGTTCTGACACTGATAATTTTTCCCAATTAATTTAATTATTTAATTTTTAAAAAATTGATTGTGTAGCCAGTAGGGCTGGGTGACTAGGACAGAACTCCTCACTCTAAGCAAATTGTAGGATAAATGTGTTAAATGCTGGTGCAATTTACCAGGGCTCATATGCAATCCTGTGATGATGTAGTAAGGAATCATATCTCAAAAAAGTGAAAGGTATGAGTCACCTGTGTGAAGGTCTCTTGAGGGTCTACATATCTACCTGAAAGTTTTGTGTAAGCTTTAATAATTCAGTAGATATCTGAGGAATGTTCAGTTCTTGCCCTAGCTCTCCTCAGAAAGGAGTTGATTTCTATTTCTGCATATTTCTAATACACTTCTTGGCACATTAGTTTATTTTAGACCTTCTAATCTCAGTCCATCTAGAATTAGAAGATGTTCTATGCTATAGAAATTTACTGCATGATAAACTGCTCTTAAAAACACACTGACATTTAGATTCTTTCCCTCCTCCCACATATGTTGCAATTCAAGTGGAAGAGAATAAAGTCTTCCCAGAAAAATAGCCTTTTTTTTTTCTTTTTTTTGGTATGTTTGTTTAAACAGGGTTTTGAAAAAATGGGTAGGAGGTATACTGAGAACTTTAATGTCACCAGGTGAAGATAATTGGCCGCTCTTTAGGGTGAGAAAATAATTTTCTAATAAAAATAGTGCAAATATTTCTGGCACTGAGAAATGGGAAACAAAGCAGATTACCTAGTGATCAAACAAAATATTTTTGGTGAACAGTTTTCTCAGTGGAAGAGATAATTTTTACTGACTCTTTGTGAAACTGCCCCGCCCTCATAAACAAAATATATTTCCCATGATAAATGGTTTTGGACAGAAGCAAGGTGCAAGTTTATTTGAGAAAATACCTTCTTGGGTTCTGCACCATTTTTAGTTAATCCAAGGATGTTTTGGTCAGAAATATTCAGATGTCATTTACAAAGCTGAGGAAGTTGCATGCAGAAGAAAAATCCCTTAGGGTTTATAGGCGGCAAATATACATGAATGCTGAATCTGTTTTACACGTTTTTTAAAAGAATTGATATATTTACTTGAGTTTGAGCTTGAAAGAGAACTCTAGTGGGTCATCAGATGTCATCCCTCCTCATCATGCAAAATTGTTTTAATTACACAGGTACTATCCTTCATAGATGAGTGTCAAAAGTAGTTTTGTGTCCTGCATTCTAATACACATACTCCCAGTCCACAAAGTTTAGTATGCCTGAAGAGGTTGTTGTCTTCAAGTAGACTGTAGCTCATTGTGAGTTCTCTCCTGCATTTGTAACCTCCTGCTGTAGTCCAGGCCTGCTATTTTTGCAGAGCAAGGAGCAGGTGTACTGACACAGCCACCAGCATGGTGGTCCTGGGGGACTGAGTTTCATTCCTGTGTGTCTTCAAGGAGTTTTAGTGAACTTTGGTAATTCATGTAATAACTCTCTCTGTCCAGAACTCTCGTAGAATGAGAAGAGGATCACTGCTCTGGCTGGAAGCAGTTCTTCAGCATGTGTACAATAAAGATTTAATTAATACCATTCATATATTGAAAGAAAGATGCCATATAAGAACCTAAGACACAGAACTGTCATCTGTAATATGCATCAGCAATACAGAAACAGTGATCACCAAAGTGTTTTATTCAAATACATTATGTTTGCTTTAAACCCAGAATCCTGAGCATGGATACCTTGTATCATTAGACTGGAAATATTTTGTAAAATGACCCAGTCCTAAAGTTCTTAGTCAGAATTGCCCTTTACTTCAACATTAGTTTGCTAGAATAAAGCTTGGATAAAAAGTTTAGGAATTGTTCCAGTAAATAACAAATAACTGAAAACAGCCTTGTTTACTCCTCATTCCTGTGTTCAGCATGTATCTGAGAAGGAAATAAATCTGCTGTGCACCCCAGGGTAAAGTATATTAATCAACCAGTTATCTTGTTAAGGGAAAATAAATGACTCGCTGTGCTGACTGAATACATTGCAGCACACAGACTTTGCAGTGCTGGAGCAATCCGATACTGACTGTCAGCCATCCAGGATCTGCTAGAAAAGCTGAAATACTGGAGGAGTGCAGCAGCGGTGTAGCAATAAATTCACAAGCCCATATTCTATAGGGTGGCCCAGAGCTAGAGGTACATCTTTAGTATTCACCCTTTGGCAGGTGTTCTTGTGTTAAAATAAGGGGTATTCTGCTCTTCGCTCAGCAGCAAGATATGGACAATCTACAGCATCCCAGACAGTGATGGATTATCATCTTGTATGACAGTTACAGCAACAGGAAAAACCCCGCCAAAAAAAAGTCATTCCACAGGGACAGACTAGATTTGTTCTATTCCAGTTCTCTTACTTTCATTCTTACCGTGAATGGTGCTGTTGTTGAGGGAACATATGCAGAAAGATGCTGCAGCTCAGGCTCAGTTTTGCAGCTGTTTGAGGAAGGCAGGCAGAGTCACTCTGGCTGGTTGGGTTTTTTTAGAAGGCTAGCTTAAAATGGGACATAGGAGGACACAAACAGGTGTAGAAAGAACCCCATTCCTTCACTCTTCTCATGAGACATCCAGAGATGTGCTGCTGAGTGCACAGGAGCCATGAGCCTCAGCAGAGTCTCTGACATGTAGGGTGCATCAGTCAGCCACTTGCTACACCTCTTGGAGGCTCAGAGCTCAAGGCTTCCCATGCCTGTCTAAGTAGATACAGCTGCAATCTTAAACAGGGGATGGGACACGAGCACAGAAGTTGTCTTTACATGGACATTAGGATTCACTGTCTTTCCCCTGCCTTTAGTCCTGTTTCTGTTTCTTTGAATTTTAAGAAGCAGGCAAGGGGAGCTGAAGCAGAACTCCTTGAAGAATAGCAGAGGCTCAGCTGTAATTACAGTGAGTCTGAAAGAAGCCATGCATTAAAACATTCATGATTTCAGAATTGCTATGTGTGTTTCTCAGATGTACTGTTATTTCTTAATAGGTTCCAAAGTGTAACAGGAGACTAGCCTTTCTTCACTGAGGTACTTGACATATGCAGGGGAACTCTGCCGTCCTGTCAAAAAGATGTATGTAGACTTTCCTGCCTTGTTAGACAGGTATTGTAGATTTAAGTGGTGGCTTGACTTTGAGATAGCTGTTGAGAGGTAGCAGTTTCAGAACACCAAAGGACTTGAAGCAAAATGCTCTCATCTTTCAGGGAAATCTAAAGATCTAAGTCAAGTAGGTGACTAAAGAGATGTAGGTGCCTAACTTAAAAATAGATGTTTCTAGAAGGAGCTCTGCAATCTCTCTGACCCTTCAAGGTCATCTGTCAGATCAGTCTAAAGTGAGAACAGAAGCTGGGTCTACCGGGAGTCCTCATCCCAAGCTGTCACCTGCAGGAACAGCTAATCATTATCAACAGAGCTGTGATAATTCTCCTTTGATTCATCTAAAATTTAAAAAATCTAAATGGCTATTGAACAGCTGAAATACATGCTGTTACACTGACATTAAAATACAGAGATTGTAAGTCAAATAGTCTAGATCTGAGGAAGAGACTTTTTTTTTTTCTTAGAACCCTGTATAAAGTAATTATTATACAGTAAAAGGTTCCCCATCATTTTCTTTTTGGACTTATTCACTTAGAATATTTAGAAACCTTGTTGATAAGATTTGCATCAACCTCTGATCTCCTACAGGTCACTTTAAGACAAGCTGCTACTAGAATGCAAAACAAAGGTTTGTTTAGAGCTCTCTTCAACCCAGCTGTCAAGCTGCAGGCACTATGGAAATAGTTGGAATATTTACATCAATCCATGTCATGTCAGGGGTAATTCTCACCTTCAAGAACAGCTCACTTTCATGTATGTATGTGTGTGTATTTCTGCTCACACATATAGAACAGGAGATAATTAATTGATAATCTTTTGCAATGTAAAGTAGAAACACTACGATTAAATGAGCTACTCTAATTAATGATTTTATAAACTCTTGAGTAATGTCAATAGTAAAAAGGGTACTGCAGCTGTTATTTCAGCAAGACATATCCATGCCATTTTCTTTGGATAGAATGTTAACCTTGTGTCTCAGAGTTCAGAAGTTGAACGGAGAGGAGTATATGCAAGTTATTTGTTTGTTCATTGGAAAAAATTTTTTTTCCTACACCCTTGTTAGGGAAGATCCAGTAGTAACAGTTCCTAGCAATAATAATAAAAATAAGTTGCAGTTGCACTCCAGGTGGAAATGTTCATACTTTGTTGTTCCTGGAAGATGGTGATACTGCAGCATTCAGCTCTTGCTGTTGCAAAAAAACAGTTAAGGGTGAAGAACTTACAAGGTGTTCCAAGGTGTTTTTTTCCTCTCTTATTAAGCTGTTTTGAAAATTCCGGTCAATTTGGTGCAGCTTGCTCTGTGCCAAAGGAAACAGATTTGCTCTTGAGATGCATTATTATCAACTGGAGAAATAAGTTACAAGACAAGTTTGAGTGGTGCAAATTTTGCCAAAGATGAGATTATCCCATCATTTCCTTCAACCTGGTGGTTTTCACAGGAAAACCCAAAACATCTAATGTAGTGTTAGTGTTGCTGCACTGTGAAAGCCCCTCTGTGTCCTCTTTCAAACATAATTAAGTTATCCAATAAAAAACCTCACATTGGACACTTCATTAAGTGTCTAGGTGATAATGAAAACAGGAACTGTTCTAGGGAACTGCATTCTTGCAAGGGTGTTTGCTGATGGATGTGGAATGGACAGGAAAGAGCAGGAGCTTTTGGAAAGTGTTTACAGAGAAAGTTTATACTGCACATTTCTCATAGTACTGGAGGCAACTTTCTTCCTTTATTATAAAGTTTGTGAAGGTCACCATATGCTAATTTTTTTCTTTACCTCATAAAACTTTTAAAGATAGATGTCCTGAGCCAACAGCTACTGCTAGGTATGCACAATAACAAATAAATGTAGGGCTTATACAGCTAAAATGACTATGACTAGGTATGTAGTCTGTGTATGTATTTAATCCAGATTTCTGTGTCCTGTTTAACACTTACAAAGAGGAATCACCACCCCTAAGGATGCTTTGCTGCTGCATGGCATCATAAAGAAAATGCCTCTGGAGTTCAGCACAGCACTGACATTTTGGTTATAGTGCCAATAAACAAGAAACCCCCCGTGGCACTTTGACTGACTTGTTATCCCCACCAAAGCCATGAGGAACTGTAGAGTGCTTGCACAGTTACTATATTGCTTTCTCCACCTTACTAATTAAAATAAGAATTTTTATTTAGGTTGAATGTTTTAGGGACTGCTGCTGTACACTACACTGCACACTTTTGCACTTCATCTTTGTCTTGTTTTTTCTTTAGCTCAGTTGCTGGAAACAGGAACTGACATAAGTTAAATTTACTCTGATGCAAAATATTTTGCGTTTTTTTGCCTGGGTTTTTTTAGTTGTGGGGTTTTTTGTTTGGTTTTTTTTGTTTTGTTTTGTCTTGTTTTGGTTTGGTTTGGGTTTTTTGTTTGTTTTTTTGTTTATTTGTTTTTGTTGTTGTTTTTGGTTTGGTTTGGTTTTTTGTAATTCATGTGACAGAAAACTTTTGGTGCATAATAGGATTTTGGTGGGTCTTGTGGAGAAGGCTCTTGGGGTGCTGCCATGCCAGGTAAATTTGCTGAATTATCTATTTGGAAAGAAGCTGATAAAAATGAGGAACCTGGGACTGCAGGACCTATTTCTGCTGTGAATACATCTTCATTGAATGTATGGTCATCCATCGTCTCTGGTTCAGAATACAACCCTGGGCTAACTAACAAGATGTGCCATTTCCTGGTGTCATGGTGAGGGACAGGATGACACAAAATGGCGTCACATCTTTAGAGCTCTGTTCCAGCCTGGGACTGGAGAATGCTTCCCACTCCCTGTCAATGGCTGTGAATGCCTTGCTGTCACTTTGGGAATGTCTGATGGTACTGATGGTCCTTCTCACATGGAAAAGCAAATGGGGCTGTGCTGGTCAGCAGCAATCACTTCTTTTGAAGTAGGATCTTGCTGGAAAAAGAGATTCTTCTTGATGAAGATAGAGCTAACTCGTCACCACCTGATCCTGGACAATCAACTGAAATTTGCCAAATGCTAACCAGTCTTCTGCAGAAGAAAATATTTTTTAGTTTGCTGTAGAGCAAGCAGGCCAGGAGAACTAGAGAATATGGCTGAGACAGCACCTAGTTAAATTTAGGGGAAAGCACCAATTACTTGCCCACCCTCTCTCTCCAAATTAATGGGTGGAAGACTTAGGGATGAAGAAAACTGCTGTCATAGCTGGGCCTACAGACAGACCTGTGAGCTCCTTGGAGATCCCCTGGGAAACAAATCTAAAACAGGAAGGGCTGTTCTAAAAATAATGTGCCATTTTATTTGCAGAATTTTTACAGCAGGTCTTCCCAGAGGTGCTGAAATTCTCTTTGGAATGCCTGAAATTTAACTGTAATCCTCAGCCTGAGTGTCCCAGCATGCCCTACATACACAAAATGAATGTGCCATCATCTCTCCACCATCACCTTGACTTAGTTTGTGTCATAAACCTGTGAAGCTTGTTGATGTTATGGGCTCAGTCCTACAGTCAAACATCTGCTGAATTCCATGGGAGTTTCATGGTGGAAGGATACCGTAAAAAGCTTTGTTACTGTCCTAGACCTGATCTGAACACAGGTACAGTACTCTTACCAGTGAAGGCTTAACAGTGTGGATTTACAGAGATTTGATGGATCTTCCTTCACCTCAAGAAGAAGAGTTGTGCCTTGCAGTATGTTTGTGACTCCAAGTATCTTGATCTCAAAACCTCAGAACTGTGGTAGGATGTGTGTTGTGATGGCAGCCTGGTGTGAGGATGGAGGGAAATGTGAGGGGAGGAAGTTTGGGATGAGCCAAAGAAACCCAGCCATAATGGATTCACTTAATCTGTTACAGAAAACAAAGTTTTTCTTTATGAATTTGTGCTGATATTTTTTTCTTGGTCATTTCTGATTTCGTATATATAGAGATGGAAGCACCTGCACATGCACCTTGATCACATAGATTTACTCTTGTGGTTGCTGTTTTCAAATTAATTGAAATTAATTAATTTTTTTTATAATTTATTTGTTGTATCCTGGGGTGAAATTTCAGAAATTGTAGAAATTTCTGTGAAACCTATGGATACAAGCTTCTGCTGAGGGTAAAGAAGTATCCAGGGTTTTCTTTTAATGTTTTGCTGACATATGGTGCTTCTAACCCAGTGACAAATAATTTGACCAGATGTAAAAGAGATGGACAGTGCTTAGCAAGGAAGGACAGGATATGCATTATAAGACATCTGGTTCTGCCTCTGTTGGGTTATGGACACAACATACATTGGACACCTAACGAGTCTCGCCTGCATAAAATAGATTCTCCTTACAACAGAATTGCATGCTTTGTATCTAAGTGAGGTTATTATACACACCATTGCACAGTGTTTGAAGAGCTTGGTTGGCCGTTGTAGAGGGTAGGGAGAGAAAAAAATTGGAAAACAATTGCACTTAAGACCTTCAGTCTATCAATTGCGCCATATATATCCAAATTACCATTACACTATTACAAAATACAAATATATGATACATTCAGGGTTGAAATGTTAATATTGACTGGCCAGATTTTGACAAGGTGGATTTTTCTTTTGCTGTTTTTACCTTGTAGTAAAATCTTACTTCCTCAGAAGGAAAAACTGGTAGTGGAAATACCACTATGAAGTGGCATAATAACTCTCTACTCAGAATGAGTTATCAATTTAGTATTTGCTGCTATGAAAACCTCAGTCTGAGTCTCAGGAGGTTTTGATTTTTCCAGAGATAAACTGTGAACAATTTCATTTATAAAGAACTTTTCCTCAGTAATCTGCAGAGTTTAAGGCCAATGCTTGCAAAAGTAAGGCATGATTTGAAGTGATTCCATTTTGGGTCCCAACTTGTGACCGCTGTAGTGCATAGTTTTCAGAAAATTATAAGATCTAAAAACTCCAGACTCCTTATGCTCTTGAAGACTGGACACCTAAAATTTTACATCTTCAAAATAGCAAACCACTTCTGCAAAGCCTGGCTCAGCCACTGAGAAAGACCAAATGTAACAATTCTAGATGAAGCGATGGCACCATTTCCCAGATCAACAGACAAATTCTATGGTAGGAGTTGTAGAGAGAGCTTATTAAAAAGGCAGTTAAAAGAAGCTTTGTCAAATCCAGTGTAAATAATCACCTATCCTACCTTCTTCTTGGCATTTTTGTCTTCCTCAGTTAAATCTTTTGTCTGCTAGTCTCCTTTTTAATTCCAGTTTTCAATGTTCCAGAAAAGAATGTGATCTTACTAAATGATGTTATTTAATGATCTTAGTTTTTCAAGGTACATAGTAAAACTATTGTAATGTGCAAAACTATGAAGGTGGCTTTTTTCAGAGCTTTATTCCTGAGACTAAAAACAAGTACACTCTCAAAAAAAACAGCATTTCAGTACAGAAAGCTGTAAGTGGGTCCATGGCATGGTTTCTTTTCAGGCATGGCAATATCCAATTCTCACAAGTATTACTGTTCCAACAAAAAGGATGAGACACATGACAAAGAGAAATTACTTGGTAATTGTGCTAGTCATAATTGTTGCTGTTTATAATTTCTTTCCCTCTCTCAGAGCCTAGAGTTAAACTGAAAGGTTATATATATATAAATCTCTGTGTGTGTGTATATGTGCTTTGCAGGATTTTCTTTGGAAGTTACTTTTGTACAGACCTTTGCTGACATTCTATTGCCAGCTCACATCCTGTTGGGTGAAGCTGTGATCCGTAATGTAAGGCAATGTGACTCATGAGAAGAAAGATTGCAATAAGCACGGATTCTAGTGATTAATTTCCCAGCCCTGGATACTCTTTCAGTAACTGCTGAGGTAGAGAGTGCTTGCTGGTGATGGTGTTCAAGAGCATTTCATTCGTGGTTTGAAGTAACTGGATGTTTATCTTAATGAGCTCTCCCATTGCTATCACAACAACTTTAAATACCTTATGGCTAGTGAGGAAAGCCTGACACACAGGCAGATTTGTTTCTCCAAATACCTTCCTGACTGAGTTGCAATTTTCAGTGAGGTTGATTTCCTCTCAGGCTGTGCTGCTGCAGTAGTAGTTTAATAAGAGCTCTCTTCCTCTTGTCTCTTCCTCAGGAAAAGGAGAAGCTGTATGTGGAACTGAGGCACGTGCTGGCCCGGCAGCCTGGCCCCGAAGCCACGGAACAGCTGCAGCAGTACCGGAACATTCTGCGGGAGAAGACCAAGCAGATCAAAGTAAGAGGTGCCCAGGGTCCCTGGGGAGGGGCTGCAGGAGGATCTGCAGTGAACAGTGTGCCTGCCCTAGTGTATTAGACCAGGTTATCCAGCATCTCCTCAAGGGACAACACAGAGCAGCAAACTTTTTTTTGCACCTTATGCTACTTTATTTCATTAAAATAGAGGAAAAGTCTTATTACAATATGAGTTAGCAGCACAGTGCTATGGTACTGCCAATGGTACTGCCAGCTTTTCATTCATCTTATTCTCCTTCCCTTTATTTTAAACTGTTAATATCTTTAAGAAGCAAATCAAAGCCGTTTTGTTTTCTTTTTAACAAACTAGTGGGAATATACTGAGAATCCAGTCTTAAGTTACTGTTACTTCTCTTGCCATGTGTACATGTATATTTAGATTTGCAGATTTTGTGGAGATGACAGGAGGAACCTGTTCTAACCCTGTCTGTCGGAGGGAGGAGTTCCTGCTTGCAAAAGAATCTTGTAGAAAATTTTAAAAGTATAATGTTAAAAAGGGAGTCTTTGATAGAATTCTATGATATTCTATGAATAAGCTGATCTTCTCTTATTCTTGGCTGCATGAGAGATCAGTCTCCCCAGGAGTTCATCTACTTCTGCAGCTCCTCTCTCTGTTGAAGTCATCATCTCCTGTTCACTGCATCATAATCACGTCTGTACTAACTATGAGGGAAAAATGCAGGAGCAGATGGGCCCTTAGGAAACAAAGAGGCTGTTATGCAAATCTTAGCTTTCCATGGAGAAGAAAAACAATGTAGAAAATGTAAAATAGAAGCTAAAGTTTAGCTAAACTGAACGTGATTTGAAGTTCTCCATACGATCCTTATTTGTCCTTAATGCAGTCAATTGCTACTTTGTATTTCAGGCACAGTGTGCTGTAGCAGGATGGTGTGCATGCTATTTTGGGGTCAAGCTATTACCCTTTTGAAATAAAGAACGTGCACTATGCGTGCTCCTCCTTTTTTAAAATTTCACTGATTCACATGAAAGTGGCTTTATATTCATATTTACAGTGCCTGCTACTGCTTTGCCTTTGTGGATTACTCCACTTATCAGTGCATACGTGTAAATAAACTCCATTATTATCAAATAATTCCCTGGTTTATTAAGACCTTAGTTTTGGATTTTTTCCCAGCTTTATGTCCCAGAAATTAAGAGCTAATGTATCTATTAATGTCATTCCCATAAATCTTGGAGCATATTTTACATGTTGTATTATGGTTAAATGGCATAACCTTTATTTTGTAAGATGTTTTTAGGTGAGCAGAGGTGAGACCAAATGAAACATCAAGATGGAAAAAGAATTGTGGTAGAAAAGGATCATGTCTTACGTCATCAAATATAAAAGTGGAAAGTGCTTGTAAAAGTACTCACTTTTGTGTAAGTGAAGCATCATCTTCTGTTTCTGCTGTTTGTGTTTTGTTTATTAGGTTTTGTCCTCAGAACTGAGTATGTGTGAAACACAGAGCAAAGAATACAAAAATGAAATTGAAAGACTTAACAATGAGCTTCTGGAAGTGAAAAAGAAATATCTGGCTCAGAAACGCAAGGAGCAACAGAAGAAGTATGGGAAAACAACAGTTTTGTCTACACAACTTTCTGCACAAAACTAGATTTTTGTTTTAGACCCTTTTGATCAGAATGTGGCCAGATTTGACTGAGGTGATACAGCTTTCTTGCCTAATTTTTCTGAATGTTATCCTCCATGTTACTTCAGTCTGGTCTGGATTTACCATGATCTATGGCCAGGACAAGAACATCCATCAGAGATGTTGCTGAACATGTTCTGCAGTCCAGTTAAATTATTCATACCAATGAGATGGTGCCCAGAGAACACAGATTAGTGTCTTGTCTCTGACATCAAAGCATAGAATTATAGAACAGTTTGGGTTGGAAGGGAAGGGACATTTAAAGGCCATCTAGTGCAACAGCCCTTCAATGAGCAGGGACATCTCCAACCAGATGAGGTGCTCAGAGCCCCAACCTGACCTTGAATGTTTCTGGGATGGGGCATCTCCCACCTCTCTGGGCAACTTGGGCCAGTCTCTCACCACCCCCATAACAGAAAATTCTCTTCTTATATCTAGTCTAAATCTACCCTCCTTTAGTTAAAAATCCTTATCCCTTGTCCTATTGCAACAGGATTTCTGGGCTGTGAGTGCACATGGCTGGCTCATGTCCAGCCTGTCACCCAGAGCACCCCCCAGGTCCTTCTGGGCAGGGCTGCTCTCCATCTGTTCATCCCCCAGCCTGGATTGATGCCAGGGGTTCCCTGACTCAGGTGCAGCACCCAGCACTTGGTCTTGTGGAACCTCAAGAGATTCCCAAGCGCTCACTTCTTGAGCTTAGCAAGTCCCTCTGGATGGCATCCCATCCCTCAGGTGAGTCAACTGCCCCATTCAGTTTTTTGTCATCCCAAAACTTGCTGAGGGTGGGCTTTGCTTTTAATGAGAGACTTCTTAGACTTCTGCAGTCAGATGATGTGATCTGTTACCAAGTTTTTCTGTATGCACACAAAGTCTTTTTTCTTTCCACTCATTTTTATCCTCAGCCTGTGCCTTCCTCACACACTAAAGCCAACAGTTTTCTACAGTTGCTGAACATAATTCAAAGTTGCCTTTATCACTTCTTCCTTAATCCCGTTTCAGACAGCAAATGATTTGATGACTAAATTAGCAAAATAATCAGTGATAAACAGTGACTTTTGTCCATCTGCAAATTGCCTAATGTTACCTTAATGTTTGGAATTAGCAACAATTGTGCAGTGCTAATGGCCTTCCTGGAGATTTAGGATCAATATGTGAGGCTACCATAATGCCTGATAATCCATTTCCAGCAGCTAAATGTCTCCTTCACAGTGGATTTGATGTTTCCATTTCAGACTCTGGCATCATGTCTCTTTCTGTTCATAAAATGAGGAGAAATTCACCCACATTTTGTTGGTATATCTCACCTAGAATTAATTCCTGTCACAAGCTTCACTTGTTAAGGACATAATTGCTTTAAAATAAACCAAAAAGTACTGTGTGAGTTGATGGTGGCTGAACTGGGGCATGTTATACAGTGAAAGGAGTTTCATATTAGAAGTCATTTAGTGCTGGATACTGTTTATAGGTTCAGGATAGATACCTGCCACTGGGGCAGCTTGTCAGGTTGTTCTTTTGGGCAAGTAGTCTGAAGAGCATGGGTGTCTTTGTGACATCTGTGTTTTGGAAGCACATTCAGGTACTGTTAGTGGTGCTTCTGCACGTTGACATTATCTTGTGGCCCCCACCACAGCCTCAGAAGGCACCGGCACTGTGCTGCCAGCCCTGGCTTGCACCTCTCTTGTCTTGTGGCAGCCGAGGGGTGGTTTTGGGCTTTGCTCTCCTCTGCCCCCTCATTGCTTTGTACCCCAGTCAAGCCTGTTGGACTGCATCCTGCTTTGAAGAACACAGAGGCATAACTGAGCATACCAGTCCTGGATAACTGCAACTCCTGCTGTCTCTAGGCTGTGCTTTGTGTTGGCAAGGGAAACAACCTTGTGCAGCCCTCCTTCTCCAGCCTGCCAGTTGTGCAAGACACATTGCTGGCTTCCTGCAATAGAGAGAACCTGTTGTGCAGTCAGGTTCTTCCCCAGGGAGTCCTCCTCCCTGCCATACAGCCATTGCACACCACTAATGCCTCAGGCAGGGCTGGACACCCAGTGCCTGCTGTGTGGATGCTGGCCAAAGAGCCAGGGCCATTTGATTCACACAATCTCAGATTTCTCTAACTCTTAGCTGACAGAAAACCACTGTCTTGATTCTCTATCTTGCTGGCTAATGTTAACATCATGTCTGAAATAAATGTAGCTGGTTTTGCTAATAAAAAGAGGATCCTATCAGGATGATAGCATTAACAACATTATTGACTACCCTGGTGTGAAAGAGAATTAATACTCTCAGATAACCTTACACAAAGTTATCATCTAAAGCTTTTATTGATTTGCACAAGATAGCTTTGAGTTGTGATTTAACATCTTGGTACTGAATAAATGCAGCTCTGCATGTGATGCTGAAGGAATATAATGACAGCGGGAATTTAACTTTGTTTTGTGTTAAAAATGAAAATTCAATGTTTAAGATTTTGGTTGTGAATTTGAAATCCTCTTTTTCAGCTCTCTGATTCTGAATGTTGCTTTTCCCAGTTGTCTTAGCATTCTTTTTCTATCTCTTCCTATTTTTAGCTTCAGCTTCTTGAACCCTTTCTTCATCACTGTTTTCCTAGTTGCTTCTAGCACCAAGATCCCATTTTGATCTTGATAAGCATTTGTGAGAAAATATGAAGCTTAAATCCACACCAGAGACCTAATCCAGCAGTCCTATATATGTAAATAACTGCACTGAGGGATGTCAATAGTAACTGGGAGCTTTTGCATGTGGCTGGTTGCACATTAATTCTGCATAATACATTATAGCATTCAGTTGCATAGAATTTTCCATACTGATGAGCACATCTGTTTTTTGTCTCCATGGGAGCATGAGGAAAAAATGAACATGGATTCTGGATCATTTTCTCTCCCCAGACTTGGAAGCCCAACAGTGAGATGGGATAAGCCATCTAAATACAGAATGATGGATTTTAGTGCTGTCAGCTGGCATATCCATTAGGGCTACATTGATACAATTAAAACCAGTTATAAATGGCTTTCATTGTTAAGTTCATCTGTGCCATCTTTTGGCTATCTCCTACCTCTGTAGGGACCAAATTCAGAAAAGGATGCATAACTAGACATCTTACATGGTTTCTCTGAACTTCTTCCTATCCTGACAGTTATTTAGGGGCAAATAGAAAATAAATAATTCAGAAGTGTTTTCTTTCCCCTTGCTGGAGACTGAGCAAAGATGCTCATGTGGCAAGGCTAGATTTTGTAAAAGTTTGGTGGCACTCACATTTGTGTCTCAATCTCAGTGACTGTGAAATAAAATAATGGTACTGACCTTCTTTGTAAAGCCTTGAGACTTCTGCTGTTATAAACTAGAACTACATAAAGCTCCACTTGGTTAATCTTCAGTATCTCAGGACCTCTCCCTGAAGCATCCAGATATATCGCAGTGAGTTTGGAGTATTGCCCTTCATCTTTGTAGTGCTCTGCTTACCTCCCCAAGCTTGTAAGAGTGGAACCAGCTAACCCTCGTTCCCTCCTCTTAAGGCCATCAAATTCAGGAGCAGCTCCCTGAGGCTGTGAGTGCACCTACAGCACACTGCTATTTTTCTACAAATGTCACAGACAGGGCAATTATCACTGGAACTTTGTTAACATGTGAAGACAGATAGCACTATATATTCATTAAAATTCAACAAAGGAAAGAAAACCTCCCCATTGTGCCTTTGATGAATGTAGCTGTTTGTTTGAAAACAGGCATATTCCAGCTAGAACAGGATGGTGATTAGAAATCTGAAGTCACGGAGCTCATGTACATACTTGCTCTAATGAGGTGCTCTGACCATTTTGGGGAGTAGCACAAAGAAAGCTCATTTATTTCTGATTTTTAATAATTCCAAACCCCATCAGTAGTTTTGTAATTAGATCCAGACACCTAGTCTTGGAGGTTTAGCCTAACAGGCTTTAATCAACACTTAAAATGATCTCTTGATACGTGGTTGCATCAAAGAAACTCTGGAGGACACAGATTTCCTTAGTTTGTAAACATCTCTGGGCTGCAGAATGAAATATGAATTTTCTGTTTCTTTGTTTCTATTTAAAGGGAGAAGGAGCGATCCAGCACTGATATGAGGATGAAATTACCACCCCTCAAGACTGATGTACCTCACTTCAACATAGGGGACTTCCCTTTAAGCAAACCCATGCCCAAAATTGCAGTCTAGGAATGCACTCATCTAGTTGCATTTCTCTTCTCAGTTTCTTGTTTGAGAAACTGTAATTTTGAAAGAGATTCAGAACCCACTGAAATCACTGTATCACCTTCAGGAAAATTTTGTACATTGTATATAATAAAACACATTTTTACACAGGAATTACATTTTATATTGCATTTATATTTTGTACATTTTGTATTGGAATTAACATAGTTCTTTTTACAAAGTGTGTACCAAATCTGTCCATTTGATGCCAGCAGACTCCTGCACGGATGTAATGGATAGCTGAGATATTTCTTCTTCAATATTGTGTCTCTATTTAGCACTGTAACACCACAAAATGCCTTAATATGTAGTTATTTCTCTTTTATCTACCTCAGTTGTAAACACACACTCCATTTATCTTCTCACTCAAAGCACCTGAAAGAAATGAGAATACAGAAAAGAAGAAAAATTAATAGGCTGATGTTTCAAGCCCTGCTGAGCAAATGCAAAATTAACAAGTCTTTACTTAGATGTACATATGTAGCACTTCTCTGTGTGGGTAGTGTATAATAGGGTTTATGCAGTGTTTGCTACAGTTGTTAGGAAGATCAAGGAAGTTTGTGGCCACAATGTACATTATTAAGAGCACGATTGTGTTTACTCTGGTAGATACACAGTGACATAATTATGTCTGTTCAACTGGGGGGACTGTGCACGCTCAATGGGACATGCTGTTCTCCCACACAAATCCTTCCGACCGATTAAAACTTGGACTCAAAACATGGCAAACTTTAAGCTTTAATTTCTAGACATTTGGACATTTTTGTAACTTTCAGAAATTGTTTTTGTAATACAGCAGGAACCCTCCAACCTTTTCAGCCAAAAGAGATTTAATTACCATTCATTAACAAGTGAAATAACAAAGTCACGGCATGAGGTGCTGAAGTATAGAAAACTTTCAAGCTGTAAAATAAAATGTTTTGAAACTGATTTGAACGTGGAAGTTTTTTTCCCTGCCTGGGGGATAAAAATACTTGTCCAAAGAGATATGCTGATAAATATTTCACATCCAGAAAAAAAAGCCCGAAAAAGTCCCTTTGCAAAGATTTTGTTCCTTTCTTTGGTGGAATACATAATTAAATATTAAAGCTACTGTCGGAAACTTTAATGAAAGTGTTTAATTCAAAGGAATCAAGTTAAATACGACAGGGATCTACTTTGCTTTTACATTGGGGACCAGAACACTTAGTCATCAGATCCATTGTATTTTTCTTTTGTCCCCAAAATAGCTATTATTGCTTTTTTCATTGTCAAGTGCATTATGCTAAAGTTATCATTTTAGGGCAGTCATGCTGTCAGAATAGTGACTTTTGTGTATCTGATGTGTCCTTAGAGATGGAATAATTGACAATAACTGACATGGGCACTTGAGTCTGATGGAATCCCAAGTAGGTTTTACTGAGTCTTTTAGAAGTTGGTATTTGCTAAGTTCCCAAGTACCCAGCCTGGAGCTGGATTCTGCTGTGCTTACACTGGCAAGTAATTTGTACTGAAATAAATCATCAAAGACACATTTATTAATTCACATGAACTAGAGGCACAGTTAGACTCCTAGCACACAATCACTCTGTAGAGAAGCTGCTGATATATTACACTAAAACGTACAGTGTGCCCCCTAACTCATCCAGAGAGAACCCGAGTCTGTGTACACCTCCCACAGAATCACAGAATCATTTAGGTTGGAAAAGACCTCCAAGATCATCCAGTCCCACCTTTGGCTGAACACCAGCATGTCAACTAAGCCAGGGCACTAAGTGCAATGTCCAGTGGTTTCTTGAACAACTCTTGAGCAGATGATGGCTCCACCACCTCCTGGGCAGCCTGTTCCAATGCTTAACCACCCTTTCAGTGAAGAAATTCTTCCTGGCGTCCAAGCTGAGCCTCTCATGGCACAGCCTGAGGCCATGTCCTCTTGTCCTGTCACTTGTTACCTGGGAGAAGTGGCTGAGCCCCAGCTTCTGTCAGGTACAACTCCTTTAAGGTACTTGTAGAATGGTGAGGTCACTCCTGAGCCTTCTTTTCTCTAAGCTGAGCCCCTCCAGCTCCTTCAACAACTCATGATAGGACTCTCTAGACCCTTCCCCAGCTCCATTACCCTTCTCTGAGGACACTAGAGCCCCTCAATGTCTTTCCTGGGGTGAGGGACCCAGAACTGGACACAGTACTTGAGATGTGGCTTCACCAGTGTGGCCTCACTTTCTCTCTGTTTGTTGTCAGGGTTTAGGAGACAAATTGTCTCAGTGGTCAGAGGAAAGGAAGGAAGGCAGGGCAAATGGAATTTGTTCCCTACTTTCATATATTGTTACAAGTACAGTAGTAAATGGACACTTTTCTGTCTTTAGTTGTACTTAATAGTAGCTTTTATTGCATGAATAAGAAGCTTTTCTGTAAATTATTCTTGACCTAAGTTTTTCCAGTTTTTTAAATGGTTGGGATAGTATTTGTCTAAGGACTTGCAAAAGAAAATTCTCTTACATTGAAAAGGTGGCTACTGTTCTAGATTAGAAAAAAATAAAATATAGGAGACTGCAAAATAATGTGATTTTCTTGTACAACATGTTCTTCCAGCCTAAAGAGCTGGGAATTGAATACAGTAAATTTCACCTACAAAGTAAAGAAGCTTTTACTTGTTCATCCACAATTTCAGGCATCAAGATGTGAATGTGTTGGCTACCACATTCAGTTTATTGCATTACTTACTTACTACCACAGAAGCTAAATGCACAGGTTAATCAGAAAAGAAGAAAAAAAGACAAGAAAATATAGTTATCAAATTATTGCCAGTAACTTTCAGCATAATCAGGAATAGAATAACTGCAGCCAGCCTAATTTATAGTGCTAGAGAGTGAAAACCATTTCTGAGTTCATATAATAGAACGGATTAAAGCACACCAAATCCCTTCCCCCTGGTCTATAAAAGTCAGGGAGCTTGAAAAATTGCTCTGGATGTGTGTGAACCCAGCTGATGCTGAGGTGCTTTTAGTGTTCAAGGATTTGGCTTGCGCAGCAGGGAGAGGCAGAGCGCTAATGAGAATATCGTTTGTTCAGTCGCTTCTGCATTGTGAGCAGCAGCTCTGAAGTGCTTCTCTAAGTTTTGTTGCAGAAAAATGTTAATTGAATTCCAGTCTGTGCAAGATACAGCAAGTATATCTTTAACTTCTTGTTCCTGTAAAGATATGTGAAAAGATGGAGGTGAAGGCCTATAATACATGGCACTTAAGTTAGAAGAAACCTTTCTTCACTTTAATTGCTTTGGATTGGAGCTTGCACAGTAATTCTATCCTGGAGCCTTATTTTAGTGAGCAAAGTATGTAATATTGCTCACTTTCAGAGCTCTTGCAGTATGTAGATAATATTTTAAGTAATTTCACATCAAACTTAAGCTCTGTCTGATCTTGTTTGGCAGGTCTGTGTTCAGCATATTGCATGAGCAGGACACAAAAAAGACACCATACACTGAACTATCAAGTTCAAGTGTGGCACCATGACCCTTCTGGGATCACCTGTCAGCTATGAAAGAACACAAGAATTCAGTCCTTAATTTACCCTTGCTTTGTGAATCAGGAGCAGCAGGAACACATACTACCCACCCAGTAATAACACTGCTGCTGTAAATCTGGGAACCCTTTGACACAGCTCAGACCCTGTTGTGCTGAGATCTACAAACCCCAGGGCAGGCTGGGGGGGCAGAGAGAAGGGCTGAGAACTTGGCACATGTGGACTTTTACCAGCAGCACAGAGCAGAGGCTTTGCTGGGAGGGGAGCAGCAGGTGCTGGACCCTGGGGCACTGATGGGTCTTGAGGGCCCTGCTCAGCTCCCCCTGGGCATATTTAACAAGCTCAGCCCTGCAGCTGAGCTCCTTCTGCTCTCCTGTCGTTTGGGGAGCCACTGGTGCCTGCTGTGCCCTGACAGGAGCAACTTCAGGGCTATCTCCTGGGTACTGTCCAAAACCAAGCTGCCCACAGGATGAGGAGGGATGGATTGCACTGCCAGAAAAGGGATCTGTGGGTGCAGAAAGCTCAGCTGAACAAGGTGAAAGGTTTTTCTCCCAGAGCCTTCAAACAAGGAACTGCTCCAGAGGCATCCAGCAGCATGGCCCAGAGCACTGCCTGCAGGTGGGCTGTTAATTACTGTGTGAGTCCACAGTGCCTGGTCTCAGGGGGCTGGTTTGTATCTGTGTTTAGTGTCACACTGTTGGTGTCCTTAAAAAGTTGCAAGACAGAGCAGAGAGATCCCCTTGCCTTATTCTCTGTTGCCCATGTGAGGTTAACAGAGGGCAGAGGTAGCAAATCAAAAAGAGAAGTTGGGCAGCAAAAGCAGTGCCTGCCATCTCTGAAACGTTAATTACTCTTCCTGAAAATTGGCCCATCCCAACTATCTTTACCCAAATTAGAGTTTCTAGATCATGTATATTTGTATTTAGGCACTTCAGCAATCGAGTATTATTTTCCTAGCTGGTGGTTCAGCTGTTGTGCCATCTCCTCTAGCAGAGTGTAATTTTAGTGTGTTTAGTGCATTTCTAAAAGCAGACACTTGATTGTGATGCTCCTTCTCTTCCCTACTTGGGTGCTTTGTGAGCAGCCCCATGCAGATCAGTAACTTATGGTGTTCAGCACACAGAAAGATGTCAGGATCTCATCCCCTGGGCTTGTTTGAGAGCCCTGTTTTCCAGAGGAGAGCTGAAACTGTGCCTGTAGCATCTGTGGGTGTAAGGGAGCAGGGCAGGACCTGGAGGACATGCTGCCAGTGGCTGAGGTCAAAGCAGCTGCCTGCCCCTCCAAGCCTTACCCTTCAGCTTGCTTCATCCCTGAAGTGGAGCAGCTGTGAAGGTTTGCTGAAACCTTTAGTCCCTCTGCAGACCCTAGCAGGTTTATAAACCTATAAACCTCACTATAGGTGTATAGAGTCACTTAGATGAGAATTGGAAGATTAAATTAAAGATTGGAATTTTTACTGTTCTTGGGGGTGATGGTGTTTTGGTTTTTCTTTTGTTGTTTTTGTTTTGTGTTTTGTTTTCTTTTGTTTGTTTGTTTTGGTTTTGGTTTCTTTTGTGGTGAGCTCTTCAGCTTACCCAAGACCCAGAAAGAAAAAAGTGCAAAGTTGTTTTGAAGGATGTTATATTTGCAAGATGGATCTCAACAGATCTGAGTTTCCTTCCAAGGTGGCCACGAGCCTCCCTTTCTGCTGGTGGGCACTTTCATATGCCCAGGTGTGAAGTGGATATAAAAACTACGATTTCAGCCAGTCTAAACTGATTTAAACTTCACAGTGCTTCACAGCAAGAGCCATTTCTCAGGGCTCTGTCTTGGCAGAAGACTAAGCAGTAATTTAAAGCCATTTTAATCTGAAATGAGAATCTCTACATGGGGTTTGAATGCACTTCAAGTGAAGTATGTATTTGCAACTTTTGTTGATCCCTCTTAATTTTCCAAGTGTCCCTGTAGAAACAAAGAATGTTTGTATAGTGGCAAAATGCAGTGATAGCTCAGACTTATTGAGAGCCACAGGATGATAAAAGCAAAAGTACTAAGTGAGTGGTATATTTGGCAACAGCCCTGGGATGTAGCTGATTAACCATTCTTTCCTACAATAAATATAAAGATGCTGATCAACATGACCTCCTGCCTCCCCTCCCCATGAACACCATGAAATTCTGTCCTAAGAACAGAGTGTTTCTGCAGGAAAGATGCCTATTTTGTTGAAAAAAATAAATAAAAAAAAAAGTTAGAATGCTGTGCCCAGCTTCTGCTAAAAGCAGTTTTCTAGGATTGCTTTGACATTCGTGTGATCCTGCTGAAAGCTGTTCTTTGGCAGCTGAGCTGCAGGAACTGACCACAGGTACTTAGCTGTCCCCAATTGCAGAGTAAAATGTGTTTACTTAAACCATCTTTGGCACTTCAAATGAGAAGGTGCCCAAAGTAGCAGTTTAAATGAGCTGGTTTTACTTAGCAGTCAGGGCAGGCTATGAGCAAACACGTGAGGGGTGTTACCCAAAGGGTGGTTAACTCACAAATTTGGTAAAATCCTCGGAAGGGTTTGGCTTTGCTCTGTAAAAGCTGTGCCTCTCTACAGCCCCCTTTGATGAAGGATATTCAGAGCCCTGTGATGTGGCTGAATGACAGGGCAAACTCTGGGAATTGCCCGAGAAATAAATATTCTTGCTTCTGAGCCCCCAGTTGAGCTACCTCCTCCTGTGCAATTTCAGTGCTATTGTTCAGAGGTATTCCCTCTTGGCCAGTTAGGAAAACTCATCACTGGAGTTTTATTTTAACTGAGTGTACACAAGTCTTCAGAAATTGCCAAGTCCCTTGCTGATTCAAGTGCTGTAGAGGAAAAAGACAAGCAGACCTGAAATGTCTTGGACCAGACTGCTTTAACAGCCCTGCATTGATTTATTTGCTCAGTGGTGAGCTATTTGCTAACTCCTGATGCTTGCAGCACTCCTGACTTTGCAGCAGCTTTGCTAGTCATCTTCTCTTGGCAAAGTTACCTTCAAAATTCCTTAGAGCAACTCTGTTGTGGATTGGTTTTAGAGTGGATTCTGTTGTTCTTGTTGCAGAAAAGTTATTTCAATTGGTATGCAGCACAGAAGAGGAGTGATGTGCACTAACCGGAAGAAGTGAGCAATTAAGTGAACTTTGGTTACAGAACTCAACGGGTTTCTGCCTGGGTACATGAGTGAGGGTTTAGTGTATTCCATTTGCATCTAAACGGATGCAATTTCTACTTTGCTTTTAAAATGGTGTGGGCTTAGTGATTCCAAGACTCATTTTATTTTGTTTGTTTTCTGAATTTCACCATTGATATTAATGTTGATAGCACTCAAACCATTCCTAGGCCAGAGAGACCCTGATAAATTAGAGAGATGGGCAATCACCAACTGCATGATTTTTAACAAGGGCAAGTGCCAGATTCTGCACCTGGCATGGGGTTGTGTGTATAGATTGGGGAATGAAAATTTGGGGAGCAGCACAGTGGAAAGGGACCTGGGGATCCTGGTTGATGGCAAGTTGAACATGAGCCAGCAGTGCCCTGGCAGCCAGGAGGGCCAACCCTGTCCTGGAGACATCAGGCACAGCAGGGCCAGCCGGGCATGGGAGGGGATTGTCCCGTTCTGCTCTGGGCTGGGGCATCATCACCTCCAGTGCTGGGGCAGTTTTGGGTGACATAATAGAGAAAAGGCATTAAACTATTAGAGAACATCTGAAGAAGGGCCACAAGGATGATGAATGGCCTTGAGGGGAAGCCGTGTAAGGAGGAGCTGAGGTCACCTGGACTGCTCAGCCTGGACAAGAGGAGACTGAGGGGAGACCTCATTGCAGTTAAACTTCCTCGGGAGGGGAAGAGCAGTGACAGACACTGGTCTCTTCTCTCTCATGACCAGTGACAGGGCTCAAGGAAATGGCATAAAGCTGAGCTAGGGAATGTTTAGAAAAAGATTCTTCACCCAGAGGGTGTTTGGGCACTGGAACAGCTCCCCAGGGAAGTGGTCACAGCACCATCCTGACAGGATTTGAGAAGTGTTTGGACAATGCTCTCAAGGCACGTGGTGTGACTCTTGAGGTGTCCTGTGCAGGGCCAGGAGGTGGACTCAATGATCCTGATGGGATCATTCCATCTCAGCGAATTCTATGATTCTATGAATAGCTGTCCAGTAGTCAGTAACTCAAGATAAGCAGTCTGATACTCCAGATG
>VWZS01005940.1:73334-165632 GCA_013397075.1 Rhabdornis inornatus
TCTGCTCTGGGCTGGGGCATCATCACCTCCAGTGCTGGGGCAGTTTTGGGTGACATAATAGAGAAAAGGCATTAAACTATTAGAGAACATCTGAAGAAGGGCCACAAGGATGATGAATGGCCTTGAGGGGAAGCCGTGTAAGGAGGAGCTGAGGTCACCTGGACTGCTCAGCCTGGACAAGAGGAGACTGAGGGGAGACCTCATTGCAGTTAAACTTCCTCGGGAGGGGAAGAGCAGTGACAGACACTGGTCTCTTCTCTCTCATGACCAGTGACAGGGCTCAAGGAAATGGCATAAAGCTGAGCTAGGGAATGTTTAGAAAAAGATTCTTCACCCAGAGGGTGTTTGGGCACTGGAACAGCTCCCCAGGGAAGTGGTCACAGCACCATCCTGACAGGATTTGAGAAGTGTTTGGACAATGCTCTCAAGGCACGTGGTGTGACTCTTGAGGTGTCCTGTGCAGGGCCAGGAGGTGGACTCAATGATCCTGATGGGATCATTCCATCTCAGCGAATTCTATGATTCTATGAATAGCTGTCCAGTAGTCAGTAACTCAAGATAAGCAGTCTGATACTCCAGATGGATACACTGAGGCTCATCCTCAGCAATGAGGTGTTTCTGTCTTACAAGACTGTGTGGTGGTGATGCTTCTGGTGGTTTTGCTGTTGGTAGACCCCATGGTTGATCCTGCTGTGAGGAGGTGTGAAGGGAGAATGAATGTCCAAAAGACTGGTACTGGTCTGGTGTTGGAATATCCTCTCCCCTCTACTTCTGCAGCTCCCACCCAGCTCTCATGGTGTGGAGAGGTGCCAGAAGAATGGGATTCATAACCCTGAGAGTTCTTATCCTTTCGGTGGCTAACTTCGAATTTTGCATAATATGAGGCAAATGCCCATCTTTACAGGGCACCAACAGGCCCCGTGTGCCCAGCTCTGGTGGGGTATGCAAGGGCTGGATGGAGCAAGGGATGATCTCTGTCCTCCTTCCCCAGATGTCCTTTCCCTGCAGCTCCAGCCAGCAGCAGAGCTGGCATGGGGATGCTGGTGCCCAGGGCTGTGTGCTCTGCTCCTGCACAGGAACAGATGCCTGCAGCTTCCAGAGCTGTCAGTCATGTACCCTTCATAAGCACTAAAATTCAAATCAGCTGATATCAAGGGAAATTACATGCCAGCATTACTTGTCTGATCAAGAGCTTCACCTTGTGCTCTTGAGGGATGTGTCTTGTAATTTACTTCAGGCTGAGGGATAACTCATTTTTTTTCTTTGCTATCTTCTTTAGTGCAAACTGGCAGCCAACTCCAGAGCCCTCTGCCCCCCACTGCCTCTCCCCTGCCTGCTCCCTTCTCTGGCAGCCTGCAGATTTCTGCTGGGCTTTGATCAGGTTTTGCAGCTGGGACCTTCCTTTCTTCACTTTCTTTTATTCCATGTGCTGCCAGTTCTGGTTTCCCCAGCATCATCCTGTGTCCCTGAGCTGCACCTGCTTTGCCCCTGGCTGCCTCTAGTCCCTGAGCTGGTTGCATCCAAACAGCCTGGGTTCTGCCTGGGGGAAGAGTGATGGTGTTCACTGCTGTACCCCAGGAATGGCCTCTGCCTTTATCCAGGCATCTGCCCTGCCTGGGTTGGAGATGAATTTTAGAGAAGAAGCAAAGCATGGTGCAGTGACCATCTTTGGTGCTCTGTGAGCACCATGAGCAAGACAGGTCACTGAGATTTTTTTTCTTCTTTTTTTTTTTCTGGAGTTGCAGATGGGAACTTGAGACTTTTCATGTCATATATTCAGCTAAAATTCACCTGAACCCAGTGCAAAGGAGCATTGGGGTCTGTGATAAAATCCTGCCTCCTGATATCACATAAAACAGCTTTCTCCTGCTCTGGTGACACTGTAACCTGCCCAGTTCCCTCCTGTCACCTGTTCCCCTAGCCCAGTGCATGCATGGACAAATTCCCCCAGGTGAACTGGGCAGGGCTGCTGTGCCACTTTGCAGATTGCTTCTCTCCTGCCCTCTTCCCCAGCTCACCAGGACAGGCCAGCTTTGCTGAGAAGCCAGTGGGGTTTAAGCCTTACCATGAAGTGGAGTGTGGGGAAAGTCTTCCCCTAGGAGTGGGATAGTGCAGGGCAGCCTTGGGAAACCACCTTGGGCAGATGCCAGCAGTCAGCAATCCTAGGGGGGAAAAATCAGCCCTTTGGTGGCTTTTATTTGAGTCTAGGAAAACCAGTAAGACTGGGATTGCTGCACAATTCTTCCACGAGGAAATGGCTACATTTAAAGCACAGTCCATACAGTTAGGTGCTACAGGCAGAATGTTGCTTAGGGAACAGACAAGCATTGGGAGCAGAGATCCTCAGGGTGGATGAGAGGCTGAAGTGTTGTCTCCAACTTCACTGTGTAGTGTCTTCATACCATATCTTCTCTCTGAGCACCTGCAAGGAAGAGAAAGGCAACAAGGCTTTCACACCATGTCTCACATCTTCCTTGGTTTTGTGTTGGACTCAAGCTGAGGGGGGAGAGAATTTGGAATAAAGGTGTTGTGTTAATTGCCTGCTGGGAGAAAGGCTCTTGCCTAGGATAAGACATGGTGAGGTCTGCAACCATATTAGATTAGAAATCTAATACCTTTCTCCAGCACATTCAGATGAAGACTGCAAGGAGAGAGGCCAACACCAACCACATCAAAACAACCCTAGTCAGACACTGCACCACATCTTGGACAGGCAGCTGGAAGCCCAAGGCATTTCTTCCCTATGGCAGAGCCCCTCAGAGAAGTGTTTCAGGTATGCAGGATCCAGTCATCATCCCAATTATCTCCCATTTTCTGATGAGGACAGGCCCCCCATCCCTGATGCTCAGACAGGGCAGTGGAGTGAGACTTGGGAGGGCAGCTGGGAGATGCTTTGCAGGCAGAACCTGAGCCAGGTCCCCCATACCAAGGCTCCTGGCTCCAGGCATTTTTCCCCTTTGATTCGTCATGAGAGAAAACCAGTTTCAACACTGAGCCTTGGGCAACCCCTTACTGGATTAGAATATTACAAGCATAGCTTCAAATCAACCAAGAAGTTTTGCAAGTCCCTGCTTTCCCTCTGGAATCAGCCCAGCAAAAGCCATGTCTAGGTGAGATGCTTCATCCCTTTTTTGATTTTTTTTTTTCATCTAATAGCCTTGTCAAATACTTGCAGGCAGCTGCAGCTCAAATCATCCTGTGCTTTTTTTGTGATTGCTTTGCCCGATATCATGGTGAGCATTCATATCAAGTGAGTGCATGATAGATGGTAAGATTTATGTTTTATGTTGTGATCTGGGGGTATAAATGTATTTAAGTGACTTATTCAGCTTAAAAACCAGCACTGTTTGCTGCTCTCTCATTAGCATTACAGGCAGAGAGAGATAAAATAGCAGTGGTAATTGTGGCAATGGAGTGTCACTGATAAACAATATGAACACAAACCTCAGTTTTAGAGACAGAGTAAAACTCCTCTGTAATTTCTCTAGAATTATTTTTAGAGTGGGACAGACTGAAAGCCCCTTGGGGAGAAGGGCATCATGGAAGGTGAGAAGGACTGGGGATGTAAGAAAACATCAGGACTTTGACAAGTTTATTGCTTATTAAAAAAAAAGGGGGAGAAAAAGAGAGAAGAAACCAAAAAGACTTGGCAATCCTAGAAGCGTGAGCCATTTTCCAGGGAAACTGCTCCCAGAACTAGAGCAGAGTTGAGCGGGTGCAGTGGGGTTTAATGGGTCACAGAACTGTAACCACAGCTCAGGGCTGTGCATCAATCACTGTGGTGCATTTATGGCCCTTTTATGCCATCGCCCTCCTTTAAACCTGTCCTGGTTTAGGGCAAATTTGGGGGAAGACCTCCAGAAGGAGCCCCCAGAGAGCAAAACTCCACGACTCCTCCCCCCACCACCGGGTTCGGGAGGAATTTTCTTGGAGAGAAGTGGAAAAAAACCTGTTTATTTAACAAGGAAAACACTCCCCAGCACACANCCTAATTTACTGTGCGGATCAGTTGCCAAAGCCTCTTTGGCCCCACCTTCCCTGCTTTGCTTGCAGAGCTTAGGAGCGGCAGAAGCTGGCCCTCCTCTGCAAGGGCTTGCTTCCAGGCTGCTGTGTTTGCCACAGGGGTCTGGGCTGTCCGAGTGTGTCCGAGTGGGCCTGAGTGGGTCCAGGTGTGTCTGAGTGTGCCCGAGAGTGTGTGAGTGTGTCCGAGTGTGCCTGGCTGTGTCCGAGCCTGTCCGGGTGTGCCCGGTTGTGTCTCAGTGTACCCGAGTGTGTGTGAGTGAGTCTTAGTGTACCCGGGTGTGTCTGAGTGTGTCCAGATTTGTCTCAGTGTGTGTGAGTGTGTCCAGGTGTGTCTGAGTATGCTCGAGTGCGTCCAGGCGTGCCTGAGTGTGTCTGAGAGTGCCCGGGTTTGTCTGAGTGTGTCTGACTGTGCCTGAGTGTGTCCAGATTTCTCAGAGTGTGTGCGGGTACGCCCGAGTGTGTCCGGGTGCGCCCGGCTGTGTCTGGGTGTGTCCTGGTGTACCTGAGCGTGCCCAGGTGTGTGTGAGGGTGCCTGGGTGTACCTGAGTGTGTCCCGGTGTGTCCTGGTGTGCCTGAGTGTGCCCAGGTGTGTGTGAGTGTACCTGGGTGTACCTGAGTGTGCCCGAGTGTGTCCAGGTGTGTCCAAGTGTGCCTGAGGGTGTTCAGGTGTGTCTGAGTGTGTCCTGGTGTGCCCGAATGTGCCTGAGTGTATCTGAGTGTGTCCGGGTGTGTCTAAATGTGCCCGGGTGTGTCTGAGTGTGTCTGACTCTGCCGGGGTGTGTCCAGATTTGTCAGAGTGTGTCCGGGTGAGCCCGAGTGATGTTCAGGTGTGTCCAGGTGTGCCTGAGTGTGCCCGAGTGTGTCCAGGTGTGTCCTGGTGTGCCTGAGTGTGCCCGAGTGTGTCCAGGTGTGTCCTGGTGTGCCTGAGTGTGCCCGAGTGTGTCCAGGTGTGTCCTGGTGTGCCTGAGTGTGCCCGAGTGTGTCCAGGTGTGTCCTGGTGTGCCTGAGTGTGCCCGAGTGTGTCCAGGTGTGTCCTGGTGTGCCTGAGTGTGCCCGAGTGTGTCCAGGTGTGTCCTGGTGTGCCTGAGTGTGCCCGAGTGTGTCCAGGTGTGTCCTGGTGTGCCCGGGTGTGTCCAGATTTATCTGAGTGTGCCTGACTGTGTCCAGGTGCGTCCGACTGTGTCTGAGTGTGTCTGAGTGTGCCCAACCGTGTCCCGGTATGTCCAAGTGTGCCCGGGTGTGCCCAGGTGTGTGTGAGTGTGCCTGAGGGTGTGCCTGAGTGTGTCCAGGTGTGTCCAAGTGTGCCCAGGTGTGTCCAGGTGTGTGTGAGTGTGTCTGAGTGTTCCCAGGTGTGTCCTGGTGTGTCCGGGTGTGCCCGGGTGTGTCCAGATTTATCTGAATGTGCCTGAGTGTGTCCGAGTGTGTCCAGGTGCGTCTGAGTGTGCCCGAGTGTCTCTAGGTGTGTCTGAGTGTTCCCAGGGGTGTCCTGGTGTGTCCGGGTGTGCCCGGGTGTGTCCAGATTTATCTGAATGTGCCTGAGTGTGTCCGAGTGTGTCCAGGTGTGTCCTGGTGTGCCTGAGTGTGCCCAGGTGTGTGTGAGTGTGCTTGGGTGTACCTGAGTGTGCCCGAGTGTGTTCAGGTGTATCTGAGTGTTCCTGGGTGTGTCCAGGTGTATCTGAGTGTGTCCAGATTTGTCTGAGTGTGTCTGAGTGTGCCTGAGGGTGTTCAGGTGTGTCTGAGTGTGTCCTGGTTTGCCTGAGTGTGCCTGGGTGTATCTGAGTGTGTCCGGGTGTGTCCAAATATGCCTGTGTGGGTCTGAGTGTGCCTGGCTGTGCCTAAGTGTGTCTAGGTGTGTCTGAGTGTGTCTGAGTGTTCCCAGGTGTGGCTAGGTGTGTCCGAGTGTGTCCAGGTGTGCCCGAGTGTGTCCGAATGTGTCCAGGTGTGCCTGAGTCTGTCTGGGCGTATCTGAGTGTGCCTGGGTGTGTCCAGGTGTGCCCGAATTTGTCTGGGTGTATCGAAGTGTGTCTGGGTGTGTCCCAGTGTGTCCGAGTGTCTCTGTGATACGTGGAAAAGACTTTGTAGCTCGTGAGAAATGAGAGTTTTAAAGTAGCTATGCATTTATTTAGTGCTGAGGTGCATGGGGTATAGCTTTTCCCAGCACATACCCCTGAAACTTTAAACTACTGCTTTATTTATTTCTTAAATGCTTAGGATTATACAATATGCTTAATGCATGTTTATGTCTTAGCCCCACGTAGTCTCGCCTATTCTTGTTTCCTGTTAAAATGAACTAAAAGTCTTTTTGCACTTGTGCTTTCCTAATTTAGGGGTTGTTGGGGGTCTTTGATGAAGGCTTCCAAACTCTTCGTCGCACTTGAACTTTTCAACTTTGTCTCCAGAGCATGCCTCTTAGCCATTTGGGCACGTTCCAGACTCTGAGACTAGCTCTCGCTGGTTTAAAATTTTGGATTTATCACTTATTGCTGGTAGCCTTGCACCCCCCAGCCTGTTTGCAAGTTCTGGCTCCGTTTATCACAAACCAGTCTGCATCTCCTTTTGATTTTCGCAAGTATAGTAAATGTCAGCCATTCCTCATTGTCTTGGTTTTTGATGAACTATTCCTTACTCTTCAATTCCCTGTGTCATCTGAGTGTATGGGTGTGTGAGTGTGTGTGAGTGTGTCACTTGGGGAAATTAAAATAAGGAATGAGAGGGAAGGTGCAGTGAGTCTTTCTGGCACAGAGACTGAGCATGAGGGAGCAAACATTTTTTTGCATTGTGATATGTGGTAGCTTTTGACAACTGGATGACATTTTGGCTTGCTTGGTGAGCAGGGGATAGAGAGAGACTAATGAGGAACTGGAATAATTTGGGATGCAAAGCTAGAGACTCCTGGGAGACACAAGAAGAACATATGCATAATCTTAACATCTTTCTTTGTCCCAGATCCCCAAGTCTCCTTTCTGGGAACTTCAGAGACTCTTCCTCTGAATGCTGTAACAACACTCTCCTCTCCCCTCCCTCTTCATGCTTCTGTAGTGCAGCAGCTTTGGGTTTTTTTTGAGGGGCTCTGCCCCTCTGCTTCCTTACTGCTTGTCCAGGTCTGCTGGAGAGGAGGCAGGATTGTGCCTGTGACACAGCCCAGTGTCTGTTATGTATCCAACCATGTGTGAGAGCTGTGTGGAGCCAGGGTCAGCTCTGCCTTGGTCTGTGGGGTCTGCTGGGGTCAGCTGGGGTGCTCTTGGCTGTTCCTTTCTGGAGCCACTCGTGGTGGTGCTGGAAGGGTTCTGCCTGTGATGGATGCCCTGGTCACTATTCCACCAGGTCCTGAGCAGCTGGAACCACAAGAGCTGACCTTTGCTTGCAGGAGGCTATTGCCATTGCTGGCTGGGCATGTGTTGCAGTATGACTGTTCCTGATTTATCTATGTGCTTATGTAAAGCTTTACTTGGTACAGCCACCCTTAGGTGGGGAGATCTGTGTGCCTGTACCTGTGCAATAGCTGAATTTGATGGCAGTGCTGTCAGCAGGATGTTACAGGGACAGGTGGTGGCAGGTGGAGCACTGGAATGCCTCACATGTCTTGGGCTGATGCCTGCAAGCACAGAGCCTGCAGCCCTGCTCAGGCACTGCCAGAGTCTTCCCATCACTGCTTAACCCACTCTGCTTTTCTTGTCAGAGCTTTTATGGGACTTTGATGAAGGTTTGGTGCAAGATGCCACTGCCTGACAAATTGGTGAAGAGTGCTCCCAGTACAAAACTGGGTTCCTTATTTATAGTTCAATGTGAGAGTGTAATGATTGTATTTCACATGGGAAAATTAAGCTGGGATCTTTGTTAGGGGAGAAGGAGAAGGGGGAATGAGGTGCACAGCAGGTTTAATGCAGTGTGGAGCATTGGAGCATCTTTCTTTTGTGCTGGGGCTGCAGTCTTATGCCATGTGTGAGGTACTTGCCAAATGTTCAGCTAAGAGCAGCTTGACTTGCCAGGACCTCATAGTCTCAAAGATTTAAAATTATGCTCAGGAGAGCATGTGTTATGGACAGTGAACAAAAGATCATGGGCAGTGACTGAGCCACCAGGACAGACTTTCCCTGGGCTCAAGCAAGTCTGAAGTGCCCAAATGAGCTCTAAAGACTCTGATTTTAGAGCTGGATGAGAAGAGGATCATTGACCTTCTCTGTGAGAACACCAGGTGATGGTGAGGGCTCTGGCTTACAGGATTTCTGTGCACAGCACCTCCATCCCACATGGCCCTTTGCTGAGTTGTCCTTACTCCTCTGTGCCAGGAGGTCTCTCTGCTCCTGTAAAGGAGCTGTGATGGGACTTTGAATACTGGAGCGTCCTCCTGGATCTGCTCTGTCATTTTGGGGCAGATTCACTGCTTTGGAGGCCTCTATAGGTAGGACTGAGTTTGATTTTTTGTACCACTTGTCTTTATTTCTGTTACACAAATGCCATGATCCTCTCCTAAGAGTGTCCTCTCTCCATGCTTCATTGAAAGTGGCACTACATGTAGCCAGATACTATGGTATGGGAAATAACAGAGTTGATTCTTGAAGTGAACAGCATCACTTTTTTATCATTAGAGAAAGGATATTAGGTGTCCTAAACTCTCTCACACAAGAGCTGCTATGCCAGAGCAGGCTTTTCCTCAGTTCTGGAGTGCATATTTCCCTGATTCTTGCCTGGGGATCAGTGATGACAACAGGACACTTCAGGGCACCCAGGACCACATTACTCTTGGGTGAGAAATGACTGCACTGTGTTTCTGCTGGCAGGATTTCTCCTCCCTGACTGCTCGGGCAGGGGCACAACACACATTTACTCCAGAAGTCACTTTTCTTAATTTAACCAAAAGTGTGTTAAGAACACAAGGAAAACAGCCCAGCTATGCCAACATGCTGCTCCTCAGCACTGCTGTGTGTTTAGGATGGGAAAGTTCTGATTTACAGAGCTGAAGATGTATTTTCCCATCTTCTTCCTAATTTTTATTTTATTTTGTTGCATTTTTGCAATTATCCCCTCTGGGGTTATTATTTTTCTGTAATATCTAAATCATTTTTAAAGGCAAAGTCATCACTGTTTTGGAACTATGAGTAGGTTTTATTTTTATTATTTTTTTAATACAGCAGTCATAAGCAATTTTAAAGCACTGCTTTACTGTATAAAATGATCTTCCCTTATGGTTTGATGCTGATGCTGCAGTCTGATTTATTGAGGAGGACTGTAGCAAATGACATAAATACTTAGAAGATAATTGTGTTGGTGATGGACCTATGCACAGCACATATTTAAAAGACAGGATGCCTCACATTGTCTGCTGCCAAGGTTCCCTGGAGTATACAGCATCCAGGGGTAACTGCATCAGCCTCTAGGGGTTGTGATCTTCCAGCCTGGATTTGGGTGCTTGACACAAGCTCAGCCTGGCAGCAGTTTTAAAGCAGATGTCAAGGGTATTTGGATCCTGTCTACTGAGACAGATCCCAGTGGGCTGTGTGGGTGGCTATAAGGGTGGCTCAGGCCCAGATGTGGAGGGTTTAATGAAAGAGAGGGGAAGGGCACAGCTGTGGGAGCATGGAGGGGCAGCAGCAGAATGCCAGGACCTGCAGCAGGAGCCAGGGCTGCAGGACCAGCTCTGCATTGGGGTACAGATGGGCCCTGGGCTGGGTCCCCACCTCCCCCTCTATTGCCTTCTGCTGCCTCCCATGCAGACACCACCCCAATGGATGTTTTGGCTGAGCTGCTGCATCATCATTAACATCTGATTTGTGGGGAGATAAATGTGCCTGTCAGCAGTTATATCCGTGCTAAGAGTAAGCACAGATTTTTAGCCAATAATGTAACTGTTGTACCTTCATGCAGTGTAAGTTGTTGTGGAAGTCCTGCTGTCAGTGGCTGCATGCACGCCCCTGTTCTCGCTGTAAGGGTAGGGAGGCTGATTTTATTTCTTCCTTTTGGAGCAGGGCTCACACCCTTATTTTCTGGTTCTCATATACACCAAAATATATTTTGCGGAAGCAGCAGTTTTGAGGCGAAGAAAGAAAACGAGATGGTGAGAGGTAGGGGAGAAGAGGGCAGGGGGTAAGAGAGCAGAGAGGAGCAGCAGGGAAAGAGATGTGATGAAGAGGTATTTAAGCAGTAGGAGGGTGGCTTTGTGCCTTTGTAGTGTGAGTGCACTGCACTGACACTTTAGTGTGACCACAGAGTACTGTAGGGGACTGAATTTCAGTGGCCCTTGCTGGGTAGGATTGTCTCAGCCCTGTGGCTGGGGGCTGGCTGTGCACCAGCTCTTAAGGATTTCCTTGTGTCAGGTGCCCCTGGCCAGGGGTGGGCTTGGAGGTCCATTCCTAGTGGAGTAATTTCTGTGAGGTTTCTGGAAGCCTCCCTCAAGTTGAAAGTTATTTTATTACTCTTTTTTTTTCTCCTACTGGTGGATGAAATGCATACTGCTGGTGGATGCGATGGTGATGTGTTTGTTCGAAGTTTGGATTAAAACTCTTTGGTCTGAAAATCAAAAGTGCAGGCTCCTCTCTCCTTCCCAGCTCAATAGCTCAGAGTAGGGCAAACTGCACTGAGAAAAATTAGAAAAGTTTGAGTGATTGCACTCAGCTTAGCATCTCCAGTCTCAGATTCCTGCTGCTCCAGCATCCCCAGAGAGCCCCAGTGCAGGGAAGCAGCTGACCTCTTCCAAGAACTGCAGTCCTGCAGCTTTGCTGGCTCTCCCCTCTCACAGCTAGAGGAACATCCAGGCACTGCACTGAATATCCTCGGAGCTTTGTCTGTCTCACTTCTGTCTCCTTCAGCTTCCCTGTGTGATGAATTTAGCAGAATTAACCTCCTCTGCCTCTGCCCCAACCCTCTACATTCCTTGCATGGAATATCTGTGCAAGGGATTGCACATGCTGCTGACATAACCCTGGGAAAAAAAGAAGTGTTTTAAGGGCTCCTCCATTGGAAACAGTGAATTTGCATAGGGCGGTAATGGACACTTTTACTGTCTTTGTAGAGGATTTTTGTTGTAATTTTCCAGGCTCCTACACTATGATGAGGGGCAGGACTATTAAAACAGAAAGATGAATTCTTGGCTGTCTCCCTGTGAGGTACTTCAGGTTCAGTACAAACTGTCTAAGTAATGGGATACCTCATACAGCTGCTTCATTTTCCTGACTCCCAATGAGTTGAGACAGCAAATACCTCACCGACTGTGGAGGCTGTGCCAGTCTCAGGCAACATATCTAAGGATGATTAATCCTGAGAAATAGCTTGGCCATTTATCTAGCTTAGGTTCCAGTTGCTGTATTGGATTGTCTGGGCTGTGCAAAATGTAGAGCAAAGGAACTGCAGGCAGGGCAGGATGCTGCTGCTGGTGTCAGCTCCTCTCTGTAGACTTGCACTGGTGTGAACTCCAGCGCAGAAGTGTGCTGGCCAAAGAGCAGGGAATGAGGGTGTTATGGTGTAAGGGGTGGACATCCTGCCCAGTGTCATGCCTGAGTCAGAAAATGTCTAGGAGCTGGGGCAAATGGTGGGGAGCAGCCTCGTACCACCCATAGGGGAGCTCTTCTCCATCCATCATCTAACAAACAGTGCCAAGGTGTGTCACCACAGCACTGTTCAACTGTTCCAAACGTCTGATTCAGCCCAAGGGGATTATTTAACCCCTATCAGACTGAAGTAAAACCTATAGTGTTCTGTTTTCTTTTCTTTTCCTTCTCCTGATTTGGTGCAGCTGGGCTGTCCTTTCTCATGTCCTGCCCTGCATGTCCACTTGGAAGCATGATTTGGATAGAGGTGATGGATAGTGCTGTCTAAACAAAGCACCCTGAGCCCAGGAAGATCATGAGCTTTATCCTGAGGCTGCTGTGCACAGGCTGGGTGAACTGGTCACTGCAGCTGTGGCAGGATCCTGCTTTGCCCAGCAGGGTAAAAGGGTTGCAACACGGGAGATGCTCAGTGCCTTGCTGTGGCTGCTGGGAAGTTGGCACATCCTGGAGAACGGCTCATGGAATGTTGCAGGAGCACCCTGAAACCCAGGGCTGCAGCTGGAGTGAGAGACACTCAGGCATCACTTGTGCCATCCCCAAGATGCTCCAGGCTTTTTCCTCCTCTGTTTACACCGTGCTCAAGCAGAGGAGACTGATGCCATGGCAGATGTGCCTTTCTCCACGCTCAGGGCAGGCGCTGCTCCCTCTGCTCCTGCAGGGTCAGTGCCTGTGATGCTGTTTTTGGTGTTAAAGCTGGGGCAGGGCTCATCACGGACAGGCAGGAATGGTGAGGAAGAAATGTGTGCTGGGAAGGAAGACGCTGGGAAGGAAAAGCTGCCTCCTGTGCACAGCTGCTCTTCCCTCGCTGCCTGGCTCACAGGCTGTTCCTGCTGCCTTGCAGTGATGGGGACATGCTCTCAGATCCTAGCACTGAGCTCAGCCCTAAGTGCTCAGAGGACCTTCTGTGCCCTGCTGGGAGCAGAGCATCTCCGAGAGGGTCCCGGCTGCTCCTGCCTTTACCCTCTTACAAACCGTGGAGGGGAGCTGCTGACAGATTCAGACTGAGCTGCTAAATCAAATGACTTCTCCAGGACCTTGCCCTTTACTTTGGTTTCCTCCACCTGAAAAGTCTATCTGGGTAGAGGCTACTGAGGCTCCTGTTTTGATCTATTGTGCCAATTCCTCTGCTGATAATCGCTATTTCTGTGATATGAGTACAGAGAGAAAGCAGAACCACTCCTCTGCTTCCTTCTGCAACCGACCAAAAGCAGCCAAATGCCTCCCTCTAAGTGCTAGAGATTAGTTTATTCTGGGTATTTGTGGGAGGCTTGTAAGCTTCCATAGAGCCCCATAGATGTTTGTGTGCTCTTAGAGGTGGGGAAAGCTTAAAGGGGAATAAAAGTCAGCATGAAACAGAGCAACCTCAGAGGTAGGAAAATTGTGGAGGGGAGGTTCTGCCACTGGCTGTGTGCTGGAGCATGAAGAAGGACAAAGCTACTTTCTCCACAATCTTACACTGCTGCTCCATCACTGCCTTAGCTGGAAGATCCCACAGAAATTATTTGGGTGTTGACAGGAACCAGTTGTGCTTTTTCTCACCAGTCCACCTAGTCTTCTCCATTGATGTTTCTGCAGCCTTTCCCCTTCCCTTTTAAAATTAAGGCCATTGTTTTTCCTGTTGGGGAGCTGCCACTAAAGGAAGCAATGTTGGAGGCATATAAACTTTTCTCAGTCACTTTCTAACTTAAAAATACAGACAGTCTTTATGAATGAAAAAGCATATTCAAAGAAACTTTGAATGTTATCACAGCTGGTTGGGAGTTTTCTAACTAAATGCATTTTGGCAGAATGTGTCAGTTTGTTGAAACTGAAACTCCTCAAGTGCTTATTTTAAAAAAACTTGCAACAGCGAGGTGCTCTCAGCTCTATGACAAAATTTCTGGCTAGAAGTGGGGGAAAGGAGTAGGAGCAGCTAATGCCTTAGTGCTGGAGTGTTTGCTGCTGATGGGGAATGTCCTGGCCAGACAAGGCTTTGTGACACTGGGTGCCTTGAGGAACTGGCTTGGTGGTGGGAAGGGAAAGTCCCCTTCAGCTGCCATTGAGCCTCAGTGCTGTCTCATGACTTTGTCTCTTGCCTACAGTGTCTGCAGCATTGTACCGTGATGTAATGCTGCAGTGGGATACACAAGTTCCTGGAGTCCCCATGGATTGTGTGGGGGCAGCAATCTGTGGGTCACATGAAACCGTTTCACAATATGCCACATCTATGAAAGAAAGATTTTTTAATTTTATTTTATTTTATTTTATTTTATTTTATTTTATTTTATTTTATTTTATTTTATTTATTTTTTTTTTCCTTTTTTTTTTTATGGCCAAACTACTTTCCCTCATGAAAGAGGAATGAAAAGGAGGCAGGGGGCAGCTACTGAGAGAATGCACTGGAAAGGCTGTTCTTCCATTTGGGGTTAAAAGCAGATTTCTGTGCACTTCAGGCTATAAGCCCTGGTAAGTGCAGCTCTAGGCAGTCTGGAGCTCTGTGACAAGCACTAATTTTGAGAGATTGTTCCTTGCTGATGGACTATTATACACCAATCAGAGCAGGAATCTGAGCATGGCTAATGTAAATGGCCTGGCATTTTGCTATTTGGGAAGTAATGCTTTTTGATTTGTTAATGTTATATAGCTTTTACCCAGCACAATAAAAGTTCAAATGTTCTCCACAGGTTTCATTATTTTTCAGATTTACTCAGTAAAGGCAGGAATGAAATATACAGGCACCAACGTTGTTTACAGTTACAGAAAATTGCCATTTTACTGCAGGTAACCACTCCTGTGCATGCCACCAGTAGTACTTGGAAGAAGGTAGGCTCTTGTCTGGGGCTTGCTCCTGATGGGTCTTGAATTGTTAAATCCTTGTGCTACTGAGTCCCACAGACCAACAGGACCTGCTGATGGTTCACAGCCCAAGGGACCTGCATCTCAAACAGGAAGCTCTTTGTGAACATGGTGTCCTTGTGGCTGTGAATGTGTCATCATCAGATGGAAGCTGTAGGGTAGGTGGTAGAAAGAGAAAATATGTCTGAGATGCATTTTTTTTCCTGCTAATGTACTGCAGTAATGAGAGTTTCTGGACAAAGGTCAAACTGAGCTGTTTGGTGTTTGTCTGTCAGAGTTGAGAGCAGTTTTGACATTCAGATGTTGCTCTGAGTGTGCATAGTACCACTCCTCTCTCAGCAGCACTGCCCAAAGGTCAGTGCCATCTGCCACAAGTGCAAAACCTCACACAGCTTATGATGCCATGGCTTGGCACTGTGAATTCCACTGAAAATATCTCATTGATATTTGGGAGGTATTTAACTTGGAAATCTGCCTGGAAATTGGCCCCTCTTCTCTCCCTCTCTCAGGAATTTTGTGTTTGGATCAAAAATCTGAAAGTTTGGTTTGAGTGCTCCAGGGTCTACTCAAGAAAATGATGATACTCAGAGGTGTCTCACTGCAGAATTGTGTCTCAGACACCTCTGATGACAAATGCAGGAGAAATGCTGAAGGTGCCTGGGGGTGGCTGATACTGCACTATGCTGCCTTTTTCCTGGTGATGCTGTGTCCCAGTAAGGGATGAACTGGGATCCAGCATCACCACACATGATTAAGTGGGCTGATCAATAAATCCTTGGCTAGTATGAAGGATCTGACTTCAAGGGAATTTCATTTCCTTGTGCCAAAGAATCCGCTTGTGAGCATCCAAATTCATCTGAGAGCACTTGTTAGTAGCACCTAGATACTACCGTAATTGGAGAGCTATAAATACCAAAGGCAGACATGATATTAAACAGGCTGTGTCATCAATTAGCTAACGACAGAAGCATAGAAACATTAGATAAAAATAACCTGTAATAGCACAATACTTTCTTCTCACCCCCTCCTACTCTCCCTCATCCAGAAATGAGCAGCTCTGGGACACCTCATTTTTTACTATTAATAATTTAGGAGCTGTAAGGTTCTGCAACGAGCAGTGTCTGATCTGCAAAACATTCACTTTTTCAGATTGCTTTACACTTCCAATCATTTGCAAGAGGTAAAGCTGCTAAAAACAATGGGATTTGATGCATGGGATTGTTTCAGGTCATGTGGTGGAGCCTGTGGCACAGCTTCTGGATAGAATTTGTTTAGTTCAGTGGCATTTTTGTGATGGCAACAGCTGCCCACTGTTTCTCAGTGTGACACAACAAAGAGCACACACAGACACAAGACATGGAGGGGGCCCCCAAAATCTTAACTTTTGGGCTGGGATTTGCAGCTGTCAACCAGTCCCCACCAATGCATCTCAGACCAATTAAACCTGGACTTACCCTGTGGTGTCTGTCTTGTGCTTTCATTGCACAGCAGAGCCCTGATCCTACCTCGTGCTACAAGTGGGAAGTGCTGTCATGGATGGGGAATTCTGGCTCCCTGAAGAGCACTGGCAGTAGCTCCTGTGTTTCTCCTTGTTCTCCCCTGGGCAGAGGACAAGGCTGTGTTCCCCACATCAGCCTTGAGCAGCCTTGTGGCATTTTCTTGGCCCACAGAAATGCAGAGGGATTGAGAGGAGTGACCTGCCCATCCCTAAGGAACAAAGCCTCTTTCCCTCTGGATGTGTCTGTTGCAGACGAGCACAAACTTTGTGAGGCAGTGATATCTGCAGCCACAACTTCATGGCTCTGGTAAGGGCAGACAGAAGATTTCCTTCACCACTTTTTTCAAAAGTGCTGAGCTTAAAAGGTTGTGGAGGATGCAAATAAGGTGTAGTGCAGAGAGACTTGGCCAAAGTGTGAGCATGTAGACCCTGCCCTTGAAGTTTATCAGCCCAAGAGAACCCCTTAGCAAATTTCCAGGAGATAAAACAGAAACACAGAGAGCTCTCCTGAGTCCCTGTCCCAGCTATTAACACCCTTTTCAAGCTTTTTCCTTTCGGCAAGGAGATGTTCTGGATGCGTGAGGCTGTTCTGAGACCTGGAGTCTGGGAACCTTTTTCTCCCTTCTAAGTTTGTCTCCATGATTTAATAATTGCTCAAGATCCTTCCTATAAAGCAGCAACAAGTGATCCATGACTCTGTGTGGATTTTTGGGTGGGTGCAGGGCTGACTGGAAGGCTGTGGAGTCACTCCCTACCTCTAGAAGCATCAGTGCTGCTGCATGTCTGGGTCACGGCCAAGCTTGTCCTTGAGCTTCAAATGGAGCCCTGGGCTCAGCCTGGTCCCCAGGCAGGGAAAACAGGTGGCTTTTGGGGCCAAATTTTGGCAATGTTTTATCTGGGATGATGTGTAGCACAAGCAAAAGTAGTTCTTGTTACTCTCTGCTCTGTCCCAGCTATTTTCATTCTGTTTGCTTGATAGCGCTTGTGGTGCCAGTTTTAAGATTTGGGGCATGTGGATTAAGCCCTGAAGCAAAATTTGTGAGACACTGGGGATGAGGATTCACAGAGGAAAACTTTCTGCTCATCTTTCCAGTTCCTTTTGTAGTCAGAGAGCAGCCATCTCCTCTGCAGGGTGATTCAGAGAGGCTAAATTAAGCTCTTTCTGTCAATCAGCCTCTGGGGCAGCTGCCTCTGCAGTCGGCATCTCCTGCACAGCCCCAAGCACTGCCATGCCCAGAGTCTGAACATTCCTGTCAGGAGCAGGGGGCTCGTGGAGCTCCAGCTCCATGGAGCTGGGCCAGGGCCAGTGGTAGTGCCACATGCTGGGGATTTGGAGAATCTGGAATTCCCCAGAAGACCTGTGATTTGGGGAACCTCCTGACAGTCCTGCTTCATGCCCAGTTCTGGCCCCTCAGTTTAGGGAGGACATTGAGACACTTGAGCACATCCAGAGGAGGCAACAAGGCTGGTGAGGGGCTTGGAACACAAACCCTGTGAGGAATGGCTGAGGGAGCTGGGGGTGTTCAGCCTGAGAAAAGGACACTCAGGGGAGACCTCATCACTCTCTACAACTCCCTGAAAGGTGGTTGTAGTCAGCTGGGGTTGGTCTCTTTCTCCAGGCAACAACAAACAGAACCAGAGGACACAGTCTTCAGCTGTGCCAAGGGAGATATGGGTTGGATATTAGGAAAAAGTTTTTCACTGAAAGAATAATAAAGTATTGAAATGCTTTGCCTGGGGAGGTGGTGGAGTCACCATCCCTGGATGTGTTTAATAAAAGACTGGATGTGGCACTTGGTGCCATGGTCTAGTTGAGGTGTTAGGGCATGGGCTGGACTTGATGATCTTGGAGGTCTCTTCCAGCCCAGTGATTCTGTGGTTCTGTGATTATGTTATTCACATCAGGGAGTAAAGCCAGGATAGCCAGATATGCCTCTGCATAGCCAGCTGCTTTGCCTGCATACCCCTGAGCTGAGCAACTCAAGAGCCAAAGACGGCAAGAAGGATAAATGCTGAACCTGAGCTTGAGCAGAAAAAAGAAACAGCCAGGATGCAGCTTTTGTCTTCACTGAAATTTCCTGCTGTTTTTTAACAAAGTCAAATCTAGTTTGTTTCTATCTAAAAAAAAATTTGCATTGTAAATGTTGAAATTCAAACATTTTGACTTAAAACTTTTTCACGTTCATTTCCTGTCTTTTTCATCACCCCATTTTCTCTCTTGCAGGTTGTGCAGATTAGGATAGGGTTTAATGGGGATATCTTTAAATACCTCATTGTTTGAAATTGGAAAGAAAATCGGTTTATATATGTTTGCTTGCTTCTTTGGGAACTTCTTTAGGGAAAAAAACAAACAGCCAACTCAAAACAACTTTCAAATATTGCACACTAAATGTTCTGTTTCTTCTTTTCCCCTGGCTAAAACACCTACCTGTGTGCAAGAAGCAATGTCCTTGTCTCATTGTGGGCAGCTTGTGCCTCACTTGATGGGCAGGTTGGAAAAGCTTTTAAAGAAAGGCTCTGGCTACCTTGGAATACCCAGGCTTGCAGCAAATCAAACCAGGATGGGGGAAGCAATGGATAAGTGTGAGAAAAGAGCAGTGGTGGGCACAGACAGTGAGGGTGGAGGGATGGAGCTGGCCTGGGGGAAGCTGGGAAGGGACTGAGGGTGTGAGGTCCTGCCAGGACGTGCTGCTCAGAGCAGTGGGAGCTGCAGCCTGTTCCCAGGAGAGCAGGCACTGACTCCTCTCACTCCTCTCACTCCTCCTTCTTCCCACTTCTGGCTTTTGTGAAGCTCTAGAAATTGCAAGCGGGGGTGATTTAGCATGTCACTGCTGAACACGGGAGGCTTTGTGGTAATTAACTTACTGCTAATTAGGAATATCTTTGGGTATTTCTTTGCAGGAAAGCACTGATCCATTTATAACAAGTCATCACTTGTGAAGCAATTATCTGAAATAAGTTTTCCCCTTTCTAGATAAAGAATTATCTTCCCTTTTTTCTTTAATTTTTTATATCAAAATATGTTGAATATGCCTGTCAAGGATGATAGGTCTTTGTAATTTAATGTGAAATGTCTCAATAAGTAATATTATTAGTTAAAAAAACTCCAAAACCCCAAAACCAGAAAAACCCCACAACATAAAAGCATGCATCACTAACTCCTCAGAGCAGAAAAGGAACATTTTATTTTTCTAAAACTGTGAGAAATTCAAAGACCTCTGTGTACACATATTTCCATGTAAAATGAAACAACACCTGTGGTGTTTTTCCTGGTGCTTTTTCACTGCTGGCTTCCCTGGCTGGCTGTGTGTACAGGTGATGGAGGTGACACTGGTCTCTTCCTTGCCTATCCATGAGGAGTTGCTCTGGAGTGAAAACTCTCACCTTTAGGTGCCCAGCTCGTTTCATGCTATGAATGTTGTGCTGTTCAACTGCAGATGTTTTCTATGTAGTGAAAAGACAGAAATTGAGCAGGTCTCAAAGCTATTTCACATAAAGTGAGTAAAAATTACTTAAGTGAACTCTTACAGTGAAAGCAAAAAGCAATGGTTGAACCAGAACAGATTTTAAGCAACAGATCCATGGTAGTGCAGAAACTGACCTAAGATGTGTGAGCAGTGCCTGAGTCTTATTTATTCCAGGTAAATTAGTTACAGTACTCATATCCTACTCACAGAGGTCTCTTCTCTGCAGGGCAGTGTGGTGTGCAGGCACTGCTGCCTCCTTTCCTTGTGAGCTTTTCCAACCTGACTGCTTGTCCCAGCAGGTTCCCTTTCCTCTGTTTGCAGAGCACAGCTCCCAGGCTGTGGGCAGGAGGGAATGGGCTTTGCTGGGCTCACAGGGTGTCTCACGTGCTTCCAGCTCTGCACTGGAAACTGCTTGCCGTGACTTGAAGGGAGGAAGCTAAATGCCATCTTGTTTTCCAAACCTTTATAACAGTGATGATGGAAGTTTGGCTGAATAAATGAAAGGATATAAGAGCTCAAAGGGGAGGAAATGTTATTTGTGTTTATTTTGAGAAATACATACCACTTTTTATAATATTTTCATGTCTCATTAAGTTATCTTAAATTTCCTTCCTAGAAACTGCATGATGTGCTACTCACTACTCAAACTCAAAATGGGATTTTTATCATTGGTGCTATCTGTTTTAAACATGTTTGTCAGTAAATTCCTCTTTTTCCCCTTTTCTATCCACCCCGGGCTTAAATAGCTCATAAACAACAATGAAATAAACAAAAATTGTTTTGTTATTCAAATGAGACTTCTTTTTTCCACTGCAAATTCCTTTCTCCCCACAAACTGTGTTTTTAACAATAAAACTGCCTAAAGCTCTCTGATTTTTCTTCATAGGCAATCGTTCTCGTCCAAAACAAACAAAATAGGAAGCCTATTAAGCTAGAGCCTCTTTTGCATACACCTACAAGAATTATTTAGTTATGCATATCAAAATGAATAAGCTGTTGCACAACATAATTGGTTAATTTTGAGTGTGCAGGAACCCATCTTGCTGCTTTGATACAGGAAGCTCTTGCTTGTAGGCTGGGCAGTCAGTGATCAGAAACGGACAGGGTACTTCACAAATGCAGGACAGGTACCTGTGAGGCTGGGGAGGCTTTGCCATCTGTCCACAGATAACTTTTGGTACTTTCCCACTTGCTAACCACGTGCCTGTTGCTAGAGACGCTAAGATGTACTCAACCAAAGGCTGGCACTCATGAAGCACACAGTTTGCCTATGTGTGTGCTTATAACAAATATCTAGAAATCTTCATGTACATTAAATTAACTAAGCCTTAGTGTGACTTAGTGAGATATTATCAGCATCATTTGACAGATCATTGAAGGAGACATGGAAAGTTTGAGTGATTTGGCCCACACTGACTTGCTCTTGCACCAGACTTGGTGCAACCATGAGAGGGGGGATCTTGCAGGCAGCGCTGAGGGGAGCAGGCAGAAGGACTGGCTGTTCTGCTTGCTGGCCTCTGCGCTGCTGCTTTGAGGGATGGGATGTAGCACAGAGTGTTCCCAAAGGGAAGACCCTACTGATGCCATGCTCTGTAACCTACTTGGGCCCATGGTTGTCATCAGAAGTTGGGTGTGGCACCAGGTGGCAGAAGAGGGGTCCTCAGGTGGTTGGTGCTAGTGCTGGAGGTGGGGAACGCACAGCCTCCATGGAGTGGTCATGGAAGGCTTTGTGCCACAGGGAGGGGAGAGAAAATAGGTTTCACAGCAGCCAGTAACCCAAGCAGGACATGAGTTACTATTTCCCAAAAGTTCTGAGAGTTTAAGGTGCCCTCTGGATGAGGAAATGCTTTCCCTTTCCTTCACTGTGTGGCTGACAGATGCTCCTCACCCCAGTGCCTCCCCTTCACAGCGATGTGGCTGTCCCAGCCCTGATGGCAGAGCTCCCCTGAGCTCTCTCTGATCTGCCATGGAAAATCCACCAGTCTGAGCAAATGCAGTCACAAAATGGGCTGGAAACTCCCCAGGCTGAATTTCTATGTATTGGACTAAGGAAAACTGTAAAGAATCTTCCTTTGGGACTATGGCACAGGCAGGAGAGCTGGCAGGTGGAAGCACAGCCACGGGATGGGAACCTTTTTAATCAGCGTGTCTGCTTGCATCCCTCTCCTCTGTAACTCCTATAGCCACTGTAATTGATTTCTTGGCAGTGGAAATCCTTTTGCACTCAAGTTCTTAACAAGCCAAAGGAGAGCACAGAATCAGGTTAGTGCTCTTAATTGGCCAGACTCTCCTCGGGGTTGCTCTGTGCAGCAATGATTCAGATCTGGCCATAAAAGTAACACTATTACCAAGGTGTGGGGTGGGGGAGCCCGACGCCAGACAGAGCTGAGGCAGCTGATGAAAAGACAACAACACTAAAACAGACAGTGAAACTGGTGCCTGTAGCTTGCTGTGTTTGACAAGTGAATAGAGTTTCTCCTCACAGACTTGCTTTCCTGGGACAGAGTTGTGTGATGCTCTTAGCTGCTGGCTGGTCCAAGTGTGTTGTGCTGGGGCCAATCTTCGGACCAGATTTTGGCTGCTGATGGACAGAAGAACAAGTGACTCCTTTGTACCTGTGTGAGAGGGTTGGAGGCTTGGAGTGAACAGATGCCGAGCAGGGAGAGATAAGTGGTTCAGTTTTCCATGCATTTAAACCCCTTTCCCTTCTTCTGTTGGGTGTGGTGTTTTTGTTGTTGTTGTTGTTGCTTTTTTGTTTGTTTCAGAAGAAGAGGGCTGTCCTTTGCTCTCTGGACAGATAACTTCAGCTATACACAAACCCAGGGGCTTTTAGGTGTCCATTGCCAAGGCCTTGCAGAACTGTGTGATGTGGGGACAGGCAAACACATTCCAACAAAACACTGATTTCACCAGTACAGTGATACTACTTTTGTCTTTGTATCCCCAGCCCCAATGGATATTATGAACTGGGACACGTGGAAATCCTTTCCCCTGGACCCAAAGAGCATGTTTTGGTTAGAAAAAATGTGATGGCATTGCTGAAAGGATAGAAAAAGGGAAATCTTCCCCTCACTTGCCATATGCTTTGTCTCAGCTGTGAGAAACAGGAGGCAGTTCTTTTACTTTGGGTTAATCAGTAAGAAGAAAGCCAGGCTCTGGTTGGCAGTGGCACGAAGGAGGGGCCTGCTAAAAGAGAGAGGAGGATTTTTGATGACAACCCAGAAGGTAGTGGCCAAGTCGTGTCATCTTTTGTGTGCTGGTGATTAAAGCCACAGGCAGCAGTGGGGCAGGTCGTGAGGAGGGTGAACAAAGTTTCAGTCAGATGTTGCATCAGGTGCTCGTGAATGTGCACTGCAGAATTTGGAAAGCAAGAACTTGGGAGAGGGATCTGAAATTCCCCGTGTGCGTGCTGACCTCAGAGCAAAAGCATCTCTACACAGTGCTTTGAGATTTCTGCACTGATGTTTAGCACTGGCCTGGACCTTGTTATCCCTCTCTTTGAGTTATTCTATATAAAGTACCTTCATCTATGTAAGAGATAGGTATTAGCATGATGTGGGCGTTTCTTTATGTCCTCTAATTTTCTAATTCTGAAGTGGAAGATTTGAAGTGTAATGTGAGAAGCGGTGCTGCAGGAATTACTCTCATCCTGTATGAATTTACAGATGTGAGTATATCTGCATAGCTGAGCCCTGTGGGTTTCTCCAAGGGGGACTTTTAGGCTATCTGAGGTTTTCCCACTGGTCCCTTGTTGTAACCCACATTTACCACGTGGATAATGCAGTGAAAGTTAACGAAGTGAAACTTTTTGTTGTGCTTACCTGTAAGGTTTGGCCTTTTTTTCTTTTCTTTGGTGGGGCTGGGGTGGGGTGTTTAAGACTCCAAAAATCTGTTGTAAAGGAGTGGGACAGGAGACAGGCTCTGTCCTGGGAATGTAGAACTGGCTGTGAAGCATGAGGGATCACAAACAAATGATCCTCGTGCTTTGCTCCTGGGAGATATGGTTGTTTTCTCTCTACCTCAGCTGGTCCTACCACTGCTACTGTTCCAGGAGTTGTCCTTATGTTTCCTTGAAGGGGCTGGCTGGTCTCCCTAATTGTCACAGAAGGGAAATGGCATAGCCCATGACTGCAGAAAGAAAAGGTCTCAGCTTGGGCAGTGCAGTTGTGTGACCTGGGAAATGGAACTCTTCAGATTTATCCCTGCCAGCTGGCATCTCTTCCACTGCTCCTATTCTCTTCAGTGCCACAAATCCATAAAGCACACCAGCGTGCCCATTGTCCCATAGCCTCTGATGCTTGGCATGAGCCCTTGAGCTGTAACCATGGCCTGGTGTGGCTGGAGGGTGTGGAACCACCTGGACACTGGAGGGCTTTGATGGAGCTCTTGAGTCCCAATGCCAAATTCTTGTCCACTTCTTGGTGGCCCTCTAGATTGATCTTAGCATTCAAGGAAGTGACAGTGAGAGGACAAACAAGCCCAGTGTATATTTCAGAACTGTACAGAATAGGGCTGGAAGGGACCATGGGGGCCATCTAGCTTTCTTGTGCATTAGGTTTGGCCTAAAGCATCAGATATATTTGATCTGAAACCTAGTCATGTTTGCATAGAAACAAGCTTGATGAGAGCCAGAATTTCATTGTCTGAAAGTAGGCAGAGACCCAGATCTACTTTGCTGAAAAAAAATTCTTTTAAAAGATGTTTTTGGAAATCTAAGCAGTCTTCTCAGTGCTGTGCAATGTCTCAGTGTAAATTCAAAAATCAATTGCTTTCTTTTACACTAAACAATGATTAAGCTGTTCAAACCACTTGGCAAACAAACAGCTGCAGCATCCACAGAATGAGAACTTCTGGAAAGGACTATAGTGATTGCTTGGATACTTGTTTTTGATTAAATTAGAAGACACATATATTTTCCCCTCCTCCTTTCCTCCAGTGCTGAGATGGGTTATGCAGGAAGCTCGGAACTTGTATTTTACATTCTTGTGCCTACCTCTGGACCCATCAAATACAAATATTTGAAAGTTTGACTTCAACTGCTCACAGTGGTTTCTAGATTCCCAGATGAAATGCTAAACTGCCTAAAAGACTCTGAAGATGAAACAAGCTCATCAGTAGCAAAGCAGACCTGAATATCGCATATTTTGGTAGTTGATAAAAGCACCACCTTTTCAGACCCTTCATAAAAGGGAGAATCTGTATATTAAAGCCCCAGATTATCTGGCCAAACTCTGTAACTATAGAAATCAAAGGCAAACTGTCAGTTCTCCTGGTTTCCTCTCCTCTCCAGGTGGCAAACTTCTCTTCAAAATTGATATTTTTTTCCTCTGGGAACCTAGAAGGAAATCCTGGAAAACAGAAAGAGGTTAATATTCTTCATTTGCAACAGAAAAAGCAGGGGCAGAAATCAAGGTATTTAGCTTGTGTAAGGCTGAGTAATCTGCAGGCAGCGAGGTGATGATTTGTCAAGACATTGGGAAAGTAGCTCTTAATTCCTCACTGTTTGGCTTGTGTCTCTTCTCCTTGTGCAAGAACCCTGCATCCCTGCATAAATCAACTTCATCTCTTTGTAGTGGATGGTTTTTGTGAGTGCCAGGGCTATATTAATTTTTAACATGCAGTATGTTCTCACCCACAGGCTGAATCCATGCTAAGAAGCAGGGTCTGCTTTAGTCAGAGTATTTTGAAAGCCCTGTTGCTGCACATGATCCCCCTACAGAAGTGTTTTTGAGGAGTTTTCTGTTGTTTCTATGATCTTGCTGGTCTGTGGCTGCATGGGATGTCCTGCAGTGGGTCACATACATCTCTGCATCCAAAGGGGATGGATGGCATCCCTGTGGGACTGGCTGCCTGAGACTCCAGGTACCTACCCTCCACACACAACATGCCTCACTCACAGCTCCTGTTTGTGAGAAGTTTAGGGATATCTTTGTGCCTTCTCCACTCTGGGGCTGGTTAAAGGGCTGCCTGTCCTTCTGTGCAATTCAGAGCAACCTTTCCTTCTGAACACAGCTGTGGAAGAGGACTGGGACACTATGGGACACACAGACCCTGTGCCACAGCTCAGGACAACAGTGCCTGATGCCTGCAAAAGGCAAACATTGTCTGCTTGTGTGTCATGTGGTGGTGTATAGCCCCCAAAAGCTTATTCTTTTTGTCAGCTCTTTTTTCCCTTCTGGATTTTAACTTGCTGCTGCTGCTTAACTTTGTAAAATAATGAATGACAAAAAATATGTTCTTAGAAATTCATGCCTGAGGCTGAGGCTTTTTCTAAGTAGTTTTGGCTCTTCAGAGGGAAGCTACTACTAAGCAAAAATTATCATAATTAACTATAGTAAACTGCCTGCCATTTGATGTTTGAGACTTAAAAGCTTCTGTTGGGATCCAGCCGGTTTCTAAAAACAAGGCCTCAGTGGCCTAATTAAAAAAGAAAGGGGGGAGAGAGAGAGAGGGGAGTAGGAAAGACTGGTGATAAATCTAAATAAAACACTATGAGCTGACAAAAGGAAGGGTAAGTTCAGCTTGACTTCTTGGTCCAAAAATATAGCCTGGGAAGTCTTGCCCCATCATGCTTTTCCTTTGAAGGAAATGGTCCCCTGTTGCTCTAGATCCACTTCAGTGGAAAGGAATTTTGGAGCGGTGTTTCTCCGAGCATTAAAATAGAGACATCTCCTTTAAGACTTCTAGTCTTGGGAAAACACATCAGATTTTGAGTAAGTTCACCCAGAGGCAGCAGCAGGCCTTGTGATGAATGTGGGCAGCACAAATATTTGTATAGCAATTAACTGAGCAGTGCAGTGGTAATAATGCAAATATGTTTTTAGTGATAGTGCTTAGAGCAGTTTAAACTGGGGCTGTAAATTCATTGATTTCCTGGGGAATGGGTATTCACACCAGCAGAAGTCTCCCTCTGAGCTTGTAAATTGTTAAGCTGCTGCTGCCTCTGTGGGGTCAAGCAGGTTTCAAAGAATCACAGAATATGACAGAAGGTGCAGTGCTGGTCACACAGGGACACCTGCAGAGGTCAGGCATATTGCACCAGGGAAGGCTCTGCCCTTGCTCTTCTGCATGCTCAGACTGCTTCTCTGCCCAATAAAATGGGAGGAGTGAGCCTGCTTTTTATCAACTTGTGCTGGAAGAAGCCTGAAAAAGGACTTCATGTGGTCCTGTTCATGGACAGTGACCTCTAGAAGTGACAGTGGTGGGCTCCTGTTGCTTTCTAGATGCTTTCCAAGGCCTCTGACTGATGCAATCAATTTGTGTTGTGGTGTTGGAGGGTGTTTTCATGTACATACAGAACCTCGTGGGTCATATCCTGACTCACAGCACCACAGGGCAAATACCAGCCAGTCCTGGTGTCTGTGCCTGGTGGGAAGGATCCCTTGAGGCCATGAATTGCAGTGTCACTGCAGCAACATTTTGCACTGTCCCCAAGGCTGTGGCCAGCTTTCCAGCACGGTCTCATTGGACAAGCTTTGCTGCTGGGCTATTTGGTGCTGAGATTTGGCAGTGCTGTACAGCTGGAGGGTGGATGCATGTCTGGCTGTTTTGCAGGCCAAGTGGATCACAGTGGGAATTGCTACCAAAACCAAGGGTGTTCCATGGCTGAGTACTCATGGTACCTGCTCATACTGCAGGGATGAGGGAGAGAGCACATGCACAGGCTCTGCCCTCAGGCTGTGCCTGGTGACCTCTCATGGATGAATGGATGGAGCTTTTAAGGGGAATAGCACTACCCAAAGGGGCAGTCAGGACACTGCTGCCCTTCAGCTTCTGCACCTTGCACTGCAGGGTTTGCTGTGACTCTGTCATGCCACACTTGGGAGGGGGGAGCTGACACAGGTGAGATGTGTCTTCCCGGCTGAGCTCTGCCTTGAACTCTCACAGCCTCCTTCAGTGCTGCTGCAAGCAGAGGTTCCAGGAGACATTTAGAACCTCACAACTTCTGGCTGAAACAAAATAAGGAGCAAAGAGAAGTGCTTGAAGGAGTTTGCGCTTCTGAAAGAATGATTAAACTTTGCCCTTGAGGAGAAAGGGCACTGAGTTGCAGCTGCCTACTCACTTGGATGAAGGTTAGTTATTTCCCTAAGCCTTTTAATGAAAGGGATTGAGCTCACCTTTCTCAAAGCCCTGATGCAATGATGCTTTTCCTAACTGTCCCTTTTGGCATTTTGGGTGGTGGGAGAAGCAATTTATTTTCCTTCTGATGTTGACTCATCCCCAGATGTATCTCTCTGATGTACAAGTGAGCCTTTGAGTTTGGCTCCATGAATCCTGCTGTTCTCCCTAAGTCCACAAATAAGGCTGTAACCATGGCAATTCTGTGCTGCTCAGACAAACCATCAGTGTGGAGGACTCCTGGCCTAACATCCCTGAAGGGAAAAGCAAAGCTTTCCTTGCTCTGAGAGCTCAAAGTAGAGAAGATGGAAGGAGCCAAGAAGGGCTACTGGCCACTGTTTAGTTGTGTCTGCAGGGTCTAGGCCAGACCTGATGGCAGCCCTGGTGGGTCAGAGCAGAGATCTGTGACAACACTGAGCTGTCACAGCACAAGCACCTGTGCAACAACAGGATGACCAAACAGTGATCTATTCACTACTGTGCTGTGCTTGTGGTGATCTCAGAGGCTTCCAGAACCAGATATCGTGATGCCTCCATTTATCTGTGTGCTGAAAGTCCTGGGTCATGGTATGACTTTTTAAAGGCTGCATAAGTGCAGTGTGATTCCACTTACTAGAACAGGATCACCTTGGCAGTCCTTTCTCATGCTGTTACCATTACAGATGTCATAACTGCATCCTGCCAAACTTCCTCAAGGCAAACTCCAAGCACAAATGAGAAAAAGCTACTCTTTTGGCCAGTAGAGCCAAGATATCCAGCAACTAGAATAAACTAGACCAGTAAAATATGATTTCTTATATGCTGTGGACTTAGGAGAGAAACCACCTATTTGTCTAACAGAAATAAGTGTAAAATGAGATGTTCCAGGTTTAATGGACGGTGTAGTTCAGTAGTGCAGCTGAGCTAATCCAATGTCTTCCTGATCCTGAATTTTTTCACTTTCCATTTGTATATCTTTAGTTGTTGAGCTATTGTCAGTTTTGATTTGGTTTTGCTAGTCAGCTCCTGCTGAGACAATTTAACTCACTAAACAAACTTGGCCAAAAGTTTTCCCCCAGGATAGAATAAAGGCAACATATTCTGTCAGATTAGTGAGCTGAACTGGCTCTGTGGAGGGTCTGACACAAGGATATGGGAGGACGAGGACAAGGACACCTGGCCAAAAATCAGGTTGGGGAAGAAAGGAGGAGGGGTAGGGAAGATCAGGACTGACTTTTTTGTTGAAAAAAACTTTTTAAAGTAGTCTTGTATGCAGCTGAAAGATGCCATTAGCTGTGCTACCTGGCATTGTGGGAGATTAATCCTGTGCACAGATTTTCAGTCACAGTGGTTGGGTCACACAGACTGTACTAGATGCAGTGCAAAAGCCCAACATGAGGACAGTGTGGTTTCTTTCTGGAAAAGGGATGGGCTTGGAGTTAGGAATGGTTTTGTTTTTCCCCCAGAAAGCCTCTACAAGATGTTTACATGATTCTGTCTTGAACCCAATTATTCAGCAGAAACCCCACATGGAGCTGCAGTGTATCCTAGCAGAAGCAGAGGCACTGCTGGGTAGACCTATTTTACCTCCCTAAACAGCATTAGACGTGGCAAAGAAAGCAGCTGTCTAAGCTACAGTTGTTACAAGCTGTTTTCCCACCTCCTACCTACCCTTTGAGATGATAATGTCTGCAAAACGCAGCGGTGTATATACAGTATTTATGTGCTATAAATTATAGCACTTACTGTGAAGTGCACTGTGGAGATGGAGTTCCTTTTTCTTGTTCTCTGTCTATTTGGAACATGTATTGCCTTTCTTGGTGGAAAAGCAGGGCAGCAGCTTACACCTGCAGCAGCAGTTTCTCCCAGGAAATCAGACACAGGTCTAGATCCAGTTGCAAGTGACTTGGTAGCTGGAGAAATTACTTTGGGGTAGTGGTGGCAGCTACTGGAGGTTTGTGATGGCTCTGGATCCTGGAGACCAGGGAGGTGTAGGGGCAGAAGAGATTCATTGTACTGCGTAATCCTAGGGTGATTTGGGTGTTCTCCGCTAATGATCTTGTTGTTGGAGAGAACTGGATGTGAGGAAGCCATAGCCATGGTTCTTGCTTTCTCCTACCACCTGCTGGGGACTGAATATGCTTTTGTGGCTTTAAGTCTTGCAACAGTCTCAGGCTGCCCAGTGTGTAAGGGACAGCGTCATGAGCCCTGACACATCTGTGTGGGGTCTTGCAGGTGATACCTTCTGTGTGCCTGTCTGTCAGACCCAAACAGTGCACCCAGAGGTGGAAATGTGGTCACCACAGGCTCCATACACAGGCAGTGTTGGAAAAGTGCCATCTGAGCATCTGGACCTGGACAGTCCTCATGTGGCTGCTCAGTAGAGCAGTGCCAGGAGTCCCTGCACATGCAGTGCTTACCCTGTGCCTTACTGTTGTGTCCTGCCCATGTGCCTTGCCCTGGAAGGAGATCTGCCTAGTGCTTCGTGCCAGAAAATGCCCAATTGCAGCACTAACACAACATAAACTGCAGGTTATTGATGTCAACTGGCTGAAATTTCACCAAATTTGAGACTTCAGGAGCCAGGTGCTGGGCTGCCTTCTCCCCAGCACTCTGCCAAAGCACCTGCTTCTGAGCACCATTCCTTCCCTTCCTGAGCATCTCGTGCCAAAGGCCATGCTGTCTGCAGCTCCTGCAGCAGCTCCCTGGGGCACACACTGTGTGTGGGTATGTCCTGACATCTCCTCTTTCTCTTATAGATTTCTGCAAGCCCCTTCTCTCATCTTTTCTCACACTGCTCCTCCTTTAAGCAGCTGAAACAGCAGAGTGAGAGGTTTTTGAACTCTGGCTGAACTGATGGGATCTTTTCATAATACTCCACATTTCCGCAATTAGTTGTGAGAGTTTTTTTAATCTAATTTTATTTATTTTTAACAGGCACTGCTCCTAGATTTGCTCAGCTGAATGCAGTTGCTTCGCTTCATTATTCTGTTCCATTAGGTCTGTTGGCAAGTTTATTAAGCAATAAGGGATGAAAGGCAGCAAGTTTCTAGGTGGTTATAGGTTAGTGTGTTGTGTAGTGTTGGTAAGGCACAAGGTCAAAGGCTCATAACTTTAATCACTAGGGGAAAACACCCTGGAGAGACAGGATCTTATTGGTATGGAACTGAGTAATGAAAAAGGAACTGCTATCAAAACTACCCTTTCCTCTTTGCCTGGAGAAGCTGATGCTCAGGAGGGATCATTTGTAGAATTGCTCTAATGTCACATCTATGGCTATCTTCCCCTTGCATGTTATGGGCTAGGAGTGAACTTGAAATGGAAATCCCCTAAGCCAGCTCCTTTCTATATCTTCTGGCTGAAGAGATCTCCAGTTTTGTTGATGAAATTAATGCTGAGGGGCTTCCTCTCCCTGCAGAAACCCTGGAGCTTTCTGTGTGTGCAGGGGACTGGTCAGATCTTGTGGAATCTGGCATGCTGCTGGTGGTGGCCCTGCCAGTGTGGCTGTGGCTTCACCTTGTGCTGCTGCTGTTGTCCCCTGCCAAGATCCCACTGACATCCTGTGTGATTGTAAAGAAGCATCATCATCCTTGGGCCTGGCTGCAGCTGCAGCCATACAGTGTGCATGGGGACTCTGCTTTCCCTAAGCAAGCAGGTCATGGAATGCTGTCTCTCATTCTTTATCCTCATGTGCTGATGGGAAAGTAAACTTCCAGATTTTTGCTCTTATGTCTGCTTTGTCACTGGTCATCACTATGATGTTTGGCAAGTCATGTCACCGGTACCAGTTTGCCATCCTTACACACACCCTGTGTATCTGGGCTAATAGTATATCATAACATAATCCAGTAATTCCAGGGTGAATAATAAATCTTGGAGGATTAGAGATGTGTCCTTTAGAAATGCTAAGTGATAATATTGTCTCCCTGTGGAGGCTGTTAGGAATTGTAACATGACATCTGAGGGAAAACTACCATTATAGCAACACACAGAAGCCAGATGGGCAAGTGATCCACACAGCTTATGTCAAGAAAACAGGAAGCATCTGTCTCTGTGGGCAATGGAAGAAATAATTAATGGATCCATGTACGGGTTGGGAGATTGATAGCTGTAATTTAGCAGTGGCTGTTCAGCACTGCTATCAGCAATGACAAAGTGGTTTGCAGTGTTACCTGTTTCTTAATCAATCTCTTGATCACAGTGTGGAAGGGGGCTGGGGTTACCCTCTGGAGAGAGAGATCTTTTAAAACCAAGCAGCAGTGAAATACAGCCATATGGGATACCATATGTGAGGACAACATCTGCAGAGGGCTTCATCTTTTCTTTCTCATATTTTTCCACTTCTCATCTTATTGAATTATAAAGGGTGATTATACTAATATGTAGATCAGCTTCACAGCCATAGCTGAAAAGCCTGCTACTATGATCCAACTCCTGTGGCAGGGAAACCTGAGCAGCAGAGTCCCATGGAGATGTCGGAGAAGCAGAGGATTTCTGATTTAATGCTCCAGTGTTTGAATCCTGGCGCTGTTGCAGGGGATGAAGGTTGGTGGGGAGCTGTGCATTATGTGGTTCAATGTTGTAGGGCCACCAAGGTTGGTGTAAATTTTTGGCATTACAGGGTACTGTAAAGTCAAAGTGCTCACCCTCATTTTGTAGTTCTCCATCAGTTGACTGGAATAGTCTGAGCCTTTTGTAGGTGGAATGATGTGACAAGGCTTAAAGTGCTCAAAAGCTTGTCTGTTACCCCAGCCCTACATGCCAAAAATTTAGTGTGAGAGATCCCCTCTGACTGCTGGTGTTGCCAGGTCTATCTGACACTCTGCAGTGCGCTGCTTGCTCAGAAATCAGGGCTCTCAGGAGTCTTCACCTGGGCTCTGGGAGGAAGCAGGATATGGCAGAGCTGGGCATCAGAAAAAAGGAGCTGCATGTTCTTGATCCTGGTTCCCTGTGGCAGAGACCTCAGAGAGTTTCCAGTGACTCAATGAAAAGAGGAAGAGCAGGAAGACGAGAGGGCATCTCCAGGAGGAAAGAACAAATGTCATGGGCACCAATCCCTGGTCCTCAGCTGAGGATATTTTATGCATAGGTGTTCATTGGTATAAGTGCAAAATAGTCCTGAAGGCTGACTGGTTCAGACACAGCTTTAAAGCTTTACTGAGGAGTAGCTGTAGTAGAAGCAAGCATGGAGCCTCAGTCTCCAAAATCCAACACCTGTGCTGCAATCCTCAGAGCTGGCTTTGCATCTGGAGAAAATATTTCAACTATGTTCTCAGGTGGCTGAGGGAGAGCTGGGCCTGTCCATCTATGAGCTTGGCTTCCTGATGTGGCAAGTGAGTTATATCTGACAGGTGTTCTCAGGTGATATCCTTTTTTTGTGTATATAAGTCAGCAAAGGACTTGGAGGGTCTTGCCTTTCACCTGACATGGCCCCAGTTCTAAAATCTAGTGTTGGAGAGAGACTTATTTTAAGGACAGAAAATTGTGGTTTACTGTTTTATAACCCTGATTCTGTTTATAGCCCTTTTCTTGTTCTGTTCAACTTAGTGAAACAGATTTTCATCCGGAGTAAATAATGTAACTGTTCCCTCCAGTGGAACTGTGATGATTCACACCAGCTTGAATTTGGTTCCACTAACCTTAACTCCTCAATGCAATCAACTCTAACATAATTGCACTCTCATACCCATGTTTCACATCTTTGAGATTACTGCCACAATTTTATATAACCTGGGATAAGTTCAAACCTGATAAAACTTCTTTAAGGTCACCCAGCTTTTGCTGGGGATGGAGATGATTGGGATTTGATCAATCTTGATTTCCATATGATTCAAACTTCCTGATGTGTAGGATTTTTGGTGGCACAGTGGGTACCTGATGGCTCTTTGCTTTGGGAGCCCTGGTGGCACTGGTGGCTCAGTGGGGTTACTCCAGTGAGGAGCTCATGGGGAGGGCTGTGGTGCTGCTGTCTGGCGGAGCTGCACTGGAGACAGCCAAGTGAAGGCAGTTTGGAAACAGCCCAGCACCTGCATCTTTTCCTTTGGTGTAATGCTTTGGTGCTGTGGTTGAGCTGCAAGGATTTCTGGCCAGGGGTTGTGCAGAACCCTGGACATTCACCCAGTGCTGAGCAGAGTAGGGCAGCTGGAGCTGGCAGGGGTGATGGGGAACCACAGTGTTTCCTGGGTGTGGGCTGAACTGCATTGATCAGCTCCTTTTCATTGGAAGTCTTGAGTCACTAGACAGAAGGGATATGAAAGAAAGAGGGAGTGAATTGACATTATGGCAGTGGATATTTCCTTGCCTTATCATCTGGTGCCTTCATCCACCTCAAGGTCCAGTTGTTCATCACACAGCCCTTTAATCAAATGCTCTCTCTTGTCACATTCTTTTCTTGATGGCTTTGTTGTACAGTGAGGATGTACAATGAATCTTTCCATGTTGCTGCAGTGACTCTGGCCAAGAACCCATGCCATGGCCCTCTCACCTCCAGGAATGATTACAGTGAGCAAGAAAGAGGCAATGAGCCACAGCAAATTGGGACTGCAATGTACTACAGAGCTCTCTTCTCTAAACATCCTCCCTTCACTGAGGAAGGCAAAATGGTTTGGTGATGGATTTCATGGAAAGGACACCTGAGAGCAACAGCTATTTGAGAAGAAAGGTGTGCTTTATGGAGAGATTATGTTTTTGTTTAAGCTTGCTTGGATGTCAAGATGACAGCTGTGTAGGGATTGTGTGGACAAATGAAGTGAGAGCTAATGCTCAGCAAGAGCAATGCAAGCTTCCCAGGGGGTATGGGTTTGCAGAACTACATGAAATCAGATTTCAGAGATCAGCCATGCTGAAATGGTATTGACTGAAGATAAAATGCTAGTACTTACCTGCTTGTTTTCTGCAGTGCTTTATTGCTCACTTTTGTTTGCTTTTGCACTAAGTGAAGGGATCTTTCTATTCTCTCTCAGTCAGGTCTACCCTTTGCAGGTCTACAGAGGTCATCACTCTTTCCTTATACAGGAAAGGCAGAATTACACAGGAGAAGGCAAGGCTTCATTTTCTGAGTGTGCCAACAAACAACATTTTTCATGATTTGGCCATATCTGCTGTGGACTAATGTGACTATCTTCATCTCTTGAAGGATTTTTTTCCACATTTTCCATTATGGGGTGAGAGAAGAAATGAGGCCAAAGAAATGATGTCCCTGGCAGTGCAGGGGAATCATCTGGTTCCTCAATCACTTTCCTGACCATAGACAGATGCTGCAAGGGAGCCTTTTCTGTGGGGGGCAGACTCTTCTGTGCCATGGAGGTTCTGAAGGTTTAAGTTGATTTCAATGAAAATCCAAAGGTCAGGAGTTTTCCAGAGGACCCCAGGGTGATCTTCTGAGGAACCTTTCCTGTCTTGCATGATCACAGGCATGTGGAGACTGTGGTGTTAACCAAGGACCACTAAGCTGGCAGAGGCTTAGAATGTGAGACCTGCTGGTATCATTCCCATCTGGGAGAAGGCAAAGTCGTGGCTTGGAGTGTTACTAGCAAAATCCTGCCATTGGTGGCAAAGCTGAGAGGTGGCTTGAGGTCTTTTCACCCTCTTCCCTGTGCTACTTGGCTCTCCTTTCCCTGGGACCAAAAAAGAGCTTATGAGGACTGCAGCACAGGGCAGAGTCTTGCTTTGTGTGGGGAGGGAGGGGGAAGTCTCTATGGCAGCCTGGACCATGAGACTTCTCACATCAGGGTAGCTTCACAGTAAGAGCTACAGGGTGCTATGGGTATCCTATTAGACTGCTAATCCTTGACATGCTTACCTGGAAAGTGCAAGATCCAGCCTGTTTCTGGATAACCTCTAAATCCCCTCAGAGCTGAGAAGAGGGTCATGACTCCATTTCCCTTGAAGTCAAAGGAAAACTCCTGCTGACCCCAGTAATTACAGATCAGGTACTTCTTTGTTCTGTCCCTGCAATCAAGCCTTCAATCTGTTTTTCCATAAAAAGCATCAACTACCTCAGAAAATCCTATCCCCATTTTTGGCAGCTGGGGTCATGCAGGACTCATTAAAGAAAGTAAATATAGGATGTGGGCATGCCTGGCAGTGACAGCTTCCTTGTGGTGCCAGCAGGCTGTCTGCCAGGTAATGCTGAACTCCCAGTGAGAGCTTCTCAGAGCACCTTTGGGATGTGTACAGAAGAGTTCTGTGGTGAGATGAAATATTTAAAACCACTTTGGGTTGGAGCGAGGTGGGAGAGCAGCAGCCTCTTTAATCTGTGCACAGCTTTAAGACTGCATGTGAATCATTGATGAGGAGGGAAGAGTGTTTCTAAAGCTCTGGCAGGTCATTAAACCTGGTGATGGACTCATTAAACAGGGAGCTGCATGGAAAGCTCTGGACAAAAGTATGGGAGTATTTCACATCTATTGCCCTGTGGAGTGCCAGCACTTTTTACCTGTGACTTTCAGGGTATTTTATTAATAAAGGCAAATGTCTTAGGTCAGTGGATCATGTTACATAACAGAAAATGTGCAAAAAGCTTTTTGATCTGTGAGGCAAGAAAATAAGAACACACAATAGTGGGAATTCAGGACTCGTGGTGTTTCTAAACATCTGATTGCATTGAATAGAGGGACTGGGTAAATCACCACTGCCAAATATTTTATCTGGGACTTAATTGGGCTGGGGAAGGTGGGGGAGTGTTGCAGTATTAGTATTCCCATGCTTTCAGTGGAAGAGAAGTAGAAAATGACACTTTGCCAAGTGGTGTCCTCAAATCCACGTGTGTTCACAGTTTCTGCTGGCCTCAGTGCCCACACCATGGTGCTGTTTGACCTCTACTGTACCTGCTCATCTGTGCCTCAGGCTTTCACTGACCCACCTGCAAAGACTTACATGCTGTTCAATGGGTTGGATAATTTTCTGGCCATGGCAATGACAAATGCAGTGTCACTCCACCTCTTCAAATGGTTTGAATTTTGTTCTCTTTGGAGAGAATTTTGTTTTTCAGCAAAACAGTGAAATGTTTGCCATAGATCTGAGTAAACCTGGACTTGCTTACAGGCCCTGTACTTAATTTCTGATTGTTAAGTACACAGACCTAGACACTTGAGTGTATTGCCCTCTTGGCTTCAGACAGGTTTGCAGGATTTGAACAACATCCCTGATTGCTGTACATTTACATAGCTGTGTTCCAAAGCACTGTGCAAATGTCAGGCAGAGGAGATGATATCTGCCTTCCTCAGGGGGATGGCCATTGTCCCTCACCTGGCAAGCAATCAGCAAGTGACCTTTTCTGCAGAAAGCTGCAGCTGTCTGCCCTGGCTTCTGTGGCCCTCAGGAGAGAGTGGGAACAGCTGCAAAGGGAAAGAACCTTCAAATTTGCAATGGAGAGGAGGAGCAAGAGGTTAGCAGTGTGGAGGATGCTTCTGGATTGAGAGCTCTGAGTTCCCTCTGTCTCTTGGTCTGGAGGAGAATGAAAGGAGCTGGAGGCAGCTTAGAGAAAGGACTTGTCTGTCGTGGCAGAGGTGTGGGGATTTCTCACTCAGATGAGGCCTTAAGGCTCAGGTAAGTCCATGGATTGCTTGAAGCCATGGCTGGTGGCAGGGTGGTGAAAGAGCTCCATTCCCCTTGCTGGGTGTGGTAGCTGCATCTTGGTATTTATATCTTCCTCTTAAAGTTATGTTGGGATGTCTTACTTCTAAATGCGATTGCTTCTGGCAGTGTGGAGAGCTGATGCTACTTAATATTGCTTAGGAATTCAGAAGAGGAAGCGGAAAATAATTAAATATGAAGTTCTGCTGCTGCAGCACATAAAGTTACCAAAGATGCTTGAGTTTTGTCCTCAACTAAACAGTAATCGAGTTGTTATTTTTGCTTTTTCTTTTTTGTTCATTGCTTGAAACAAATAAGCTCTCCCTTAAATGAGCTATTTCCAGAAATCCTGTAAGCAGTGTGCTCATTGGAGGTGGGAAGAGGGGTATGTGTGAGGGTTTGGGAATGCACAATTGGGTGTAAGGAGTGCAGTGGGAAAGAACAAATGAATTCTGTCACTGTAAGTGAAGATTAAGCAGTGAAGAGAGTGCAGCTTCAGTTGGCAGTCATTGCATGAACAGCTTGGATATTTCAATAATCAGTTTAAAGTTGAGTTTATCAGGGTCTTCAAGGTGTGTGGTTGTAGCTCAAAGCCATTGAAAGTCAAGAGAGATTATGATGGTGTGGAGTAAAAATGCATTAATGAGATCTCCTCCATCCGTGTGAGGAGGAGACAGAGCTGGTGTTGTCAGGAGCAGTTTTCTGTTGCTTATGATCCTCAACTCCTTTTCTCAACTAGGAGCAGAGAATGTTGTTTATCTGTTGAAAGCTCAGACTTTCCCTGAAGCTGAACCACCTCTGGACTCTCCTAGTAGCCTGTGGCTCTCCAGTCCCACAAAACGTCTATTTTCTTTCCCCTGCAGTTGAACAAAGCGGCCTGCAGTGGACAGACAGAGACACGAGCTCATCCTTGCCCAGGTGTGCTCTGGCTGGTGAATGTGCCTCCCTCTTACGTCAGTGGGGCTGCAGAGAATGGCCCATGTGGCTGTGCTGTCCTGGCCATCAGATGGAAATCTGCACAAGCTTCTTGTGTAGTGTGTTTTGCAGTATTTCTACTCGGGCAAGTCCATAGGCAATTACCATGAGAAGAGCTGTCTCCCTTGGGAATCTCTGCCTGGGGATACCCAGAGGCTGTGCTGTCTCTGGCACTCCTCTGCCTGTAATTACAGGCAGCAACTCCGTTAGATGTGTCAGTAAGAAATTAATCTTTATTTCCTGCTTAATCAAAAACATCTTGTTAGAATGGTTTGTTCCATTTTGGAGCTCTGTGGTGTGTGATCCCTCTCTGATTTCCAGCCCTCAGACTGGAAAGGGATTCTGTCCCGTCTGATTTCTCCAGTGTGTGGCCAGTCCTCAGCTGAGATTTTTGGCATCTAGCAAAGGGCAGCCCCAACCCTGACTACAGTCAGCTGTCCCACAAGCAATTACTGCAGCTGCTCTCCATTTCAGCCCATGGGGAGGTTGAGACTTGACCTAGAGGGAGGAGTGGTGCTTTGAGATCCAAATCTCTGCCATGGCTGGATGTAATGGTGTCAATAGGGAATGTGCTTGCCTGAGAGTGTTTTTTGTGTTTGTGCTTGTCTTTTTACTCTGTACCAGCAGTTGGCCTGATCCTTCTGTTAGACAGGTAAAGGGGCACTTGAATAACACCTCTTACTGAGAGAGGAGTGGACAGCCAGCCAGTCTTCCATCCCATTGTCTCATGAAAGAAGAACATTGTCTGTGTTATATTTCCCCTCTGGAATGACTTTGGTGCACTTGATATTATTCCAAAATCATCTGTGTCTTTTTGTCTTATTACTTTCAGCAGATCAATGTAGCAGTTTTTTTTAAATGCAGTGGGATAGCAGAACAAAGAGACAGGTGGAAGGGAAGTTTGGGGGAAAATATCCGAAAAGAAACTACCACTTTTTCCTGAATCTAAAGGAAGAGAAGAAAATGCATTTGAAAAGGATGAAATGACTCAACGTAGTTTATGTGGCCAGACGATAAGGAAGGATGCATGTGTGCTGGGGAATGGCCTACAAAAGGCTGCTGAGAGCAGCAACATAAAATGAAGAAAAAGGGAAACTGTAAGCTGGAAAGAATAGAAATTGTCCTGATGAGAGATATTTAACAAGCTGTGGATGCTTTCCTTAAGGGAATGGATAAACTCTCTATTTCTGGGGCTTTTTAAAAGTAAACTGGATGAAACACTAAGAAATATGCTCTAGGAACTAATCTTCTGTCATTTTGATGGATTAATGACCTAATTGGTCCTTTGGTTTCCTTCCATCTCTCATGCCTACTGTTCTGTGAGCAGCAGCTTCATTAGGAATAAACTAGGTGAAAGGAATATGTTACTGGAAATACTCATTTACTTTCAATGATTTGGTCATATTCCAGACCTCTTGGTCATGATAAAGCTTTGGTGCTGTAGGAGATAGAATGGGTGTGGAGCTCAGAGGCTGCCAAACTAAAACTTGCTCTTTTGCTTTTCCTACAAGGCCTTGAGTTGTTTCTGTCTCTTGGATAGGATATTTTTCTGCGACCTGGCTATTCTTCCAAAGCTATGGCAGTTCATCATCTCTTCTACACCTCTAGGCTGGACTGTGCCATCTTGCCCTCTCTGCAGGCTCCTTGGGGCTTCTCCAGAGCACAAATAGGCAGACAGATGGTTTTTGCACCACATTTCATGGATCTGGGCTATCTGGTGAGGCAAACCAGATGGCAAGTTTTGAAAACATCCTTTTCCATTCTCCATGTGTTTTCCACCTTTCAAGTTCCCTGTGCCGCTGAACTTCCCAAATGTCCCACACAGAAATTGGATACATGATCAGGGAAAGAGGGAGGGCACGTTGGCTGTGCTTTGGTATGGTTGGTTCCTGGAAATTACTTCCTGTGCATTGGAGGAAACTTCAGGATGGTCAAGATACTCGAGAGACCAGAACCTGCTGGTTCATTGAGAGAACATTAAAGTGATTTGGGGTAAGCACAGTAAGACACACAGCTGTGACTTCTACCTATCACATTTCATCCCAGTAAAGTAATGAAGATTTTTTTTTTTTCCTTCCTATTCTCCTTGACTACTTACTTTCCTTTGTCTTTTCCTGTACCATTTAGGATATGTGGACTACGGCTATATCTACTGTGCATCTACACTCAGGATTTCAAGTACTGGGAAAGCTGTCTTGCTTCTAGCTTCCTTGTCATCTCTTTCCCTTTGTACATCTGCTGGTAAAACAACCTGGCAATAGATTAAACTTTAAATACATTAGGCATTCATTTACATTTGAAGAGAGAAATAAAATATGCATGACTCACCATAATTCAGATTCAGACTGTTTCCAGATTACATTTCTGCAATCAAAATTTGACTTTTAAAAACAGTTTTAATGACTGTAGGTGGTGGTATTTTTTCTTTTTATAAGGTTTAAATGGTGGAGTTCTCAGGGCATTCAATGAACACTTACTCATTTGATAGAGGTGGTATCTGGATTTCATGATTTCTTTTCAGAGTCTTCAGGTCTGGTAAACTGCGAGCACCATCAGTCCCTCTAACCTTGGGTGGGGTTGCACAGACTGAGCCTTGGTTGGAATTGGTCCCAGTATTTTTCATGTTCCTGAACTCAGCTCACTCATTGCCTTTCTCTTATGTCATTTTCAGTGGCTTCTTTTCTCCAACTGCTTACAGGTGTCTGTTCCCTTGGAATGCAGAGTGCATTTACTGATTTTAAATTGGCCAAAACAACCTTGGCAAATACCACTTGAAGCTGCAGCTCCTATAACCCCCTTTTCTTTTATCTTTCATTATTTTGGTGTTTACGTTATTTGGTGCTGTTCTGTATTACCCAATTGTAAATTACCAGAAAGGAATGGCAGTGGAGTGGAACCACTGATCCTCTGTCTATAGTTCAGACTAATCTTAAAATCATTGGTATAAAGAGCACAGACTTCATGCTGAAAGGAGATTCCTGCAGACTGTATCCTTGGCTTTCTTAGTGCAATACAGGATTTCTGTATGTATGGGAAGGGTTGTGATTGCACACGTGAAGACTAGTGCAGATCTTGGAATCCTTTGAGAGAACCAGTAGTGAAACTTTTAGAGAGTGAAGACTTGTGCTGGAGGGAGATGAAACTGGTGAAGGAGTGATTTATTAATATCAAATGCCAGAGGATTAGGAAAATATGTGTCTTCTGAAAACACTTGAAGGGGAATGGCCACTGTGCTGTGTCTGTTTCCTTTGGCCTCTTGCACTTAATGATTTCCTTTGGAATAGCAGCTCTGCTACTGAACTGAACTGAGTTGTGCACCATGCTGGTTAGTTTTGTGTGCCCTGTGGACAGAGAATGAAAATGCTAATGCATGATTTATGTGCCAAGCCAGCACAGCTACATTACCTGGCTGAGCTGCACAGTGCACCTGTGGAATAGAGACTGCATCTCTCCAGGGTACAGTGTTTCCACCCTGACCCCTCTGCTCTGCTGAGATGGTTCCAGCTGCTGCTCCTGGAAAGGGAAGCATCCTGTGTGCTGCTTCTGTGATGCTTGAGAAGAGGGAGGAGAAACTCCCTGTGCTCAGCTGTTGACCAACAACCAGGATGCAGCATTATTAGCCATGGGTGTCCCTGAGCTCAGTGTACCTGCTGAACTGGGAATCCAGGGAGGTGACAGAGACAGTCTCTCAAGGCAATATTGTAGAAATAATTTTCTCAGCAATGTGAAAATGACAGTTTTGGAGTTCATATTTTCTTTTAGAAGCTTGTACCATATTTGTGAGTTTCCCTTCTGCATTCTGCTAAGGCTTGACTGAGCAGGGATAGGGAAGAGGACATGTAAAGAGGATAAATCAGAAGTGTGAGCCTAAGAGAGGTGGGACAGTTTGACTTTGAAGTCAGACCATTTTTCTTTTCCTGGCTTTTGTGTTCTGGTGTTCTCAGCAGCCACCAAAGGCTGATCATTTATGCTGGAGCTGAACTCTATTCTGAGCTTGTCTACTGCTTTGGGGTCTGTGTGTAGGTGTTGCCTCTTGGAAATGCTTCTGGGACATGGCCAGCTATGGGCTGAACCTTCAAGCTGTGTAGGTTTGTGGTGCAGGGGCAATAGTACATGAGATACAAGCAAATGGTGTGAGTACCATATAGATAATGGCTATTTGTTAATATTCCCTATTCTCTGGATGACATTTGGCAAACACAGCAGCTGGACTGCCCTATAAAGAAATTCAAATGACGTCTTGGAATGGACACGTTCTCTTGTTCTGTGAAGATTCCGTAAAAGGCACATTACCTGCAAGGGTGTGCTGTTTTCCACAGGTCCTGATCTCTTGAAGTTTTATTTCTGTTGTTGATTCATGTGAGGCTTAGGAAAGCCAGGTATAACCTGGCAGGTGGTTGTCAATTTTATCATGCTGGCAAGGTGTGGCAGCAGGATAAAAATCAAGAATAATCTTCTCTATTGATTTAATGTAACCTCTATTCAGCAGAGAGCACAGTTGAATGCAGGTATACAGCTTTTCTTGGCTGTGTGGTCCTTCTATCCCCTAACATGGGTGATAGTGAATAGGAATATAAATCCTAACTGCCAGAGTGCCTCTTCTTCTGAATCTGTGCCATTGTGTCATGTTCTTAAAAGTTCTTAAATGTCTCAGTTAGAAATCCCAGCTATGGGAGTTTGCTTCACCTGTAAATGAAGATATTGCAAGAGAGGGGAATAGCTACAAAATCTCCTTTTTTTTTTTTTAATTTTTTTTTTCTCACCAGCTGGGGTTAAGTGGTAGACTTGCTCCCAGCTGAGCTGAAATGGGACAGTACTGCACAGAGCTTTTTAATCAAACAGATGATCTTTGTATCAGTGTTGAGATGTTACATTTTGAAGCTCCTTGGTTTTATTTCCTAATGCCCTTACGATGTCCGTCCCTGGAAAAGCACTGTGGTGTGTTTGGAAGTGGCACGGTGCTTTTCGTGATCTTAAGTGTGCCTATTAAAACAAAAAAAAGGCCATATTGAAAATCCATTTTCTCCTTGCAGGTCTTGAGCAATTTTGTAAGATATAATAAGATGAGCAATCTGGTTCTGGCAGTGAAAAGAACAGATGCCAAGCTATAATTTCCCTTACCAGAAAATGCTGTGGAGTCACTTTGTGTTGTAGGGAGAAGGATCTGTGTTATTAATAGAGGACAGTTAAAACTTGGAGTCCTAAGAGCACACACTTCATCTGGTCTCTGCCATATGGAGGATGGTAGGCAAGGAGACATCCTGGCCAGCCTGGAGAGTTTACAACCTCTTGGAGTCTATACCTTGACTGAGCAGCAGAAACTGCTGGGTAGCACATCTGATAACCAAGGAGTTGTGTTTCTGACTATAGGAACTGTTTCTATATTTTTCTGAAGGCTGGCCTCCATGGAAAATGGCAGAGCAAAGCTGGAATTACCCAATTGCACTGAACTGGTAATTGTGGGGCCCTTTTCACACTTCTCAGATGAACAGATTCAAGGAATTGGCAAAAAAATGGTCTTCAGAATGCTGAAATTTGCCTTTGTAAAAATGTACTTTTTCTTATCTACAGAAATATTCTGGGTGTTTCATTATCCCTACCTCCTTGCCAAGGTCAGACACCAACAAGCTTCTGGAACAATACCTCAGCACCAACCACCAGTGCTGCACATCTGTATCCACAGAATAAGTGGGCAGAGACACAGGGGTAAATTCACACCTGAATTTCCTATATTTTAATATCCCTGGGCTAGCAAGCCCTGACTTGTTTAAGCAGTTTGCAACTTGTTCCCTATTCTGTCTACCTCTCTTATTATGATTATGTTTAGTGTTGGGTCACAACTAACCTGTTTTTCTGCACAGAGTTAACATTGCACTCTCAGCATCACCAGATTTGTTCATCTCCGTTAACTGATGGGCTTATGCTTTTCTTTCATCTCTTCTTTTAATGTATTTATAGAGCCCCCTTTGTTGCCTTTATGTCCTTGTTAGCTGTAATTTGACTTGTGCCTTAGCCTTTCTGATTTATCCCTGCTTGCTTATGCTCGTCCTTTATACTTTGAGTTGCTTGTCCTTGTTCCCACTTTCTATACGGTTGCTTTTTGATTGTTCAGCCTTAAAAGTGCTCCTAATGTAACCATATTGGTTTCAAGCTATGTTCACTAGCTTTGCTCTTTACCAGGATAGGCTGCTATTGTGCTTTTTGTACAGTCCCTTTCAGCACTACCACATCCTCTGCATTCCTCCCTACCTTAGATTATCTTCCCGAGAGACCGTCCCTCACAGTTCTGAATGTGTTCAACTCTTTTTTTTTTTTTAAAGCCCACTGTCCTCATTCTCCTGAACTCTTTCCCTTCCTCTGCTGTCTTATGATCACTGTCATCTGCATCGCTTTCCACCTTTCAGTCCTTAACAGTTTCTCCTTAGTGGAATCAAATCTAAATTCTCACTATGTACTATAGTTTACCTCAGCTTTTAAAACAGACTCATCACCATCACAAAGAACCTAGACTCTGTTTCATATTGTGCTGTTTTCAGTAACCAATATCCTCCAGAGAAGGTGATACTTCTGCTATTTACTCAGGAAAGACTCATCCACTTGCTTCTCTCTGGATAATTCTCTTCTTCCTACTTTTTCTTCAGCAAAAGGTCTGGAACAGGACCTGACATTTCTCCTGTTTCTGAGCTTCAGGCAGGCATTGCTGCCATGAAGTGCAGCACCCCTTCCCTTTTTCTATCATTATTCCCCCAAGTATGTGCATTTATAGCTTCCCTTTTTTTCTGTGTTTTACTTCTTCTAAAATCATTTGAAGTAGGGAAAAATTCCAATGTTAGACACCAGGTAAGTAAAATCAGATAGGGACCTTTATAATCTCAACCAGAAATTGATTTTTCCTTCACAGTGGGCTTTGAGCTACTGTGAAACATCTCTGCTCATTATTGGGATCCAATACAAAAGCTGATAAACTAAAGCTGGTGTATTATAGCTTTGCTTTAAATGCTGTCTGCCCCTCTGCTTAATAGGCTGTATCAGAGAATGTATTTACTGTGTCATTTGAGGCTTCTCCTCTGATACTACTCACAAATGAGAGCATGAGAAGATGCAGCCTTACATTGCACAGGTGAAGTTTAGACTGGATATTAGGAAAAGTTCTTTCACAGAAAGTGTATGGAGCACTGGAAAAGGTTGCCCAGGAGAGTGGTTCACCAGCATCATGTATTTGGAAGACATGAAGATGTGGTGCTTAGGGATGTGGTTTGGTGGTGGTCTTGACAGTGTTAGTTTTACAGCTGGATTTCATCTTAAAGATCTTTCCAACTTAAATGATTCTGTGCTTCTATTTGTTTCTTCAGGGCAGAGTTACCTGGCCAGCTAACTCTGGGAATCAAGAGACCACATTAATTCTCATTTGTCTGTCCCTCACAGGATCTCCAGTCTGGCCTCTCATGGCTTTCTGTCAAAATAGTCATTCCCTTTCCCAGAGAAGGTGTATTTGCAAGCTTGGCTGGTCTCAGTTGACATGGATGCCACTGATTTAATAGCAGGAAGAGGTAAATGTGCATGTGAAGGGGACAAGCATTTTCAGTAGAACTGATGCATGGTTAAATAAAGAAACAGTACAGATGCAGAACAATAGTTTTTATTGGACTTAGAAGCCTCTGCAGTATTTGATACATCCATAAGTATTATCTGCCATCACTGGACCTATTAGTTTGATCTCATTACTTGTGAAAGCCACTTTTTTCTTTTTCTTTCTTTTTTTTCCTGAATTCTTATGCTGGAAGTATTAACTCATTATATCAGATGCTGCTTCAGTCTTGCTGACTTAGGATGGTTTCCAAGAAGTTGTTTGCCTAAGGTGAGAAAGAGAAATTTTTCTATTATAAGAAGCTTAAGAGATCATTTGCCTTTCATGTGAGTTGTTTGATTCAGCTAGTGCAGATCACAGATGGGCAAATGATTTGACTACCAGCTGAGCTAGGAGTAGGTTCAAGTTTTTACTCTGCTCTAGAGTTAATCCATTGCCAAAATCAGAGGCGTTCAGAAGCCTAACTCTGAAGAGGGGTTAGAGATGCAAGTGTTGGATTCAGATATCACAATCTCTGAAGTCCCCTCTGGTTTGAAGGCATATATAAATACCTTTCTCTTTTGTCTGGAGCCTGCAAACTTTAAAGGTTCTTTAGTAATAAATGGCTGGGACACAGTTTGTCTAGAGATGAGAACTCATGTGAGGTACAGGTTATCAGCTCTTGGAATAAATTAGCCTCCAAACTCATGTGAACACCCTCTTTCACACAGAAGGTGGCTTTATGTTAGAGGAATGAGGGCAGGGCTTTAAAATTTCCAGGACAGTGATATCCATTTGGGAATGTAAGGAACCCTAATTCATGTGTGCTGCCTTCATGCCACTTGCTAATCTACCTCATTTTTTCTGAGCATTCTCACGATGAAATGACCACAGTTAAATCTCCTAGGCAATTACATGAGCATAATCCTCACAAACACCCATGGCAGCAAATGCAAAACCTGTTCTCCACAATCATAACTACTGTCAATATTTCCCATCTCTGGCAGCATTCCTTCCTAAAGTCCCATTCCCTCCAGCTGTGCTATTCAACCCTCTGTGCCAGGTTTCAAAGAATTCTTTGCATCCTGCCATATCTGTTTGTCTTTTCTGCATAGATATATTTTGAGGTTCAGGCCCTGTCTCACAGGGACATTCCAGTGGTGTTGCATACCAAGGCAGACAACTGCAGCAGTGGATTGTGTAGATGTTGAGCTGAAGAGCAAGGCCTGTATATTGGACTGTTCCCATGGAAAAATTAGCAGTGACTTGGTCTTCATATTGCCTTTTGCACCTCGGTAATTTTTCACCTACTCATGAACAGACAGATCAACATTGAGTTCTGGTGGAAACAATTTGTTGCATTAACAGATAATTATTGGGGAACCCTGTATGATCACATGAAGCTTCTGTGTGCAAGATGATAGCCGTCTGTCCTGGGGTCTATAACCTCCAGACCTAACGGCACAAGGACAGAAACAGAAAGACCTTCCTGTTAGAGCACAGGGATCAGAGGAGGCCTGTGTAATTACTAGCCATTAAATAAAGTATGCCCCTAAGTCTTCAAATGCCAAGACACACATGTAATTAGCTGATAAATTGCAAATGAATAATTAGCCAGCAGCAGAATCCAGAGGAGCAGAGGGATGCTATTCACCTTCCCTTTCTTCTTGCAGGGAAAAGCACTATGTACATTGCTTACTTTAATGAAAAGTTGGGTATTGGGTTAAATGGCATGAGGACTATCAGAATTGGGACTCTGCACTTCACAGGATGTCTGGCCCCATGATTTGCTGTCTTCTGAACCACTGGTGATATTTATATAATTTGGAGATGAATGGTGCTCATAGCATTTGTTATTTCATGTGGGTTGTGTTTGTGCACAGTCTGAGGGATGTGGAAGAGAAGATGCTGCTGAAGTACCTGGCAGTCATTCCACCCATGGAAATTATCAACCTTGGGACATTTGTAGGACTGGATTTTTGGGTCCAGATCTGTAGGATTGAGGCTAGATTTCCAGCTGCCTGGTGCTGGTACAATGCTGATGATGCAAAGATTGCTCCAACATCCTGACCTACACCCTTTGTGATGATGGCAAGAAATGGGCCCTTATTCAGGTCACTGTGCTGAGCTACAGCACATGAGCTAAGTTGTAGTGACTATTTCTGACTCCTAGGTTAAAAAACAAACAAAAAAAGGCAATTCATTTTCATCTCCTTTCTTTGCAGTCTAAAGTGTGCTAGATAATCTCACACGTTTTGTGATGAGTTTCCATGGACATTTACAGTTCTTCAGAAATGTCATCAATCAGATGCCTGTATGAACTTCTCCTATTTTCAGAATTACTAAATCTTTAAAAATAGTTTCCATCTAGACACATCAATATTTCTAGATTTGACAAAAATTGGAATGCAACAAATAGAATCAGACTTAAGAGCTGAAATCAGATTTCTTTCAACTAACTGCCCAAGTTGGGAATTTTCATATCAAAGGGTGTATTGAAAGGTGTATTGATTGTTCTGAGTGCCTGAAAACCTCACCATGTTTAGTAAAGTAACTCTGGGTCTAACAGTCTGAAGCAGACTCATTGCCCAGTGTTCAAGAAATGGGCTGTTGAATGGAATTACTTGTTTGCTTGCAGTATGTTACTCAGCCTTTAGATGTCTCCTGCTGCTGAAATCAGTTTGGAAAGGGCACTCCGTGGTTATCAAGGAAAAGCGAATGTAACTTTTGTTGAAGACTCTTTGTTGTTACCTTTAATGGGTGACTTTATACGTGACATTATTTTTGAGAAAATATCTAATTCCATACACCATGGCAGATAACAAGAGTGGGTAGTGATGGTTCTAGTTCCCAAATCAGTTGATGCATTTCTTTCCAAACCTGCTTTTTGGAATTCTGAAGCTTATGATTATGTCTAAATATAACATTTCCAGCAAAGTATATATGTATTTCTAAAGTTTGAACACACAGAAATTAATTCGTGATCATAGAACAGCAAAGATGTTTTTAAACATTAGATTAATATAAGAAGAAATAGAATTGGCATGCTGGAAGCGACTTTAGAAATACTTTTATAAGTACATACATAAAAATTATTTCATATGCATAAGCTTTTCCTCTCAAATAATCCCGCAGCATTTTGCAGATGGATGTACTAACTATAGCCAGTGAAAAACCAAACATTAAAATGCAACCTGGGAAGTGCTAGGATTCAGAAAAATTTGCAGATTTTGAGAAAAATGAAGGCTTGCTTGCTCCAGAAATTGTTTCTAATGCTGAGTTTAATTTTCCACTCTCTGGTTTGTATAAAACTGTTCCCACCAAAGATGCGATTTTTTTCTTTTTCTTACAAAATTGTTTTGAGAATTTTTTATGTTTTGCATGATTTTTCCTTTCCCCTCCCCCAAAATACACTCAACATGAGCTGATGTAAATCTGATAGTGTTGAATATGGCAGTGACTCCACCACATAGCTTTAACTTTTGGAGTCAAGGCTATGAAATAGCAAATCAAAATCAGAGGGAACTTATGAGAGCCGTGGTTCAGAGGTTAAAATCTGTTTGGGAGAAGAAGGCTTATACCCTGCTTCTTTCAATTAGTGCACTGCTGTTTTGATTATCAGGATTAATGATCTCACCTTTTGGCTCTCAATCAAAGAACTATGTTTCCAGTGCAATTCATTTCTCCTACTGAATAGCTGGTTTAGAAGCCATTAAATAACCTCCAGAAGCTCCAGTGTTGCTAGAAGCAGCTCTGATTGAAGCTGTGGACAGTTTCTGGTTGGAATTGATTAGGTAGTTTCTTCATCCCACCACACTTCTGGAAAAATCCAAAGCTTTCTGTGTTGAGAACTTTCTGGATTTATTTGGGTTGGAATGACCAATGGAACCTGGTGGAAGGAGATGTGTGAAATAGGCAGAAATCATCATTATAGAGTGTTTGACCAGAGCCTGTGAGGCTGTGAAGAAAACTGATTTTAAGATGCCAGCCTCCACTGAAAGTATAAGAAGTTGGAGATCTTACAGGAGGAACAGTTCTTTAAAGAACTCTGACCTAACTTTCCACTCAAAACTCTGGAGGCAGACGTGTCTCTAAACAATTTGAAAGACATGATTTATATCACCCTTAAGGAAAGCTAAGATCTATTGGGTTTGGTTTAGATCAAAGTGGTCATTCCTGAGGGTATAGAAATAGATTAGATAAGGTCATTTGCTAACTGTATCTCTTGTAATTCTTTGATTATATCTCATCTCATACTCTATCCTGAGATGTGAAAGCATTGGAATATTTGGAACTTCTCCTCAATGACTTTTTTGCTCACTTGTGGGATGGGAAGGTCCAAGAGGCTGGACCATGTTATGTTGGGGTGTTCATGAGCTCACCTCTGCAGAAGACATGATATGTGGTACATTGCACTGTTGAACTTAGGCCTAATTTTTAATTATTAGGGGCCTAAGTTTTAATTATTGTTTATTAGGGCTTAATTTTAGACCACTCTATAGATGCTAAATCTAAATGCTAATTTTTAATTGCAGAGGCAGAGATGAAAATGTTTACATATTTAAAGAGTAGCTGGGTAAACTCATCATACTTCTCAAGGCAGTTTGATATTTTCTGTCAGCTAATATTGTCTTCCTAGTAGTTTTGACTATGCTGGAAAACTATTATTGTTTCATTTCATGAGAAGAACTTTGCACAATATGTGTGAATAGAGGGAAGAATTAATGCTTAAAAAAACCTTTATTTGAAAAAATCAGTTTGATTTACTCATAAGGATTTCCAGCGCAGCATTCTCAGCCCAAGGCTTCTGTGATCATGGAGTATGATATTTTCTGATACTCATAGTCATGAAAATTCAGGGAGTTACAAGTGAGGGTGGGACTGTATTGTTCTCTGAAGTAATAAAAATGAAAAGCACAAGGGGTATTTTATGATTTCACTCTGAGATCATGACACCAAATGATTGCATAAATTAAGTGGACAACCGGCTACTTGATGGACACCATGAGCTCCATCAGGCCAACAGGGTTGTTTCTTCTCTGGTGTCATGTAGGAGTGAGAACGAGTGTAAATGGTTTGGCCGCTGATTTTCTTGACCAGTCACTTAAGCTTTCCCTCTGTAGTCTCCTAGCATGGTGAGAATTGAAATCATTCTTTGTGTCTTAGATCTTTGGATACAAACTAGAGATTTGGGCTCAGATCTTGACCACATCCATAAATATTCTATACTGCTTCCTTGGAGCAAAATCTACTGTTGGTAGATTACTGTCTTCCTTCAAAAGAGTGGTGAGAAATTACCACAAAACAAGCTCTGTCAATTCTGGTTTCTTCAGGATCAAATTTCATTCAGCACAGGAACAACTTTCTTGCTTTCAACTAGACAGTCGTGATCTAGCTGAATTGTAGCAAGCAATAGGATTGGAACATAGAGAAAGGATGTGGAGCAATAGGAGGAACAAAGAGAAAGATGTGGAAATGTTGGTGTTACCTGTGTGCATGGAGTCATGCATTGATTCTGTCCTTAAAAGGAAGCACTTCAGAGTCTGACTTGTGGGAAGGTGTAAAGAAGATTAGGTCCCTCCCGAACTGAGCCAAGAAGTGGCACCCACAGGCACTTTGAATGGAAGTGCAAGCAGCTTACAGACAAGTGTCAGGGCACCAAGGAGTATTGTGTGTGCAGATACGCCAACAACAGACTCTGGAATTTGATGGGCACAGAGTCTCTTCTTTTGCAGGTAATGCTGTACAGATGTTTGAAAATCAAATAATACTTAAACTAGTAGTGAGGATGGGACTGAACTCTAAACATCCTCCTATAGATCCCAAATCTGAAGCATGGGAGGAAGATTTCATCTTGGTCTTATCTCGTTCCAGTTTTGTGCCACAGCTAGTGGCACAAATGGTTTCCATAATCTATCTTGATTTGGTCATACACAACTTCACAGGCTTCAGATCTCTTAATCTCATTTTCTGACTGGCAGAAAATCACAAATTACAATTTTGTTCCTCTTTCCCTTATCTGTCTTGCTGTAAGGATAGACAGGCATGCCTTAATTGAGCTCAGTCTATGGTTGCTGTAACTTATGTCTACCTTACCTTTCCACTCCTAGCTTGAGGATCTCAAAGATGGCAGTAAATAAAAGCTAAGGATGAATGTCCTTGGAAGACTGAAATGGCTTTTTGTCAGTCCATGTAAGATGGCTTTTAAGAGTTAGATTTCATGAGGAAAGCAGGCTGAGGCTTCCAAACCAGAAACCATCTAGAAACCAGATGCAGATGCCTCCGTGCATCACAGATTCTCTCTGCTGTTTGCCACCACAGCAGTTCACAGGAATAGCCCTTCATGGCCTGACCTCCGGGGAAACACGGGGCAGAAAAGCACTGCACCAAGAGCTACTAGACAGAACCCAAAGTTCCAGCAGCCAGAAAGAGGAGGTTGCTCATCTTTGCATTGCAGTGAATCTCTCTGCAGAGATTGGCATTAGAAGACAAGCTCTGGGAAAGGGTAAATCTCAGTGGCTTCAAAAGCCAGACTTTCATGGAGCTCCTTACAGTGCTTTCAAAGCAAGCTGTCTTGTGCTATTTCATGGGTGCGCATCAGCAGTGAGGAAGCTTCTGGAGAAAGATTTCTGCCAAAATTGCTGTCTTTGTTAGACTCCTGGCTGTAAAAGTTTTGTAAGAATGTCCTTGGAAGGCCTTTCTGGAGACAAAGGATTTAAAATATCCAAGAAAATGTAGATGCTTGTAAATTAAAAAAAACTATCAAGACTTTAGGTAGCTCATGTGATTGGACCCTGTAAATACACTTTATATCAAGCCCATGTTATGGCAACAGTCCATCACACATTTCCCTTTGTGGATTTCTGAGGCTGTTCTGGAGCTTGGTGGGAACCCATCTGGCACTTGGATCCCTTCTTAGGGACTGCAGTGGCTTGTTTTGTGTTCACAGACTTCTGACTGTTACTAATGGCCAAACAGCAGGGAGCTAAGAGCAGAATGGTGAGGAGGGTGCAGAGGAAAGGTCTTTCCCCCCATGTTCCCAAGGTTGTCTTAATTAAGGCATAAAGGGCAAGCAGGGTTTTTTTTTCCTTTTATGCACATTGAAAACAACTGCTTGTATGTGTCAAAAACATTTCATTCCCTTCATGGCCTTCTCTGTGTATTGATTTACTCAATTAGTAGTGCATGGCATGTTTTTCTTTTTAACAAAACGGTGTGGGACTTTTGACATTCAAAGGATTGGACAATGCACGGGAAACACAAAAGCTGTTGGAAATAGTCTTTGGTACAGAGATCCCCAGGTCTCTTTTCTCCCAATACTTACAGCTTCTACAAAGCACAAAGTACTCCACTTTTCCTGTCTTTGCAAGGTATTTATGGCAATAGAGACGTACTTTGTTACCTGTAATTGTTGAGACCCTTATAATGCCACTGTCTGCAAGAAAAAAGTGAATTATATAAAGAAAGAAACCAAACTCAAACAACTTTAGTTGTTTTGTTTCTGAAGTGTTGACATCAAATACCAGACATCAAATGGAGTGAAACAAAGTCCCTAATGTCTTGTTTTTTTGAAAAGATATAATGATTTTTCTGTCTCTGAAAGACAGTTTATTTTTGGTCACATTCAAAGCTCTATTTCCTTTGCTCCTGGTAATGAGAGGATGTGCCCCTGAAATGTGTCTGTATGGAGCAAGGCTGGAGTTTGAACTGACTGTTTTAAGAAGGATAATCAAACATTTGTGCTGCTGTGTTCTTTCCACTCTGCCAGATGTGAGCCAGAGACGCTGGTGGATCAGAGCACGGAGGCTGAGGTCTGGTCTCCTCAGTGACTTACTGATGGCACACACTTATTGACTCTCCTGTACTGTCACTGTGCTCCTCTTTTTATCTTGCAGTGTTGGGCCGCAATTGGACAATTCTCCAGCCAGATTCCAAAGGAGCTTTTTGGGCTCCTCTGTTTCATTTTCACTGCTCAGAACTTGAGGTTTTATAGAATTAATATGGCTTCTAACTGGAATGGGAAAAACATTTAAAGAAACTATAAAAATGTTGGTAACTCATTTTCCCTTTTTGCTATGTTTTCCTGCCATAGAGGTTGCTCAGGTGGGAAGTCATGTTAGTGGAGGAATGGAACCTGGATATTTCTGCTCGGAACTGGAGGGGTCTCTGTCAAACTAAAGCAAACCTGAAAGGAGCCCTTGGCAATATATGAGGGTTGGGATATTGCTGGCTGCAGGAAACCATGCTGACACTTGTCAGCTTGGCATAACTCAATAAGGCTGTTCATGTGAAGTTAAAATTCTGTGTAACTCACTAAGCAAATTTTGCCTCAAGGTTAAAGTGCCAAATTCCAGTAGAATTTAAATATGTCTTAATTAGCATCTTAGAAAATCCCATCATCAGTGACCTGCTGGGTAGCTTCCTTTTATTGTACGTTGTTTTACTTGCCCTTTTGCTTTAGTTTTTTGAAATGAACTGGGCTGATGCTCATGAGGAATTACATGTCTCGTTTCTTGGTAGAGACATTGAGATCAGTGATTTAAACATTTTCTCTGAAAGAGGTGGGGGGAAATTCCATTTTAAATTTTCATGAAACCGAAAATACATGTGTTATGGGGGTTTAGCTAGGCCAGCTTGAGTCTTGTAAGTCTTATAAGGTGCTTACTTATTTCAGGTTGGTCGATAGGTGGATTGCTAGTTCCTGATTTTTAGGAAACATTGACTGTTTAGTCATTATCTGAGACTTCAAAGGTTGTCGAGGTTAGGTGAAAAAACAGCTGGTGCAACTAAACACTTTCCTGATATAATTGCATTCATCTAGTGAACGTAGGCAAGCCTTTCTTTCAGTTAGTCTGCTCCAAAAGTCCCTTTCTTTTGAAATACATACATACTTGAAGAACCTCCCATGCATAGGTAGACAGTCAGTCTGGTTTGAGAGTCGTGATTTCCTTATCTTTCACTGAAAAGGAAATTTCATTTTTCCCTTCTTCTACCCAAATGGAAGAAGGCTACTAAACCAGTTCCCTGGAAAGTGGTGTGAGCACTCAGAAATCACAACAAGGTAGCAGTGAGACAGAGGATCTCAAATATAGGCCTATTTGGACTTTGGGAAGTAGAAAATTAATTTATTCCTAAGGCTTTTTGTTTAGGCAGCATATAACAACATCTTTTCTCTTCACACTCAAAATACTCTGTCTCATCCTTTTTTTTTTTTTGTACCCTTGCTTTTTGTCACAGTGTGCTGAATAGTGTGGTCCCCAGAAGAACGTGGGACAGACTTGTATTGTCATATGAGCTCTGAAGGATCCTAGAGATTAAATTATACAGTTAGAGCTGGTGCTGACAGCTCGTTGATTTCTGACAGCTTTGCTCAGGAGAGGAATAAATGCATTGAGATGTATTAAACTCTTCATCCCTACCTTGGAAAGGGGGTCCTCTTATGTCTGTGGAAAGACAGTGCTGCAAAGAAGGTGTGCAGTGTCTGAGGGAGATACTTGCCCCAGCTGCCCATCTGACAGTAGCAAAGTTGCCTGGCTGGGTTTCCCTTGTTCTGCTCAAGGGATTTCCCTTGTGAAGTTGAGTGCCAGCAGCCATGAGTTTGAAGAAGGGCTGAAATCCTCTACCTGCTCCTGCTGGGGTGCTCACAGCAGGACCCTGGTCTGTGTGCAGGATTAAGGTGGCCTTGGGCAGCTTACAAGGAGCATATCCTAAACAGCTGTAACTTCTTGAGAGGCTCTGGGTCTATCTGATGTATGACATGAGGATACAGCCCACTCATCTGAGGGCATTTCTAGCCTGAAGAATATTCCAAACATGGTAATTTCATACAGAAGCCTGTGAACCTCTTCACCAGAGCAAGTTCTGCTCTAAAAACGAAACTGTCCCCTATTTAACTGGCAGGTCTGATATAACACAATGACCCTGGAGCTCTTGGGAAGTTTCACTCAATCTTCTGCTAAAGGCGACTGTTCATTCACTCTGCAGCATAATTGCTCCATTTCAAGGCTAGAGCCACCTTCCCTTGGGACAGGTTTCACCTTTGCTCAGCTGAGCATGTGTAGGAGTGATCCACAGGAGCACATGGAAAGCAATTTAAAGCAGCAAATTCCCTGCTGCTTTCGGAAGCTGTTAAATCAGGCAGCTCTGGAGTGAAGAGAGGGTACAATGCAAGAAATTCTCCCATTCTGAATAGTTTTTTCTGTTGTGAGCTGACATGGCTATTTTCCTCCAATGCTAAATTGTTCCAGTATAAATTTTTCAACAAGGATTTTCTTTTTTCTTAACAGCAGTGGAAGGAAAAAACAACACCAAACAAGATAAAGGTGGGAATTTTGATGAATATACTATGTATTTGTAGTCTGGCATTTCCTCTAACTCAATAGATCTATAACAACAAAAAAAAAAGTTTGGATGCAGACAAGCAATATTTTTATCACTTGTTTGGCACTGATTGATGGAAAGACTGACTGTTCTGTCTTGAATTACAGAAATAGGTCATGGGACTGAAGTTAATAAATGATAAAGAGTACTGGTCCAGATTCTGCCTGTCTGCTGCACAGCAAGAGCTTTAATTCAGGCAGTAAACATCTCCCTCTGATTTGCCTTTGCAGTGGGCTGTGCTGCTGTGTGACCCACAGAATGAGGCAGCTCATGCTGTAGAAATGAAGGTCTTTGTTCTGGTGTCTCCTGTAATGTCCAGAGGAGGTGGTCCTTAGACACTGCTATGGTGCACTCTTCCCATCACTTCCAAGGGATTGAAAGTTTCTTGGTTAGGTGGAGGCTTCAGCATCTGTCAGTTTTGGATTGTTTGGTTGGGATTCTGCTTGCCCTTAATCCTTCATGATGCCAAGTTAACCAGACCTGGCTAAAACACCTTCAGACCTTCAGTTAAAATACTTGGCTTCCTCAGCCTTGTTTTGCTACTTACCACACATATAGTGAAGGCACAGATCTGATTTTATGCATGACCTGTTTTTTTTGGATTTTTTTTTTTTTTTTTTTTGGTTTTTTTTTTTTTTTTTTTGGAAATACTTTTTTTTTTTTGACCTTGAAATACTTTCACCAACTTGAGTTATCTCCTTCTGATATGCACAACAGTTTCTGTTCTGTTTAGGAGAAATACCCCAAATAGGTTGAGAACAGCTATTTGTGGAGGACTAGTTTGGACTGGTTTTTATTGTTAATTTGTGATTAATGGAAAGACACAATCTGCAAGTGAGTACACCCTGTGCTACTTCTAGAAGTCTGTAGAAATAATCTGCTGGATTTTTGTTTGACCTATTTCACACAAAATTCCTGGGCAGTGTAACAGATACTAAACCAATAAAGATAGGTGCAAATAGAATACCATAAATTTCTCCCAGCTCTAATATAAAAGAGAATACTCTTTTAGATTTTTAATTTTATGTTTTACTAGCTGATAGCACTTATTACAGAGGTCTCTCTGCTCTAAAATTGGACAGAAATATTTCAATTGAGTAATGCTTAACCATTTAGTTAAAAGAAATTGTTAATGAACTGTTTAAAAATGGAAACTTTATTAAAATATTATCTTCCTCTCCATCAGATCAATAGGATCTTCTCCAGAGGTGTGTGCAGCCAGCTGTAACAGTGTTCATATTATACTGGGCCTGTGCTGCTCATGGCTTGTCTATGGTTTGCTAGTGGTTAATGTCCACAGAAAAGATATCAAATAAAATGTGACTTCTCTCCTGTGCCTGACCAGTCTGTTGGTGTCCTGTTATGGGGACTCCACTGAACAATCCACTGTACCTGAGGGTGGCCTGACTAACTTGATCAGGGCCAGGTACCAACAGTTTAAGAATTGAATCCTTTATAATAATTTTGGAAGGGACCCCCCCTCCTGAATATCCCTGCTTTTAAGTGATCATGTCTTCTGCTGGCAGCTGCATTTAAACTGAATTTAAAGCAATACACAGCCAAGCACAAATCACCAATGAAAGTTGCTCAAGATAGTCATTCAGCATGCCCTGAATGCAATTCTTACCCAACAGGGGTCCCTATGGGGAACAAGATAGTTTCAGCCCACTGACTGATCCCAGAATTTACAGTGGAGTCTTCCCTGTCTTGTCCTCATCCTCAATTTGACATTATACTATTTCTTTCCTTTTAGGTAGAGCCTGAGTGACTCCAGTCATAAATACCTTTCTGATTGGTGTAAAAGTCTCTTGCTTTGCTCTGAACAATATAGTCAATGAAGTACAGAGCACATGCTGAGTGAGGGGTGGTTGTACCTTGGAGGCAGGTAACTTTGGGGTGGATGTGTGGGTGAACCAAGCTCATCAGCAAAGAGCTATTTTGCCACGGTTGCTGGCTCAGCAGCAAGACATCCCCTGTCTCCTTTGGCTGACAGCTGCTGTGTGATTTATCAGCTATGTGGTACCATCGACTTCTCATGTCTGCAAGGATTACAGCAGATCTGGCTGCCGTGTCTCCACCTGCTCCCACCTTCATTTCATCCCTCTTAGTCTGCACACAGGGTTGCAGGCTGTGTTGGGTGGGGAACCATTGTGGAATACATTTTGTACATGCCAATTGTGTTCCATCCTATAATTTCTGTACTAACTTCTGCTGGAATGAGAATAATGTAACTTCACAGTTTTCTCTTAATTTTGCCCAGTCATCATCCCATGCAGGGATAATTGTACTAATTGCCCTTTTTAATATAAAGAAAACATAAATTGAGAACTAAGGATTATTATAATAAATTTCCTGGAACATTAAGTAATTTGTTTCTCAGAGAGTTGTTTCTCTCTGTACTCCTGGTTTCAATCACTGTATACTCAAGTCCATCAGCATCTTGCAATATAGCAGAGGGATTAGCTTGAACACTTCTAACTATCTGTCAGTGGAAAGACAGGAACAATATTTAATTTAAGCCCTTCAGTAGCTTATTCATCATTTTGATTTTTAATGCCACACTACAACTGTAAGATTTTTTTTCCAGTGCCAGAGGGAGTGCTATGAACCAGGTCCGCATGACCTGTTTACAGGAAGTCAGTATTAGAACAAGGAGAAACTTGATCTCTCAAGTCCTTGGCTGGGCTAATAACTGGGACCCTGCCCCGATTTGTGTCAGTAAACAGCTCTGGTTCCTGTTTTCTGTCTTATGGATACAAAAGAGAAATTCACTAAAGGAGAAGTAAGGTCCCCAAACCCTTGAGAGATCAATGGCAGAGCTGGCACCAGCTGTAAGCCACAGAGAGCTTTTGATGCAAGATGTTGCCTTACTGTTTTAAAACATGTTCAATTTAAGCTGTCTGAGTTTTGTGCACCTTTCTTTTTTTGTCTCAATTATGTGCAGCTTTCTTCTGTTACCTGCTACATGAATTGCCAACCTCACCTCTCCTAGAAGCTACTCTCTCTGGAGGATGAAGCTTTTAAAACAAAACAACACACCATCACCACGGCATCTACAGCAAACCCAACACCCTAAAACCAAAACAAGCCAAAACCTCAAACTGTAAATTCATGTCTGCAATGCCCTTGGAAGCAATACTGCAACGCTAGCTGCCCATTTCCCTTCTAGACTCACAAACCAAGTAGATTTTTTTGAGAAGCCCAAGTGTGTTTTTGTGTCCTCATTCCTCTCTGTTACCAAACCTCAGGCTGAAGTTGCACCTTTGAAATCACTGTCTCAGAAGTTGTCTTAACTTTCAAGGAGTTGCATCAGGAACATCAAAATATGTTAAGACTGCTTTCCAGCATGGTTTTTGACTCTTTATCTCTTCCATCCGTAAGACTGGGGCCAGGGAGGGAAAGGGCTGAATTTTCTGATATTTAACAGAAAAACATTACCCAGGAAGAGACATTAATATGGGAGTATCTTTTCTATCCAAATACTGAAATTCTTTTGAGGAGGTTCATGTCTATGAAGCCTCCCCTGGTTCATGAAACTGGTTTGAAAATGACCAGCTATCTATAAAAAAAAAAAAAAAGATGGCTGGAAGGGGCAGGCAGTCCTGAAGGGATTTCCAAATTGTTATGAGCATGTGAGAGGGCATATAGATCTGTGAATTAATACCATTAAACTGTACTGCCTGGAGTAAGATTTGCTGCAAAGATTACTTTCAGAAATAGGAAATTTTCTTCTCCAGATTTATAGATATTGGGCTGTGCACTGAGAGTGGAGATACCAAGGTTCACCATAGCTGCCTTTGCTTGATGTTTGGGTTGCTGCACTGCATTTTCTGCAGAGGTGTTAGAATAAATTAAACTGAATTCCTCAGGGCTTGTGCTTGCTGGGATGACATGAGAATCAACCCTGGCTGTTGTCCCAGGAGATGTATGTGGGAGCAGATTTGTCTGTATGATTTTACTGGTTTACTTTGAATTAAGCACTCAAACTTGGTTTACTTTGCTAAAAGCAGAATGTGTTGCAGCACTGCTAGAACTTGAGAGTTATAAAACAGGCGAGCTCTCAATATGGATTGATTGAGAGGTTCCTTCTCTGCCAGAAGGATCCTAACTGGACTGTTGGACTGACCTTCTGCCCTTGTAGTAATGCAGCAGACAGCCAGGAGTTTGCTTTTGAAATCAGTATTGCTTGAAATGGTGGAAAGCTAGGAGATGAAATGTTCTCAGTGGAAATGTTACATTACTCGTGTGATTACTTCCCTTAAAGATAGGGCTTTGTCATGGTCAAAGCAGTTCATTAACTCAACTGAGGCACTGTGTACATGACAAGAGCACTGGCTTTGGTGATATTTATAGACTGCTCCCAATGTTTGATGGATGCCATGAAAGTGAGGGCCAGCATCTTCCAAAAATTTGGCCCTGATACTCTTTTAAGAGGTGCTTGTGCTTCAGCACCAGACGTCATTATAAGAATTTAATAATTTCCTATATCTTTACTTTACAAGCTGACACCCAAGGTGGAACAGGATGTGCACACAGTCAGCTCATGGGTTTTGAACAGTTGTTGAAAAAAAAGTTCACGTTTGGTTCTTGGGGCTCTTGTATAGGGACAAGAAAGGGACTTCTCACTTGTCTTATTCTGAGAACTGTTTCTCCAAATTCTCAGTGTTTTTCCATTCCCTGCTCACCCAACTCAGAAGTGAATTAAGCTTGTGTTAACTAGTCATTATTTTCAAAGAACATTTTCTCCTATTTGTGTTATTTTAATGAGGAGATTTTAAATTGTTTTATCCTTGCTTTGTAGTGATACAGCTGTTAATCAGGTGTTAATCAGAGGAACTAGCTCATTGCTTTCCTCACATATCTTTATCTTGCAGGATAAGCAGCCAGATTTTCATTCTCTGATAGCTCCAAATTTCCTATTGCAGATTTCTCCCTTAGCCAATTTTTTTTTCTGGTTTTACCTATGTGACTGCTTTTTTCCTTTATTAAATGTTGTTTTTAATGGGATTGTCTTATGAGCAGCACTGAGAATTGGGCTGCTTTACCCTAGGGTTAGGGACAGAATTAATTAAAAATAAAAAATTTTAAAAAAACCATCCAAGCAGAAGAAAAGCAACATGTTCACACTCAAAGAGCAGAGACAGTTGGCTAACTGGTTTTGCTTGGCACATGGAGTTCTTCTGCTTGCCACCAGTCTGTACTCTGCCTAGAAATAACATTCTCACTCATGTTGCACCCTGATTTGGCTCTGTGGCTCTATTTGGTAAAGAAACTGCTGGAATATCTGACACCACTCTTCAGCCTGGGACATAACACTCCTGTGTGAATTGGCTTTTATTCCCAGCTCTTGCTGGGCCTGGGCTTTGCTGCCAGGCTACATGCTTGTATTGCAACTTGCTGCTAACATCTGGTAATAAATATAGAACTTTCTGCTTATTGCCCTTCATATCTAACTATATTCTGAACTGTTTTTCTTCAGTGCATCTCATAATGTCACGCTATAAAAGATGAGGAAGACAAGTTTTAACAATACCCTGCTTAAAAAAAAAAGGTGACATGGTGGTGAACAATCCTGTTATACTTTTCCTATTACATGTCCTGCTGTGTACCCAATGGAGAATAAGGACCACTGCTCGATAGCCAAAGATGAAATTTTTGTGATCACACCCTAGAGATTTGAAAGTTTTCAGTTTTCCATAAAGAATGATGTGGTTTTAGTGTGCTAAGCACATGTAGCCTCTGATGCTTTCAGAACAAAGGATTGAATGGGGTATCTCAGCAGCTGAGTGTGTCCAGCCAGAGGAAGCAGGGACACTGTAGCAGTGGGTTCTGCTGGAGTTGGGCACAACACACGGAGGGCAGTGGTGCTTCAGGTAAAGAGTGGAAACTTGGGATGGAAAAGCTACCAAGCATCCTGCAGACTGGCAAGCAGTGATATGTGAGTCTACACCTGTAACCACTGCAACATGGATGGATCTGCCAGGAAGGTCAGCTGCAGTAATACAACATTAAAGAAATCAATGTAACCTTGACAAGCACATGGCCTGGTCAGACAATATTGATTCACTAATGACATGCTGTTGCATAATCCTCTCCTATTTGGGTCACATGGTTTCTAGACATGATTGATTTCAATGTTTGCAAGGAAGAACATAAGAAACAAAGAACATAAATTATTCAGTGAAAGTTGTTTCTTGAAAGTAAAAAATGTTTTGGACAGCAAATGAGAATTCTGTAGCAGGCTGACAGACTTGTGTGTCCTTTTTTTTCATCATATTTTGAATCTTAATGCTAACTTCTCATAGCGTCACAGGAATGTTTGGGTTAGAAAGGACCTTAAAGCCTTCTCTTCTGCAGGAAGAACAGTTGCAGCTCTGTGTCTTCACAGGGGAGGTGCTCCAGCCCTCTGATCATTTTTGTGGTGCTTCTCTGACTTGCTCCAACATGTCTGTGCTGAGTGCTCCAGAGCTGGGTATTCCAGGAGGGGTCTCAGAGACCTGCAGTAAAGGGGCAGAAACACCTTCCTCTTGTGCTCCTCAAAGATGATGAAAGATACACTCTTCCTTTCCACCACACACTCACTAAGAGTCCAGTTCATTGTCATAGACTTCTGGCATTAAATACCCAATTTATTTGTACGACAAAGTACCAGAGAACACAGAAGACCTCAAGGTCTTTGCTAAAATTCTGTATCCATGCAAAAATTGAATGTGCTCAGAGAGCTTCAGAATGAGAACAACATCTTCTTTAGAGGAGATTCTTTCTGGTGAGGAGTTGAGGAAAGAGTAGAAAATGTAAGAGTTGAAGACTCTAAACCTCAAAGACTTCCTTTTTGTCTGCTTCAGCAATCTCTAACAAGTTTCTACCTCGATTATTTCAAACATTGTGTGGGGCTTGACCTGGCTTAGCAGTTCTACTCCTGCTTTATTGCCTTGTACAGTTTGAGGAACATCAACTTGATCCATTTTCTAGGGTATATTTTTCATTCTATAACTACCTGTCAATTTGTTAGTTTTGGATTGTGTTTTCAAGGAAACTCCTAATTCAGACTTGTGCAGCCATTCATCAGGTAAAGGGCATGGATGAAAAAATCTATACAGAAAATAGTTTAATGTCTTCTAGGTGGCTCCTTCCTTTCAGGCACTGCATGAAGGCTCTAGTTCTCATTCAGATATGGTTTGCACCACTGAATTGCTCAGATTTGTTTCAGGATATACTGAGAATTTTGGGAAGCTGGAAAGCAACTAGTAAGGGAATATAAAATGGAGGTATGTTTATAATTTAGTGTTTTGAGTTTAACCAGAAGTTCAAAAGTCATCCCATGCATTCAGTGAAGAATCAGTCTGTACCTGTAAAAACTGAAGAGCCATTGGTTTCTCAGTTCAAGTCCCAACCAGGGCATTCTTTAACTGTATGAAACTCCTCAAATCAAATAGGAATAGAAACGTTACATCTTGGCTTAAAAAATTCATTCAAAATGGTTTTCTATTTGTAAAATATTTAAACATTTGCCTGCAGTCTCAGGAATACAAGCAAAATTGTGCTACTACATGAAAATCTTATGAACTAGCACAGAAATGGAAGTCTAGATGCAACTGTAGTTTAGTAGATGACTTGTATACATAACTGTAAATTATTCTGCAAAAGAATTTCTTATTGAGAAATGCTTTATTTTATGACAATTCCATAATGGGCACGTAGGAATGAAAGATATATTTCTAAACACACACATATATAACATTATCATATGAAAGCAGATATTTGAACCTGCCAAAAGCAGACCAGGACTCTGCTTTCACTGAACCTCTGCCTTTCCATCCTCTTGAGTGTATCTTCATCCTTCCTTCTGTCTCTGCTCCTTTGACCAGGACTGTAGTTTGCTACAGACCGAGCTTTTGCAATGCATAAAACTGAGTGTCTCTGTGCTCTCAGCCAGTGAAAACAGTTTGTGTTCAGAAAATTGTTCTCTAAGTACTGCCTGCCTGAACCCCTTTGCAAAAGTTTGTTTTTTACTAGACTGGGTTTTTCCAGCTTCTTGCTTGTTTGCTACTTAAATATGAACACAAGGGAGCACCAGAGGGTTTTTTTAATGTTTTGTCTTGTTTGCTATTTTTTGCTGCTGAAAAAGAAATCAGTGAGTGGGTTAGTTCATGTATGATCTGGATGGGATCTCTGCCTGAAGTGGACAGCTAAAGACTATTCTTGATTTTTCTTTGTGGCCAGTCCACTTCAGAGGACTGGGGCTGCCTTAGTTCCTCACCAATGGCTGCATCACACCCTGAGGGACATTTCCAGCTGTCACCACCTCCCATATTGGCCCCAGGTGGTTTAGCAGTGGCCCAGGGCACATCGGGGCTGTTGTGAGGCTGTTGTGCTGGTGCCTGTGCACCTTCCCACTGCGGTGTGTGCTCGCCTTTGCAGCCGAGAGCAGAGGCTGCTGTGGAGCTCTGCAGGGCACAGAGCTGGGTGCATTAACATATTTATGTTGTTCTACAGCCCAAAGAAGCAAAACTATGATGTGTTAAAGCTACTTATCTATGGCTTATGACTACTGCACTGCTGCTGTGTAATCAGCCAGAAAACTATCTTAGGAAGCCCTATTTTGCTTCTTTTGATGTCGAGAAGAAAAATCCCATTTACAGCAGTGATACAGAAACAGGAAGGAGCAGATGCTGGAAAAAAAATCATTTGAAAATTATCTCGAAGAGGGAGAGAATGTGTAGAAGGGACTATAGAATAAATTCACCACATTTGATTAGGTATGTGACACAAAAAGATCAGAAAATGAAGAAGCCTTTTAAAAGTGGTTGTTAGAGGGCGGTAAACATTGAAGACTAATTTCTGAGGGCTGGGGGTGACATTAAGCAGAAATTTGAAATGTAGTGGATGTTTGTCCTCTAGCAGGTGCTGCTGGGAATCTGGTGACTCTTCACCAATTTCATATGAAAGTACCACAGGGCTTAACGTTGTCTTCCCCCAGTATGTGCAGAATTCCTGTGTGTTAAGTGGCCAGCACACTCCACTAAGTATTGTGGCAGGGTTTGAACCTTCATCTGCTGCAGCTTGGACAGAAGGTTTTGGGAGAGAGGCAGCACAGTGCACAGCTCCTGGGGGTGAGCATGCAGCTGTTTTCTGTTTGTCTCATAGCAAACTTACAGGCCTGTGTTGGGTGCTCTGGTTTGGCTGGGACGGTGCAAGGCTGGGAATCCCATGTCCCTCTCCTGCCATGCAATCCCTCATGCAGCCTGCAGGCTGCCACCCCCAGCCAACTCCCCCCAGCTCTATTGTTCAGCACGATGCCATATGAGCTGGAATGTCCCTCTGTCCAGCTGCGGTCAGATGTCTTAGTTGTGCCCCCTCCCAGCTTCTTGTGAACCCCCAGCCTTCTTGCTGGCCAGGCAGCAAAGAATCTGAAAAGTCCTTGACTTAGCATAAGTGCTTCTCAGCAACAGCTAAAACATCAGCGTGTTACCAACATTATTCTCATCCTAAATCCAAAACACAGCACCATACCAGCTAATAGGAAGAAAATTAACTCTATCCCAGCTGAAAAAAGGATAAGCAGTGCTAAAGGCACTGATAAGTGCAGAATAGAGTACTCTTAGCCAGTTTAGAGCAGCTTGCACAGCATGCTGGGTTCACAGTTACACTCTGGCCTGCAGCAAGCTTGAGAGAAGCATTAACTTTGCAGATCTCCTTTTATTATGTGAGTGTTGTGCCCTTTTCTCGTCTGCCTGCTCCTGGCAGCAAGGGGCAGCCCAACTGCATTTCTTTCCCTGCCTATATTGACTTACTGTTAACATTTCTCAAAGCTTTTTAAATGCAAGTAAAAAACTCCTGGCCCCTTTGGGAATACATCTGATTTTTCAGGTTTTATCTTTATCATTGATCCCTTTCCAGTTACTTCAGCCAAAGGTGAAGAAGTGATGTGTGAATGACGGAGCATCTCTTTTTTGTAACTAGGCTGTATGTAAGGGTCAGCTGTTAAGCTGAGATTCTTACAGAAGCCCCAGAAATAGATACTTTCTGCTTTTGTGCAGCCAAGACAATTACACCAGGGAGAACACTCTACAACACATTGAATTCTCATTTTTGCTCTTATACTTTTTTCTATTCCCCTCTTGCTCCCTAGAGGGTAAACTGGACAAAGACTACATTAGGGATGTATCCTATGGGGTCAAACCCATTGCAGACTTTTAGTGTGCCCTCCACAGGAAGAATTGCTCAACTCCAGTTGTAAGAAAGTGTTGATAAATGATTCCTGTACAGAGTTTACTTTTAAAAGCATTTGAAATTGGTTCTGAGCTGACTTGAAGTAGAGCATAGAAGAGGAGACTAACTGACCTGTAGTTTCATCTGATAGGGGTCTTCAGGTCATCATGACTTACCAGGTGGGCCTGTATTTAAGTGGAGAACACTGAGTACAGAGAAAGCATCCTATCCTTAGTTGTCAGTGATGCTCTAGCATTGCTTGTAGTTATTCTGTTTCTCTATTAGTTGTAAATTGATTTGATAAAAGGTCCAGTATTTTGGTGGACCAATTAATGGGAGAAAATGTATCTTTAATGGTATAGTTCAAAGAGGAAATGAAAGTTTGCAGTGAATATTTCCAGGACGTTATAATGCCATCTAACATAATATACTTCCTAATTCAGGAAAAGGAGGCACAAATAAATGTGCAAGAAGGTTGGTGGTCAGTTCCAGGTTTGTTTCCTTGATTAACCAGGTGCCACACTGGACAATGTTTTACATGAAACCATGATTTCAAACCTAGGAAACACAACTGCCAGACTTCTGAGGATCAGAGAGACAAGAGATGTATGCAGCTGATCTGCGATCCTGCTGAGGCCAACTTTAAGTAGCAAATTTATTTCTTGGGGAAAGGATGTAAAAAAGCTGTTTTTCTAGAGTTCATCACCACGAGTTCTGCTTCTCTCCCATACACAAGAGATAGGGGGTTCAGTCTTCAAGGACTCAAGGCAAAATCGTGCACTTGGGATAATGTGATGTCGCCTGTTTGCAAGGGCTTTTTTTCCCCCCTACCCATCAAAGTCCAGCTTAGACTGAATAGTCTGATTTTTTCATTGCTTTTCCATTACCCTTTAGGCAGTGGTTATTACTGAGGTGCTGTATAATCATCTGCCTTCTAAAACATTCTCTGACATATGTATGAGAGCAGAGTCAAACAAAATAAGGTTTGGGAATTTTAGGTGATCTGTGGTGCTGGTTCATTTTCTTGTACAGCAAAGCTGGACGAGGGGATTTCTGGCCCTTTTTCCCCTGACAAAAGGGACATTTTAAATTAGGATAATTTACTTTTCCAGTTTCCAGGAGAACCCCACAAAAAGCCTTACTAGCAGGCCTGAGAAGAAGGTGAACCTTCTCATGAACTGAAAGAGGCAGAATTGGTGAGAGAAAGAGAGGAACATTTTAAGCTGGCATCAGTGCCAGAGATGTGATGCTACATCCCAGTATATCCACAAAGTCTATGGAGAGACATAGATGCTTCAAGATATGCTTTAATTCAGAGCTTTCCATAGATATCAGCAGAATGTCAGCCCAAATGAGTCTGACTCATTCTTGGTCTTTCAGTCTGTGCCTGGTTCCCTACATGCCCTTTATCTTGACTGTGCTTGAAGATGTAATGTGATTGCCAGGGCCACCTCCAATCCCTCCTTTCTCCTTTGTGTGTGTGAAGTTCTTTCACTCCGATTTGTTCCTCCCACCCAGCCTTTGTATAGAGCACCCTCCAACACAAAGTGGCCAAAAAAGGATTGTGCAGTTGTGAGGTGCTTGTCAGCACTGCACCTTGTCACAGCAGGGAGGTGACTCAGCTGCCACCCTACATGGCTGGGATGTGTCACCAAGGGAATGATGACATTTTCAAACGCAGCAAAGTTTGGAAGTGGAGTAGAGGAGAGAGGAGGAATTGGGCTATGAAAGGACATTGGGGAACATCAATGTTTCCAATAATCTGAAGCTTTTAGTTTAAGAAATATGTTTAGAGTTTAGAAAAGCATGAGCTGAGCACATTGTGATCTGTTTTATTCTATTTTTTTTTAATGGTAAAGAGAACACTGGTCTAGTGCTTAGAAGTTTTGCTTATGAAGTTAGTAATTTAAATTCAATACCCTGTTCTGTAGCAAATTTATTTTCCAGCTCCAAAACAAGGTTGAGACTGGTGCTCCACTTGTGAGACCATGGGGAGATTTCAGTCACAGTCTATATACACTGTTGTCATGGAGTAGATCTGTTTGATGGACCCCCCTTGTGCATCAGTTTGTGCAGCATTGGGAGCTCTTTTGATGGGTAAAACCATGAAAGCGCAAAACTTTATTTTAGCTGTTATGGAGGACAAAATGGATTCACTACTTTTGGTGGCAGAGTTTGGACTAAAAATAAATCTACTGTTTTTAAGTGGTACATAGACAAATGGGTGTCAAGGCTGTCATGGAAATTAACATATGGAGGCAGCTTTTCCTGAAAGGACAGGGTACCTGCATCCTTCAGATACTAGAAATGGTGAAATTGGAGCTGTTGAAACCCAAGAAATTAGTCTGGGGTTTTGGGGAGAGACACTTTATAAGCATGGGAGATTTTCACTTCTGTAGATAAACCTCATATTTATTCTTTGCAGCAATGGATGGTTTCAAGAACAGCTAAAGGAGGAACAACTAGGATATCAACTGGGGTTCAATCCACCACAGACTTCTTTTGCTACTGTGTAGAAATTACTTAGATACAGTGAGCTTTGGCTTATTTGTAAATTGGGGAAAATATCCTTATTCTGCCTCCCAGTGGTCCTTGCTCCTAATGCTAATTTATCAATTTTTTATAGACCATTTATGTGCCGTCCTGATGTCTGCAACTCTAGAGCCTCATTTGGATATAGCCTAAAACAAACTTCCCTGTTGCTTCAGAGTTATTGTGGGACCATTTGGAGGTGTTAGACATGAAGTCCTGGCCAGACTCCAAGTTTAGTGTAGTTCCAGCCTGTTTCCCAGAGAAGCTCCTTTGTGTGTTCGGGAGGACATGCTCTCATCTGCTGTGTGTGTCTGCTGTGGGCTGTTAAAACAGATGACACGTATCACCCCAGAGGAGCTGCATGCTATAATTGGGAAATCTCTGTATACAGTAAACCAGTGCATGGCATTTAAGTGTTTTGAGATTCCTTTGGGGAGAAGGAAACTTACATAACAGGATGAAAGAGCATTCTGTTTAGAGGGGAAGAGCCTAGATATGTTCTTTCTTTGCTAGAGCTGTAATTCCATATCCAGTGCTAAATGAAGAGGTGACAATGATAAATGTTGGAAGAATATTGTTGTTGAACAAATATTTCAACCCAGCAGATGGAAACATGGATTCATTTAGTCTTTAGAAGTTCAGAAGCTTTTTGAAAAAAAGAAAATTTGTGGAATGAATCTTCTATGTCAAGAAGTCCAGGTCTGTGCTGTCAAAAACATTAACTGTTTTACTAACTGATTAAACTCACTTTAAAGCAAGCTAGGAATCACTGCTACCAAAAAGTTGTTTGATAGTCCAACACTTGTGATTAGAAATCATTGTATATTGCCCAGCTAAAATGTCAGTGCATGTTAATTCTTTCCTTAGTGATAATTACTGAAGATTTATATGGAGAATGATCACATTTGGTTTTGCTTTTGTGGTTCCACTTGTGGGATGGTTTTTTTTCTCTTCCTGATCGTACTGTTAGCCCTATTTCACACCACTTCTGATCTTAGTAGCTCTCTGTGACTGTAGGTGACACAACTGTCTACTTTATCCCAGCAGAGTTCTTGTAATGGTCTAACAGCTCTCTCTTACTGGAAAGAAGGCACCTCATGTATTACAAAGCTGTTTTTCCCCCCCATTCCTGCATTTTGTTGGTGTCATCTGCTGAATAACTAATACAACATGCTCTGTCTTTTCTTTTGATTAGATCCTGCCTTAAAGCCACAATTCTTATTAGTCTTTAACTGCATGCTTTGACTGTGATCCTTCAGTGCACTCACTATGATTCCTTCATTCTTGCCTTTGGCCAATTTCTGTCACTTTTTAAGTTTAATTTTGCAAGTGAAAAGGCAGAGTAAGACTGTGCCTTATGGGAATTTACTAGTAAATTCCCATGGCAATGAGGGTTTTATTTTTCAGTGGGAAAAGAAATCAGTCTCAGTTGGGGGGAAGAAGCAGAAAAAGTTATTCTGGTAATTGTTGAGGAAGATTGACATTTAGGTGCAATAATACGTAGCCCCCAGTACACCTTGTAGAATCAAAAAACTTCTTAGGCTGTGCATGTGTTGTCAAATTGCCTCAACACCAAACTTGAGTTTCTAGTTATGTATGACACAGTAATAAAGATGTGTCTGGGGGAGGAACTCAGGTGCTTTTGAGTTAATATAGATCCAAGTCCACGCAGCATCCTGACTGTCAGACTTCAGTGGCTGCTAGTTGAAGCTCTCTGAAGGAAAACTTTTTGCTGAATGCTTATAGACTTCAAATTTGCTTGTGAAATTTTTAGTTGCCTCTAGAAAGCATAAACACAATGCTGCTTTTCATAAAAGCTTTTTAAGTAAGTCCTCATTATCTTATGAAAAATATGTTCTTTTAAACCCTCTGACAGGGCTGGGAGGAATGAGCAACTTGCATACTTTCCAAGTCTCTGCGTAAATAGGAGAAGACAGCAAGAAGTGGGGGGGAAAATGGAAGTGCTTATAAAAACTTGTAAAATAATTGCCATTATTTAACATGCATAGTTTCGTTTTGAATCTTCTTTATGGGAAAAACAAACTGCCTGCTGATTGTTACAAATTTGAAGTGAAAATTTGCATTTTATTTAAAACTTTGAAAAACTTTTTCCCCAAACTAGCTCTATTTTTAACCAAAATTTCATATAAAAAGGTGAAAATGTGGCAATCTAGCTTCTGCAAGTAACAACACAGTGTGGGTTAGCAGGAAGCATGAAGTGCAGGGAGCCCTGAGCAGCAGCTCCCAGAACCTGCTCAGGAAGATGAGGAGCCAGGATAGGAAATCTGGGTTGTCTCCCAGATGGGGAAAGGAAAATGGTGCTTGTAGAGTCTCCTGCCTTCTGTTGCTGTCCCAGCTCCGCCTGGCTGTGGTTTTGTGGCAGCTGTGATGGAGAGAGATGATTGTAGCATGGGAATCTTTGGAACTGGAGAAGGCTGGCTGGCACAGAGGAAATTGTGTGCATTTACCCTTGACTTGATCCACAACCAGTTTTAAACTGTATGACAAGGAATTATCAGGAAATCTAATAGAAACATTAATTAAAATCATTAATAATTACATAAATTATTAATCTTCCTCTTTTGGACTTTTCAGCAGACTATAATGCTGGTCCTTAACTCCAGAAAAGGGAGGGAAATGACATAAATCCTGGTCCTAGTGTCTCTGCTTTTTTTGTATATTTACCATCTCTCCAGCCTTTGGTGATGCCTGACAGCAAGCCACAGAGTCGCATGCTTATAGCAGATGCCTGCTAACTTCTGGCAAGGGAAGGCAGCTGGAGGCTTGGAGTTACCATTAGTATCAGAGCTACAGACTGTAATTCTGTGCCTTTGAACATGTGAGTAGGCTTACTTGGTTCTTGTCACATTCCCTTTCCCTCCTTACCAGGGAGGCTATAACATCCTCCTAAGATGCAGTTTCTGAAAATGCTATTACAGAAATAGTTCTTATGGTGGAAAGCCAGCCCAGCACTCCCATTCTGCTGCTGCTAGAATCTGCCTTCCCTGCTACCACAAGCACTGGGAGCTACTGGCTTAGACCTGACATGGAGATGCAAAGCTACTCATATACCCTGCCTTTACAATGTGTGCTCCTCATTTTGCATGATTGCTCTGATTGTGCTTGGGATCACTGTCAGAGGGGTCAAACTGAGGAGTGTGATGCTCCCACCACAATCCTGACAGTATTAAAGTCAGATCAGAAATCAGTCTGTAAGAGCTGAGCATTTAAGACTGGAGTTTTCTGTTTGGATGGCTGGAATTTTAACTCTTTCTGGTCTGAGGAAAGAATTTAACTCTTGTTCTGTGTGGTCTGGTATCAGACAGATGTGCTGGCGGAAAGGAGCATTGCTGACCTGACCTCGGTGTTGGGCAGTGTTATGGAGCAGTGATATCACACAGCACATAGGGGACAACCAGGGATCAGCCCCAGCCAGCATAGGGCTGGGAAACGCAGGTCCTGCTTGGCCAGTCTGTTCTCCTGTCACAACCTGCTTAGATGATGATGGAAAGGCTGTGGATGTGTCTGCCTGCACTTCATAAAGCATTTGACACTGTCTCCCACAGCAGTCTCCTGGAGAAAGTGTCTGCAGATGGATGGGATGGGAATTCACTTCACTGGGTAAAGAACTGGGTAAAAACTCTGTGTGGCTGGGCCCAGGGGGTGGTGAATGGTGCTGTACCCAGTGGGCAGCCAGGCATGACTGGTGCTCTCCTGGGCTCAGTACTGGGGTCAGTCCTGTTCCATATCCTGTTCAGTGATCTGGATGAGGGGATTGAGTGCAGTCTTATCAAGTTTACAGACTGAGTTGGGCAGGAGTGTTGATCTGCTGAGGAGTAGGAATGCAGAGGGACCTGGACATGCCGGATTGAAATGCCAGTTGTATAAGGTTCCATAAGGTGAACTGTCAGGTCCTGCACTTCAATCACAGCAATCCCACCTAATTCTGTGAGGACTGTGATGTGTAATGCTTTTTCTTAACTTTATATGCTGGTTCATGTGCTATGCTGATATGGAGCTCTTTAAGCATGGATGCATGAGACAGGCTCTCAGGTAGTTTGCACTGTGTCTGATACCTGCTGCTCCTTCTGTGCACAATATAAAATCTGCATTTGCTCTCCAGCTCTTTTAAGACAGAGCTGGTTTGATGGCTACAAATTATTCATTTCTCTTCCTACCCTTCATACGGTCTGCTTAGTATGAAAACAGTTCTTGGCAGTGACAGTTTCTGCATCACATCCAATATCACAGGGTCCCAGGTGTGGTGTGATCTTTAAGTGCATTTTCAGTACCTCTGTAAGGAGTTCTTGCCAGAGTACTAAACCAAATCCTGTTGATGTGGATGCATTTGTATTACAATGAAGTTCTCCCTCTTCTCTCTCAACTTGGTTTCCTATTTCCTAAACCCAGTGCTGACATCAGGTACGTGTTTCTCCTCACATGGACGATGGCTCCTTCTCTAAACTGAACTATTCCTGTCTCAAAAGAATGGAGAATTTTGTGACTTACCCTAGGGCACTGCGGTGTAGCTGGCAGTGATAAAAAAAGCTACAGCAGGGAATGAAGGAACGTCTTTTCTAGATGATTTTAAGTTCAGGATGTACTCACAATTGAGCTTTTGTTTGCTGTTGTTCTTTTTAAATAACTAAAAATTCAGGGAGTGTATTGGGGGAAGCCACTTCGGTATGTTGGGGGCTCATCTGTCCCGGAGGATGTGGTGTGAACAGGGTGGACAGTTTCCTTCTCTGTGCAGAACAGAGCAAGGATTGTCTGAGTATGAGAAAGGCAAAGCAGTGATCCTTCAGACCACGGCCTTGTTACTCTGTGCTTTTATGTTTGAAATCAGGAGATTCTTTAGCTCAGCAATTTGTACTGTGCTGTAAGACAAAATGAATGAAAAGTGCAGTCTAGGGAAAAGACTGAGGCTTTCTTGAGTTTGCACTGAGCTTGCCCCCTTGATATCTTTGGTTTTTATTTTTGTTTTTTTTTTTTTTTCCTCTGAGATATGCCATTTCTGACAAAGTATGTAGGGAGGTCTGGCACTTTGTTTTCAGAACTTGGGAGAGACTGGGATTTGAAGGAACACATGCCATCACTCTTATTGTATATATATGTTATGTATAATACAAAGCTGAATTTTTCACCTTTTGGCATCGTGTATGGTTTGAATCTTACCACTGTGACATTATTCTTCCACTTCAGAAATGATGCACAGCTTTAGAGCTTTGGTGGAGGAGGGAATGTGTTTTCCAGTGATGTTGCTGATACCAGCCTTTACTTGGGGGTGAAATCGTGACCAGAAGTCGTGGGTAGCTCGGTCTCATTTGTCAGATTCCAAACTCCAGAGTGATGTCAATGAAGGGAGACATGGAACTGGATAACACCTCCAAATTATCTTGTGTATGTGCCTGTATTCATCTGCCCAGTGAGCAATCTCTCTCCCTCACACCTGAGGGTTATACTGCCCTGCTGCTGTGGTGAGGTCCCACATCTCCACAAGCTCCACCTCTGCAGCAGCCCTCTTCAGGTTTGTGCTCCTGGCTGGTAGCTCTGCCTCAGGCCTTGTACTCAGTTCAAATGAGACAAGAAAGGACAGTGGAATCATTCCGGCCTCTTCCTGACTGTGAAGGGATTTTTAAATATGTACTGTTTTACTTTTTTTCTTCTAGAAGACTCCATGCACATTTTTCCTGTTTTCAGGGGTTTGGATTTGCTAAGCCAGTTCCCTTGCTGATGGGCACACCTTTTATTGTTTGAAACACAAGGTGCAGGATACATACTCTATTTGTTTCAGTACCTTTGTAAACCTCATTTCAGGAAGATGAGCTGTGGAGCTGGTGCTGGATGAAGAGTAAATGTGATGAATGGCATTTCCTACCCTCGTGTTCAGGCAAGCATTCAGGTTTGTTTTATTTGCATGGAAGTAGAAGGGTATGAACAGCAACTTGAGTGCTAATTTCTCTTCATTATTTACCTTGTTAAGCTCCTATTTTGCTGTGTTTACCTTTCCTGTAATCACATATGTTCTTCTTACCTCCACACGCTTTGGATGTGCCTTGATAGATTCAGCTCCTGGTGTAAATTTTGAGTAACTGCCTTGAGTTTAGCAGAACTGCTATTTAGCTACAACTCTCTCACATGTCATGGAGTTGGGGCAATATAAGCCAGAAATTAATCAGGAGCAGTGTTCTGGTAGCTCTTGAGCTCCCAGGACAGATGCTGGTCCCATTGCCTTTCCTGTGTTATTGGCTTAGAGGTGCTCTATTTTACCCCCCAGTACAGCCTGACTCTGCTGCCTCTTGCCCAGGGCTGTTCCAATGCCACAGGAGGGTAAAAGGAGGAAAGACAGGCACACCCTGGAAAAACACTGCAACTCTCCCCAGCATTAAACTCCAAGTTTTTACCCATTTTTCTCATGTGACTTTTAAATTGGCCACAGCTATTTACATTAAAGGTGAGGCCATGCCCTGCATATTACACAGGTGAGTTCAGAAGTGACAGATCTTTCTGGGGGACCTTCCAGCAACAGCAAACACAGAGCAACTAGAGGCCAATGAGTGGGTGAATGTTTTATTGTCAGGCTGTGTAATGCTGTTATTGTGGCACAGGACAGGAGTATTTGATGTTGTGCTGGTCACTAATTCATGTGTGAAGCCTCAAGCATTGATCTGTGTGGATTAAATGCATGCTGGAGATGTTTTCTGTGCTGTGCCACTTCAAATTCTCTCTCATGATTCAACACATTCAAAGCAAATAATTTTCTGTTTCCCATTTGCCAGTGAATGCATGCCATTTAGTTTGTAATTGGAACACTGTATGCTGCGTGTGTCTCTGCTAAATCATGAAAAGTGGTCCATTTTCTAAATTGCACAAGTATTTGTCACCTTTGTTTTAAAATTAGAGCCATAAATTTTATGGGGCATGTGAATATATGTATTAGTTTTCCCACAAGGTGAATAAGTCATACTGTGATCTGACATGGGCTTTATGATCCTGCTCAGGTTATGTTCTGTGAGAAATTTTGACTGTTGCTTCTATATTTAGAATTGAGCTTTGAAATTTTTTAAGGAAACAAATATGTGGAAGAAGTAGGCATATCAAAAGGGCTGTGCTTCTACGTGTTTTTCATAAGCCAGGAGATGCAATGAGCTGTGGCAATTTGGCATGCTGGAGGTGCTTGACAGTCCACTGCGTATTAAATATGGTACATTTAAAAACTCTGATTTTACACAACTGCAGATCCATTTGATTAATGTGTTTTCTAGGGAGTTTTTAAATACTTGTATTGGCTCAGCAAAGTCCACTAATGCTTAATGGGGCATGACAGTGGCCTCAGCCTAGCTGTGATGTGGAATGTCAGCTGACAGGGGAGACAGAAAGGGTTATGTTCCTAATCTTACGAGGGATGAAATGCAGATGAATTAATGGAACAGAATTCCTTCACACTTCTGGAAATACAATATTTTTTTTTCAGGTCAGCAAACATTATGAAAACCTTACCATCTCTGCCTCTGAAGAAACATGTGCCCTTCAAAAAGTGAGAATAAAACTTCTCTAATTTTTTTCCTTTACTGATACTACAATTTTTCCTTGAATATGTGGGATGTTCCTGGGGTGTTTTGGTGGAGAGGCTGAGGGAGGGAGATGGGGGCAGTTAGCAAACAACGTGACTTAACATGATAGGAGTTAATCAGAGTTCTGTGCCAAGCCAGCATTAGTCAATAAAAGCACTGCTGCTCTTTCTGAGAGAATAAACATCTTTGTGCTCTTCAGCTGTCTCTCTATTTTGGTGGGGGGGGGAGAAAAAGGGCTCAAAGAAATGCTGTAGGATTCCTGTCTGCCTATTATTTGTAATATACATGGCATTTGTTGTGCAAAGAAGATGGCAAAGTGCACTGCACTGAAAAGTGCTGATACTTTGAGTATCAGTGTTGGAATGGGGTTATCTGATATGCCTAAAAGAGCTTTTAGTAAATTTTTTTCACAGTTGCTCAAAGGAATTGAATTTAGGCCACTGCCAAGAACTGTTGAAAACCCCTTTTTGGTCTAACATCCTTTTTCTGAGGTTAACTCAACAGGAGCTTGTGATGTAGGATTGGTACCAATGAGGAAACAGGAAATAAGAGATCTGGAAATGCTCAGAGTAGTCACTGGGTGCAGTGTGGTTGGGAGAGTGGCTGTAGAGGGATGAACCTGTCTTTTCAGTGCATTGGTCTGAGGGATGCTAAACTGAGGTATGGGCTGGTTTGCAGGAGCAATGGGAATGTTGGCTGGAATAAGTATGAGGACTACAGACAGACTGACCCTGATCTTATTTAACTTCCATTCTCAAAGAGTGAGCACGTGGGTGGTGGGATCTTATCCTCAAGTGGAATTGTTGGTCTATTTAAAACATGACTCTGTGCCTACTGCTCTGGGTTTCATTGGTCTTACCTCAATATTGTTATTAATCAGAAAGAAACCAACTTGACTGGAAATATGGATACAAGATGGACTCTAACACTGACCACCTTTTGATCAGGATTGTATCATGTGAAAGCTGGGTTTACTTTACACTTCACTAAAATGTTGTCAGCATCTTCTTCTGCTCACACCAGTACATTTTCTAAGATGCAGAGACAATTTCTGTCCTGTTCTGTCTCTTCTTGTCATCAATAGCATAGCCAGATTTTCACGAGAGAGTCACTCAGCAGGTCTTGTTTTCACATAGACCTGTTTCCTGTTCATTGCTTAGGGTGTCATAGGGTGATTGTAATTTAAGGAGGCTTTACAGGGGATTTAAGCAGATTTAGCATGGACAGGACCAGACAAAACAATGATTTGGTTTCCATTTTTGCAATTACACAATATGAGAAGAATTTTCTGAGCCAGGTGCCCAAGGAGTGGTGAAACCTATTCTCCTCCCTTATAAATTGAGGAACTTCCTCAGAGCACAAAGGTCTCATTAGATCTGGAAATTCAATGCCTTGATCTATCATAAATGTTTTAAGATTAATATGAAGGAGGCTAGATTTCTTTTAGTATTTCACAATTTGATTTTAGCCTAGATATTATTTCCCAGTGGAGAAAGAGTTGTTTACTTTGGAAATATTACAAGTGATAGAATATTGAGAATTGAGTGATTGCTCAATTTTTCGGTGCTTACACACAGACATCACCAAGATGCAAGGATACTTACAAAATGCAATGTTCAGGTAGAGTGACCAAAAGAAGTTGTTTGATTAAAGTAACTAAAGGAAGGTGAATACATGCCTAGCAGTTACCGCGAGTGGATAATGAAGGAGGCATCCTAAATTTTGTCTTTGAAATGTATTGTATGATTCAGAGATACTAGAGTGTATAAATGATACCACCTTCATTAACTTAAAAACCGTATCTTCTTGATTCAACTCTGTGTTTCAGTGCTAATTAAAAGCTCGTCCTTTGACTCCTGGAGAGTTTCTTTGAAGTGGTGCAGCTTAGAACAGCTGTGGTTCTGAATTTCATTCTCATTTGCTTATATTGACAACCAGTATAAATCTGAAGGCAAAAAGTAAATTTATTCTCCCTTTAATAGGACCACTCATGCAAGGGCTCTAGGATTAGATTTTAAATTGGCACTTTTTAAACCTTTGATACAGTTACAGATTCAGTGAGCCATGTTCACCTTTCCTACATCTAGACCTAGCTGGAAATTAGTTTCCTCCTTTGTCAAAATATTTTCTAATAAACATTTAGCCTTTCTGCTAAAAACAGAAACAACTGCTAAAACTCAACAACTAACATAGCTGAAAATATACAGCTTTATTTCCTCTTCTAGAGAAACAAAACAGACAAACAAAAAAATAGCTAGGAAAAAGTAGACAACATCTGGGAATACTGCTTAAAAGAAAATCTTGAGGAAGGAAAAGAAGAGGAAAGAAACACCAATTGAGCAGTTTCACGCTTCTGATCACCAGTTAAGACATACTGCTCTCTGTACATCCTTCTTCACCTTCCTCAGGTTCCCTTGCATTATCTCTTCCCTGTAAGAAAAGGAAGAGTTAGTCAGGTGGCAGATCTATCCCTGCTGTTGTGGCTATGAGAGAACTGCTCTTCCCTTGTGACTCTTGTGGTGACAATCAAATAGGGAGGCCAGGGCAGGTGCCCTGAGCATTCTGCAAGGAAATGGAGAAATGCTCAGTCTCTGCTGGGTTTGTCAGGGGTTTGCATGTCTGAATGTGTTGTCTCTGGAGGATGTAAGTGAACTTCTCTCTGTGAACAAGGGTGAGAAGGGGCTAGAGGGGGTTTTGTGTGGCGGGGAACTGTGTGGTCATGAAATGGCTTGATTTTCACACTGTATCTGGGGTGTTTGAGTCTTCAGTGTCTCCAGGTTAGAACTGGAGCTTGCATTTAAATAGCAGTGCCCAGATATTTTTAAAAGAGGTTTCCAGTATTAAACCATTTTGTTAGTGAGAGTATTGTAACAATCTAGGCTTTAATATTGCTTCTCTTGGGAGATATTGGCAAGGAATTGCTGATTGTACTTGCGTTGAGTATACCTTTATAATCATTGCTATGCAAAACAGCATAAATGCTACTCCTGCAGGCTCCTGTGTCCTTCAGTCTCAGCAAGAACAGATCAATGCACCATGCAAGATGAGGAGGGTTGTGGAAAGCCAATATGCTGGTCTGGGACAGAATAAGACTTCTGAGGCAGTGGGATTGGGAAAGGGAGCATACAAATAAGGAGAAACTCCCCTCAGAGTTGAAGTGTAGTCCCTTTCAAAAATAAGTTTCAGACTTCTGCCCAGAGCAGTGAGTGAAATGAATTTAAGGTGCAGAAGACCTGACCAGAAGGCAGAACAGCATCAAGATTTCTGGGCTCTTTAGCTAATTTTGCCATTGACACTATCATAGTTGTCTAGCTGAGCCTGTTCTAACTTTACATCCTTTAAATAATTTGAAAAAATCAGTGTAGAACCTGCATTTCCATTCGAGACTTATACAGTTTGCAGAGCCCTCTGGGATGTGCTGGAAGAAGGGGACAAGAGTATAATATACATCCTGTTGGTTCCTCTTGTGGCAGGGTATATTCAGAGCACATAGGGTTGCTGACTCCCTGGCACATCGTGGAGGAATTTGCTCAATGGATGAGGTGCAGGAACAGAATTCTGCACTCTGATACCCCACTGAGTCTGCTCAGATGGCAACGTGCAATGTCTGTTCTCTTCAGGGATGTGAAGCACACCATGTCCATGCAGAAAAACAGGCCTTTCAGAAAACTGGGCCTCTAGATACGAGGGAAATGGAGAAATGAAGGACTCAGTGAAGCCATTTTTTCTCCCCTCAAATGAAGAGTGGTCTCTCCTTGCAGATAATGAGAAGCCTGAAAGATAGTGCATCAGCTGCGGACTTCTCTATGGGTTTAACTGGAAAGAGTACAAGGACAACTAGCAGCAGCCAGTGCATCCCAGCAGAAAGGTTGCTAATAATCACATCCCTGCATCAATCATGAGCAGCAGAAATTAGGGAAATAAGGAAGAAGATAAAACTCAATAATCTTCCTTACATCTAATGAAGTCCTCTTGGACATGTTGTTGTAACTCAGTACCTTAAACGTATTGGAAATGGTAAATCCCTCACCCCTGGAATGTCATGTAGTTTGACCCTTCTCCCGTCTGGTCTGCTTAGCTGGCAGAGATCCAATTTTTCTCCGCCCCCTTCCCAGACCCTAGAAAAGACCTGTGTGCCCTGACCTCGCCCTCTTCCCGCTCCTGGGACCCCGCAAGAAATAACCCTCGGATTCTCCTCGGGGGTGGGGGGGAAGAGCCTCTTTTGTGATCTTTTATTCTGTCCATGCGGGGGATACAGGCTTTCTCTTAGTATCTGAGCTAGTCGGGGGCTAGGGGAGAGTCTCTTTTTAACCCACAACATGTGATTTCTGCTGGGCTCCTAATGCATCCAGGTTCATTCTTGGTGCAGCAGCTGTTACAGATCCCTATTGCTTTGGTGTGCAAAGATAATACCGGGGTTGGGTTTCATAGTGTGAGGATTGCAAAGAAATACAGTAAATAATCACATCCTCCAAAACCTCCTTTGAAAAAGGTAGAACAAAACTATCTTTCTCTCCAGAATTTACCTACCACTGCTGATGTTAGAGAAAGAAGGAAAATCTAGAATAACAGGCCACACTGTCAGTACCTACTCCATTCTTTATAGAAATATGTGCCAAAATAAAATTATTTTTGGCCCTAGCCTGGCAAATGAACAAACACTTAATCTTGGTGTCTGCTCACAGCTGTTTGACTTTGAGATGATTTAATCCAAATCTTCATTTAATTACATCAGCTGCCTCCAGGGCTCCCTGACCCCATGTATGTGATGTGGAAACAGGTGATGAGAGCTGCTGAGGGCTATGGCTGTAGATTCTCCCTTTAGTGAATTCATTTTAGGTGCCTGTAAGGATTTATTTTGGATTCTCATGCACTGCTTAATTTTTAATGAGGGTTGTGAACTTGGATAAAAGCAGCACTTTCAAATATTTTTATTTTGGTACTAAAAACTGGGAAAATGAGATGGTAATGTGTGCTTGCAGCCCAGAAAGCCAACCTGCACAAAAAGGAACACAGCCAGCAGATCGAGAGAGGTGATTCTGCCTATTTGTTTCTGCTCTCTGAGACCCCTCCTGGAGTATGGTGTCCAGCTCTGGAGCACTCAGCCCAGGAAAGGCATGGACCTGTTGGAGCAGGTCCAGAGAATGGCCACAAATTGGTCAGAGGGCTGGGGCACCTCTCGTGTGAGGAAAGGCTGAAACAGTTGGGTTTGCTCATCCTGGAGAAGGGAAGGCTCCAGGAAGGCCTTATTGGAGCCTCTCAGTATATAAAGGAGATTTATAGGACAGGAGAGACTCATTACCAAGACCTTTAATGACAGGACAAAGGGCATCAGTTTTAAACTGAAAGAGGATATTTTATATTGAGCATAAAGAATAATTTTTTATGATGAAAGTGGTGAGATACTGGCAAGGTTCCCCAGGGAAGCTGTGGATGCCCTGTAATTGGAAGTGTTCCAGGGCAGGTTGGATGGAACTCGGAGCAACCTGGTCTAATGAAAAGTGCCCCTGCCCATGGTGGCAGGTTGGAATCAGATGACCTTCAAAGGTCTCTTCCCATTCAAACCATTTCTTGATTCTATGAAATATTCCTATGAAGGGCAATGGGAAAGGGAGACAAAACAAGGGGGATGAAATCTGTTGTAAAAAGGACTATAAAGGGTAAATGAGCATTACTTTCAAGAGCTTTGCCTGGGTGGCTGCAGAAATGAAGAAATCCCGTGAAGAGAAGGAAGTCCTGCTCCCCAGAAGATGTTTTTGCTGCACCCATGGACTTGCAGCTTAGGCAGAATAGGAGAAGGCTAAAGAAGGTAAACTCCTAGGGTTTTCTTTGTGAGGTCTAGCAAAGAGAAAGAAGTAAACAAGCAGGAGCAAACATAAAAGGCAGCTGAAGGTTCAGCCAGGAGTACTAAGAACAGTGTTACATTACAGATGTGTGTGCAGCCACATCTGCAACTCCCAAATCTGGTGAGCAAAGATTCCATCTCTCTGGTCTCAGCGCAGCCAACACTGCCACAGATTTTTCTTTTTCTGATATGCAGGGAGCACATATCAGGTGTTTTGCTACCTGAAAAAGGAGACTTCTATTCTGTCACGTGTAGAAATCTAAGTCCAAGACCTGAAGGAACCCTGAATTGAGAATTAGAGGTATTAAATCACTTTGTCTGCTGCAGGAAGACATGTAACCTCAGTGTGAATGGGGTTGCTTGAGCTCCCTCCTGTGTCTACTTGTGTGATAAAGGTGGGCCTCGATGAGAGACCTAAGCAGGAAAAACTCTTTAGTTGCCAGCTTAAAGTACTTCTGAATCTCCAGTGCTGATAATGCAGTGATGAAGAGAATATAGAGGAAAGTGTAGCAAGAAGAATAAGAAATATTCTATCTCGTCTGGTGGTGGAAAAGTTAATTGCAATCTAAAAATGCTACTATGGTAGCAGTGAGAAATCCAGCTGTGGAAAGCAAAGTGTCAGGCTGAACCTGCTATTTCTAAAATTTACGCAATAATTCAGGGTTTATTTAATAAAAAATCTTGTTTAAAAATTATTTAAAGAAAAATTTAAACATTTAAAGAGAATATTACCTCTGTTAAGGTATTTGTGATTTTTTTTGTCTCTCTCTGATTTTCACTGAGACCAGAAATCTCAGTACTTCAGAATTTCAGGTCAGTGGTCTTTGAAGAGGGTATTTTAACCCCGTTTTGTCCCTTTTTCTCTTCAGCATATTGTAAAATACTGGAATGAATAACTTCCAACTGATTTCTTTTTCTGTTTCTGTGTTACTTTCATTGTTTCTTTTGCCACATTGTCAAGCTTCCAGGACTGAAATAGTATTGAAGAGTACTGTGAGGAAAGGGAAAACACACACACTCCACAATGGAAAAAGAACAAAGCAACCTAAATCTTTAGTTTCTCTGGGTTAAACTGCAAAATGTAGAAAGGAAGAAAGAGGAGAAGATCCTTTCCTTCCCTTAAAATAAGAAAACTGAACTTGAGATGCTGTGTGGCCAAATGAAGGGCTTGTATGCTTTTAAGTTTCTCTTTTTCCTCGAGGTACCTTGTGAGCCCTACAAGAAGCTGGCATTCCTTTCCAACAAACCTTGCTTTCAAGGATCAACTGCTTGTAACTTTGAAATGATTTTTGAAAAGAAAAGGAAAAAAACCAACTCAAAAGGGCAACCCTGTGAATGGAGAGCATTCACAGAGAGGGATAAATTTGGGTCCAGATGCTCCCAACCTGTTTTTTTATCATCCAGATCTGATTTGGTGTTGTCCTGTTGCCAGCCAGAGGGCAACTGAGTGGGGTCAATAACAAGGTGTGGTCATCAGTCTCTCAACTGGCCTAAGAGAGAAATCTCTTGGGTATCAAACTTATATTTCTCAGTTCTTTAAAAAGGACACAATAGTTTCAGCACAGCCACTGTGATGAGCCACTGTGATGACCAGGAGAGTGGACACTTCTGTGGAATGTATACCTGTATGAAGAGGTAGGAGGTATGGGATGGCCAAAACCCCTTTCAGAACTTTGTCTTTGACATGGTGAGGCAATTTCAGATCTATTTTACAAATGGAAAACTGGGGAAGAGGTTTTAAATTCCAGGGGAAGGGAAATCAATGCTGGTTTAACCACTAGAACTATCAAAACTATCTGTTTGGACTACAGTCAACCCCTTCCAGATCAATCATCATAATAGAGCCTTTGAGCTTTTATCAGACCATCTGATCTGATCTAACCTGTGGATGTGAAGATGAAAGGTTAATCCTCAGGGCCATCTGCTTTCCTTTACCTTTTCTGTCTGAATGCATTGTTTCTTTGTCTTGCCTGCCCACTTTTGACGTGTCTCTTGCTGTCTCATAACACTAATGCTGGTTTACATCTGACTCTGTGCAGAGGATGCAGCCTCTTTGAGCAGCAGCTGCCTATTCAGAGATGCTTGCAAGTTTCCTTTAGTATTTCCTCTCCTTTCCTGGCAACTCCTCTCAGTATGATTTATGAATTGCAAGCATAGCTGGGGGTGATGAGAAGTATCAACACCTCTGAATTCCAGTGAATAGGAGCTGGGTAATTAATAATAACAAACCAGGAGTGTTTGCTTTGCATGGAGATCGCGTAGCAGAGATGTGTTGTTCTGTATTCTTTGGGAATGGGGGAAGTGAGTCCTAACCCTTCCCTGTGCTGTTAAATCTGCATGTCGTTTTCCTTGGATAATGAAGTAATTCCAGCCTTTCAGGGAGAGAGACTCCCACCATTTCCCCTGTTAGCTTGCAGATGTAGTACATGCACCTTGTGGCAAATCAATGCTAACGATGGTACCGAGCGTTGTTGCAGGCGTGCAGTAGAGGAAGCCCAAAGAAAAATGTGCAGCCCTTGCCGACTGCATTATGAGCATCAGGATCTTTTATGTAGCAGACTTATTAATTGCATTTTGATTTGTGTCCCTGAATTTTAACCCTTTTGAGATTGCTCTTCTGCTTGTGAGTGCCTCTAAAATTGCCAAGGGTTGGGCAGATTCAGAAAAGGGAGAAAAGACAAGGGTGGTCTCTGCAGTACTGCACTGGAACCTGGACATCTGCAACAAAGCTAAGGAATAGATTTAACCAACAAAAGAAGGAAGCTGCTAAATCACTTGGTAGAACGTAGAGTAAAATACACTCTGTGTTGTAGTAACAAATGTTGTGGTCAGGTGGTCTTTCAAGGGAAGGGGTTCCTTTGAACCTTCCCAAACCTTTCAGGTTTTTGCCTTCTCCACCATTTGCCTGTGACAAGTTTTGCATTGCAATAAATCCCTGTGCAGGTTTTTCCTCCTCCAGATGAACTCCCTGATTTGCCCCAGTACATTTTTATCTAGTGAAGATCAATCTCCTTAACTGTTCTCCTTTTCAGTCTGTCTTGAAAGCAGGGAACTTGTGTGTTGTTTTCAAGTCATAACCTAAACTTCAGAGAGGGGATTGTCTCTTTGCTGCATTTGCAGGCCTTTGCCTGGAGCCTGACAGGAACTCTAGGGATTGCCAAAGTTCAAATTATTATTAATTTAGTAATTGGCATTTTTATCATGTGATGCCTGGCCTTTGCCAGCCAGAATTCATTACACTGTGTACATTATTCTCTTTATGGGGCCGGTGTTATCTTTCCTAATTTTCTTTGGTGGTGTGAAACTTCAGTTGGCCCCCTGTGAGTTGAAGCTATTGGCCAAGACAGTCTAGTAAAGGCTATAAAAGCTGCCACTTAATTCTGTCCTACTTCCTGTCTTAGAGGGACTGGAAGCACACATTTTCCTGAGACTCCCCCCTTCAGAATGTTTCAAACTCTGTTTACATGATATTTGATTTAACTTGACTCCTTTTAGGAGTTAGTTATTGCTGATTCAGTGCACAGGAGATCTGGGGGCTGCCAGGACTGGCTTGGTAAGAAACACCTGCCTACAGCCAGCTACCTACTGCTGTAGTTTTGTGTTATTTTTCTTTATTTCCGTTTTGATTTGTTTCTTCTGTGCAAAGAATACAACCTTCCCTTCATGTTGACTAGTATAAAGTCTTTCCTCAGTGATGTAGTTCAATTTCTCTCTTGTTTGGGGTTCTTCTTAAAAGAAGGGAAGGAAATAGCCATAGGTGAGAATCTTAAAAGGTGGTATTTATTGTGGGAGAGAAAACAGCACCAAGCTGTTGCAGGTTCAACACCTTCCTGTGAAGTCCTGCCATCAAAGCTGGAGTTGCTGCCAGACTTGTTTCTCTCTAGCTTGCTAAGAAAATTCTGCCTTTGTACACTCACACACAGAGAAATCACTCTGTATTTAGCTTGAATAGAGGAGAAACAATACCAGCTTCTTCCCCTTCTGTTCCAAACATAGGAGAAGAGGAGAGTGGAAGAAAGAAAGATTTGTCTGGAAGATGAAACAAAGAGGTAACTGGGGAGGGAACAGAGCCTTAGAGAGAGAGAACTGTTGCTGTGTCACTGACCACATCGGCCTCATTCTCCTGGTGTGTGCTCTGTGGGGTGGGAAAAGGCACTTTGACATTCTTCTGTCTTGTTTCTGCAGGAATGGAACAAGCATAGGGGAGGTTTTATGTTCACAAAGATTGTCTTTTCACAGCAAGGCAGTATTTGCACTTTGCCTTTTGGTGGCTATAAAGCCAATCCTAAACCCCCTTAGACAGGAGGCTTCATTAACAACCAGAAATGAAAAGCTGATGACAAGTACACAAAATATCTAAGAGTAAGGGAGATTCCTTTTCTTCAGGGAACCTGAAAGACTGAGGCATACCTTGGGATAGGAAGGGAGATGAGGGTCCTTTAGTCTTTCTGAATCAATGATCTAATGAATAGTAGCCACATTTCTGGTTTTAATCAGCTTCTCTCCAAATGGGGTATCTCAGTAATACTAGAATATTCTTAGATATTGTAACATCTTAAGCCATGATTCGTCCTCTCTTCATAATATGTGGCATGGTTGGACCCAGCTTTTAGACGAGCTCATTGAATTCAGAAGACAAAGAGGGGCTGAAGGTTTAAATGTCCTGATCTAGAGCTCTCTAAGTAATGCTAAGGAGCAAATTTTCAAAAACTTGCCAAATGCTTCTGAAAGTCCAGTATCTTACTGTGGTCCTAGATGATATGAAATCTGTGTGATGGGGATCTTGTATTTCTGACTGGAATCTCTAAGATAAAAATATATGGAACTTTCAATATACAGTGAATTCAACACCATGAATTTGTGTGCTGCACAATTTATCTTTGTATATGCTGCAAATCTGTGCACTCATTCCATTATGATAAGCTCTTTGGCGTTCCTGATGATGCTGATTATCGGCAGAAGGGGATTTTCTTATCTTGGCTTTAAGATGAACAACAAAACCCAGTATTAACTAGAAACATGATTTAAAACCTGCTGAATTTCCCCAGAAAACTGAAAGCACCCCTGCCTGCTCAGTGTCTCATCAAATCTCTTACCTTCACTGTGCAGGTTGTGCACCTTTTGGGCAGCCTTATCAGTGGGTGAAGATAGTGCAGCTGTCTGAGCATCCCTGAATGAAAGAGGCTCTTCTGTCTCCCACAGATATGGTGTTCAGATGGATAAAATCAAAAGGAGGGATGCAGTCAGGTTGGTCCCGAAACCTGACGCGACATCTGCTCATGCTGGTGAGCCCAAGGTGCGATTTTCAGAAGTGGTTCTTCACTCTGCTAAGCCTCTACCTGCTGCTGTCCCAGTGTGGCCTGTGGGACATCTCCAGCTCTGGGGCACTGTGTCAATGGTGTTGATCAAAAAGACAGTGGTGCTGTGATGCAGTGAGGGGATCCACTTTGTGAGGACCCGTCAGCTGAGATCAAGTAGTCCCACCACTGTCCCTTGATCCAGGCTGTGCAAAACATCTCCCTTGGTGTGCTGCTATGTGGTACCTGTGTTTCTTGCTGCTGTGCTGTGCTGCTGGACTCCCAGTTCATCATTCAGTGCAGAAACCAGACTCCATCTTGCAGCACTTGCAGAGTTTTCTGCAGCCCCAGTTCAGGAGCTTTGCAGCAAGTCTGTCAGTGCCACAGACCTGCTGTGCTTCAGTCAGACTGTCTGCTGCACACCCTGGCTGGCTGTGCTCAGGGAATATCTGTCCCATAATGGGGGTAGTAGTGCATCACCAAAAATGGTGGAGGACCTGCCTGCAGGTGACATTTTGTCTGAGGGTATGGGGACACTTCAGCTTTTAATGATTTTTGTTTAGGTAGGTTCAGGCTTTTCCTTGGTAAACAAGACAGCGTTATCACAGAGCTGCTTTGTTTTCCAGTGACTGGTCTCACACATAATAAATAGGTTAAAGTTAACTGGTGCAAGCATTGATTTTTCTTTTAGTGTGTGTGGGATTTCCTTCCTTGAGAGGGCTTGAGTAGTGCAGGAGACCTTCAGGGGAGGATATGAGTATGTGAAAAGAGTGCAGTGTAGCTGGGACATTAATTTCTTTCCCCCCTCTCTAAATTTTCCTCTTATGATCTCTTACCTAACTCTTTCTCCTTTAGTTAATGTTCCAGCTCCCACTCAGAAATTTCCTGGGGGGCATAGTAACTGGGGGACATGCTCTGGGCCTCCAGGGAGGTCTGGGTGTGTGAAATCCTGCGGGAAGAGAGGGACATGGAGCAATGATAGGCAGAGCTCAGCAAAACAGAAGGGCTGGGGTACTAGGGAGCAGGTCTACAATCAACAGTGGATGCAGTGATGATGAAGTTATTGATATGTGTGATAGAAATTAACATTTCAGAATTATTTTTTCCCACATGAAAGTCACAGAATAGGAAGGGGAAAAAAAAGAAAACCCCAAATAATCAATGCTGCTTTTGAAGGCTTTGGCAATTGCCAGGCTCTATTTGTTTATTTCTTTAGATAGTGTCATTAGTCTTCTTCCATCCAAATCACCCCCTCCAAACAAACATAAGTCCCCCAATTGATTTTCTCTCCTTAACTGAACTCAGCTCCCCCTTGGTTATAGGCATGTTCTGCTACTTTATATTTGTGCCACAATTTGCCTTCCGGAACATTTACTTAGTTGCTTGCTTAGAAATCCTCTGCATTGCCTGGTGTTAGGGCATATGGTTTCCTTACCTCAATTAAAAATCAACATGGTCCAAAAGAATATAACACCAACCCCTGCTTCTTTGAATGGGTGTTTGCAGCTGGGTGGGGATTAAAGCAGATCATAATGGATTAGATCAGGGATTAAAACAGCCTGTAATGGATACTGTGTTGAACTATTCCATTTCTATTCTTGGATATAGACTGTGCAAATCTAGGGTTGTCAGATGACATCCTCACTGTCACCCTGTCATGCAAGAGGCCAGGTTTTGAAGCAAATCTGTTATTCCTGCAACAGGGATGGTACAAACTGGAACAGCCCCTTTTTCTGTGTGCTGGTGATGGGCACGCAGTTCGCGAATCGTGCAGGAGATGGGGGTGTTGCTCACATTACCTTTGTTTTCTAGAGAAGGAAAGATACTAGAGAGCACTGCTGCTGCTCTGTTTAGCACGGAGGCCTCTGCCGAGGAGAGGGAGATGCAGAGCCGGGAGATTCTAGTACACAGTCCCACATCATCAGTGGGACTCCCCCAGCTGCGCATCCTATTATTTAACAGCAATAAGCAGGCACTGATGAAGGTATTTCAGAATTTGCTTCAAAAAGACCAGAACTTCCTGTGGGTGTCTGTCTGAGAAATTAGAGCTTGGATTTATCTCACTGACAGCTGGCACTGAATGTCTGGGACTATCCCTGAGTGTGGTAGGTGAGGATGACATTCACAGAAGGTGATTGCAAGTAATGGCTCTTCAGTCTGCAGGGTAGAAAACACCTGCTATTGGAGTGGTGAAACTACTGTCCTAAATAAGGTGTTCACCATCACATTCTGTGCCATGTCCAGCACAGCTGGGCTCTTGTGGTGATAAAGAGCGATGTGGTGGACACAAAGAAATGCCTTGTGCTGACAGGATTTGCTAAATGAGATGTGCCCACAAGTCTTGTCATGGTCTGGGTGGGCTTTGGCCTCGAAGTCAAGGATGCTGCTGCACAAAGGAGTGACTGATCTAGACAAGGACTAGATCTTAAGTAGTGTGAAGGAAGGCTGAGAAGATAAATGGAACTGGGTGGACTGCACTACAGGTGACTGGCTAAGTAGTGGCAATTACTAGCACCACAGTAGCTTTTACTTTGTGGTGTCTGGGATTCTGGATGTGCAGAGATGTTCAGGAGCAGCAGTGAGCTGCTGTTGGGTCCAGAGGGACTGCAGAAACTTTGATTATAATTTAAGAACAAGTTCTGCGTGTCACAGCTGCAGCCTCACTGCTTGAGGATGGCATTAGGTGGGCAGTGCCTCCCCTCACAGTGCACAGCAATGACAAGACACTGGGTCTGTGTGCTGCTAATGCCACATACCTGGGGACTGTTCCTGCAGCAGTCGAGTTTGGGGGACAGTGGGCTCCTTCCTGTTCCCCACACCCTGCTGTTTGCCTACAAGCAGCAGCAGTGTGCAGCCTCGGGGCTGGCGTGTCCCTGTGCATGCAGAGTAGCACCTGCCACGAGTGTGTGCAATTTGTAAAATCTCCTTGCCTGTGGTTTTATGGAGCAGCCCTGCCTCAGGCCCACGTCACTGCTCCCACACAAATAAAATGTCATCTAAACGTTTTGGCAGCACGATACAAAAGGGAGCCGGTTCCAAGCCAGGAATACCATCCGTTGCGTTGGGAGTGGGCGATTTGCTTCCCCTACACCCACCTCCCACTTTCCCTCTCTGCGTCGGGAATTGAGGCTAATAAGGGGCCGCGTTTGTGAGCAGGGCCCCCGCCGCCTTCCCGGGGCTGTCAGCGCTGTTCTATGCGCACCGGCTGCCACGGCCCCTCTTCCCACTCCTTCAGGACAGCCCTGCAGCAACAGGCAGCGATGTGCCCAGCCCGTGTTTCCTCGCTCTCCCTGCGCCAGCCGGGCTGCACGGACCCCCCATCTGCCCGAGCCGGGCGCTCTGCAGCAGCGTGCCAGCTCCGCTCGGTCCTGCCGCTGTCCCCCGCTCCCTGCCGGGCTGGGAGACCCGCGAGAGGCGGGGGGAACTGCTGAGCCGCCCCCGCACCGGGCCTGGCCATGGGGAGGGGGAGACCGCGGGGAGAGCCATGTAGTTGGTGGATCCGTCCTTGGACGGCAAAGAATGGCTGATGCGGGAAGTAGAAGGGTGGGACGATTAGAAAATCGCTAATTATCGACACTTTTCAAAGGGAGGAGGAGAACGGGAGAAGGTCAACCGTGGGTTTGATCCGAAGAGAAAGTGCCGACGTGTTGCTGCAATGAATCGGTCCGGAGGGACGTGGCACTGGCACAGATGGCGATGACAAGGGTGACCCACGGGGACGCCCCGCAGCCGCGGGAGGCGGCAGCAGCCTCCCTCTCCCCTTCACAGCCTGCCACTACTCACACCTTGTCCGGGGGCTGAAGCTGCAAAGGCTTCTTGAGCTTTGCCAGCAAAAAACAGGTGTCCTGGCCAGGGGGAACGCATCCGTGCGATGGGAGCGGGAGCGCTGCGCTGCCGTGACCTAAAGAGATACATCCCCCTCGCTCCTTCTCCCGACACAGTCCCGAGATGCTGCTGCAGGGAGCTGCCTGCAATACTGCCCTTTCTTCGTTATTGGCCCCACACAAATCCTGCTAGTCTCCCTTGCTGGACGGAGGCAAGGCTGCTGGGATCCCCACGCACACGCGTGAGTTCCCACGGCCGGGAGGCTGCGCTTGGGACGGGCACATCCACACGTACGGAGCCGGCTCAGGAGGGATGCTGCTGGATGGCCGGGTCCGTGGGTACGCTGTTACACACGGCAGGCACCCAAGAGCCGCTCATCCCAGCTGCGCTCCCTTCTGCCCCTGTACCCGTGGCTGACATCCAGCCTTTGTGCGTACACGTACACGCACACACACGGGGCGAGGAGCACCCACACCGCTGTAAATACCAGTCTATGTGCATATACATCAGGAGAAGCGGGGGATGACGGCTGCTTTATCTCGGCCAGGAGCACACATACCAAATCAGGAGAAAAGGCTGGGTGATGCTCCAGCTGATTCGGTGCAGCGCGGTGTCCCGCTCCCGCCCCCGGCCCCGCTCCCGGCCCCCGGCGGCGCGGCGCGGCGGGTGACTCGGCGGTGTATTTCAGCGGCGGCGGCGGCTTGGCAAGGCTCGGGGCTCCTCCCCCCGTGTGGTGGTACCCTCTCACTTGATCAAATCCTTGAACGTGAACAGTTTCACTGAAAAGCACTTTTGAAAAAAAAAATAAAAAAATCCAGCAACAGTAAGGAACAGAATCCAACTACCGGGGAGAGTTTTTTTCCTTTTCTTTTTCCTTCTTTCCTTTTTTTTTTTTTCCCTGGTCATCGTCTCAGAGGCTTGAGAAAGAGGCAAGAGAAAAGCGAAGAAGAGAAAGAAGAGCGAGAGAAAGAGAAGCCTTTCGCAAATAATAAATATTATAATTAGAATCCGGCCCCTTTCTTCCAAAAAAAAAAAAAAAGCCCTAAACGCA
>VWZS01005940.1:165663-221449 GCA_013397075.1 Rhabdornis inornatus
CGGGGGGTGCCCGCGGCCGAGGGGCAGCGCGGCGGCCGCGCTCAGCCCCGCGGGCCCCCGGAGGATGGGAGAGCGGCGCGGCTGCGAGGGGCCGAGGAGCCGAGGCTGAGCAGCACCACCTTCGCCCTCACCGGGGATGCGGCGCACAACCAAGCCATGGTGCACTGGTCCGGCCACAACAGCAGCGTGAGTACCGCCCCGCAGACCCGACCTGAGCCGGTCCGACCCGGCCCGGCGGCGCTTGGCGGGGAGGGAGCCGGGACAGCGGCGGGACGGGGCCGAGCGTGCTGTGCGGCCGGGGGTGCGGGGAGGAGAGGGGCGCTGGGCGGGCACCGTGCCCTTATCGCCAGCGGCAGTGGGACACGGAGCGGTGGCCGCAGGAGANAGCCCTAAACGCAGCGCCTCATCCCCCCTCCCTCTGCAAGCCCCCCGACTCGCTCCGCAAAGGCATGGAGAAGGGGACCAACTGCTTTCCGACCTGCCACACCATTTTTCTCGCCTGGACATGGTTCTTACTTCTCTCTTGGTGTTGCACCGGCGCCGAAATAACTTGCAGATCCTGCTCATCTCCATCGCCCTCCTGGCCGTCCTCCTCGTCTCGCCTTAGGCAGGAGCAGCGACAGCCGCCACCGCCGCCGCCGCGGGGNAGTACCGCCCCGCAGACCCGACCTGAGCCGGTCCGACCCGGCCCGGCGGCGCTTGGCGGGGAGGGAGCCGGGACAGCGGCGGGACGGGGCCGAGCGTGCTGTGCGGCCGGGGGTGCGGGGAGGAGAGGGGCGCTGGGCGGGCACCGTGCCCTTATCGCCAGCGGCAGTGGGACACGGAGCGGTGGCCGCAGGAGAAAAGTTTGCCTGGGGAAAGGTGGAGGAGAGTGGGAACACGGTTCTGCGCTCGCCCCCGCGCAGAGCCGCGGTCCCCGGGCAGAGCCCGAAGGGCCGGGCCGGCCCCAGCGCCTGCTCTGCGCTCCGGCGTGTCCCGGTGCCGCTCCCCCGGGGACCCTCACGCAGCATCTCCGGTGTGATGAGCACCGTGACACGCTTCGCTGCCTCCCTGCCCAGGATGAATGATGGATAGGGGTGGTGGGAAAGCCCTCCAGTGCCCCGCTGTGAGTGCTGGAGGCAAGAGAGATCCCATTAATTCATTACGGGGTGGAAAGCCCCATAGCACGTCAAGGAGCTTTGAGAGGAGACACGTAGTGCAAGCAGAGTGAAAAGTTTGTTAAAACATCCATGTCATCTCACGCCTTTTTCCCGAAGTCAGTAATAACGAATCGCTGAGGTGTCCCTGGAAGCCTGTAGGGTTGTGTGTGTGTGCCTGTGTAGGGGGCATGTCCCAAAAGCCCACACGCTGTGCCAGCATAGTGTAGGACCCTCCCTCACACCCGCTCTGCAACGCCCGGCAGATGGCTGTGGACAAAACTTCAAGTTTCTTTTGACTTGGTATCAGAAATTTCTACTCTCACGTAGCCTGGGAACAGATGTAATTTAAAGGACTCTGAGAAACCTTTATATCTGGTGACAATATTCTCATTATTCTGATTATTATAGCTTGTCACTGCCTTGAAAATGCCTCTTTTATTGTTTTGCCACTATTGGAAATGAGTATAAAGCAATTAACAGCATAAAACAAATTGGCTGCATTTTCAGATACATTCTTCATGGAACTTACTAGCCATGAAAAAGCAGATTGTCTAGCTACTTATCTATGTCTCTATCTGTGCATCAACTATAGGTTCTGATGTGCAATTCAACTATCTTATATTTTTTTTTCGGACTGGATTTTTTTTTGTCTATTTATTGCTACTTAGGCAATAATTCTGACAGCAATGTAGATGTTACTTTGATTTAACCAATTTTTAAAGGCAGTTGTGTTTGCCAGACATGAATTTCACTCTCATTAAACATGAAAGCAAACATTGAAAAGAAAACAGCTGTATGGTATATTTCAGCACTCCACTTGTCTCTAGGACTATCTATTTTTAACATAACATGCCATGTAATGAAGAAAACAACCTATATGCTCTCTCATTTGTTTCATTTTGGTGCTGAATCAAGGGGTGTTGAGTAAAATAAGTTAAAATGCCTCCCCCATGCCTTCCCAGCACGGATTTCCAATAGTTTTGACTATATCTGCTTAAAGTAGCAAAGAAAACTCATTCTGTAAGCATTTGCAGGGGAAAGAAAGGTTATTTTCTTTTTGAAAGCACAGCTCAGAAAGTGATTTTCACAAAATTCTCTCTCCTTGCTTTCTTTTACAGAAACATGCTATTTAAATAACTAGATTTCTTATTCTTTAGGTGACTGAGAAGGGTAATGAAAGAAAATGTCTTGATTGTTCATTGCATGCCATTAGGATTTTGCACCTCAGGATACCATGCATTGAAAGCTTCCAACTCAAAAGCACAAGCTAAAGCAAAAGACTGGTGTTTATTGCCAGTGTGGTGTTTGTAGGAAGGAGAAGCAAGCGTGGTAATAAATTCTAATGGTATCTTTTTGTGATTTTCCTAATATGAGGTTTAGCATTTGGAGACTTTTTCTCTCCTGTCTTTTGCAGAAAACATACTGCTTTTTATAATTTATTGGATTATTTTTTAACTGTGTAGAGGGAAAGTTATGTGCTTGAACCTGTGTTCTTTAATTAATTAACAGATAAGGCTGAATCCAATGCCTGTTTTTCTGCTGCAGCTCAGTTTTTACCTAATTCTGCTGTTGAGGTGTCCATGGCACAGGAACATGAAGCAATTTGCCCAAGGTCACTTGGGCAAACAGTGTAGCTTCTTTCCCCAGCCACAGTGGTCCCCAGCCCCACATCACAAAGCATAAATGTTCTTAGGTCACAGGAGATGTAAAGCAGCACGAAGGTGTATTGGAAATGAACAATAGATATTAACTCTATCATTAATAGTGTAAATAGTGTCATGGTTATGCCAGTTGACCTAGTAGAGTAGGTAGGATGTGTCTGTGTTACTTATTCAGGCTCCCAAAGCAGTAAAGAGGCAAACAGCTTGCTTTTACCAATTCTGTTACTTGAACAGACTTCAAAACCTCAGCTTTTGTCACTTATGTGTTGTTAAAATCATGATCAATCAAGTTTTGTGCATTAGTGGTGTGGTATTCCTAAAAACTAGATGGATTTGCAAAGAAGAGGAAGGTAATAAAAAATCGGGGTTTTGCTGGGACGTATGGAAGATCTGTGGACACTCCACAAAAGGGAGGTCTTTGCAGCTGCTCTTGTTACCTAGAGTGTTAAAACCCTCTGCTTTTTAAATTATTGTTATTCTAAAAGCCAGTGTCTGTCCATCTTCTATCCCCCTTTCCTCACATGTCCCTCACATCACAGTTTAACTTCATAAAACATAATCCCTTCCAGGCAACAAACTTTTGTTTTCTCTCTTTGCAGATAGCGAGGTCAGGATTATGATAGAGGCAAAAGGCTGGTGAGATCAGGGAATTTGGGTTCTCTGCTTTGTCCTGCCCAGAGGCTTTTTCTGTGACCTTAGGAAAGACAATTAACCTCTCTGGATCTCCTCTTCCATGTTAAATGAGGATAGTACTACTTAGCTACCACAAAGTGGTGGTATGGAGCAGAATTCATTTCTGCTTTGTACAATACCTGGGAATCTTGAAGTGAAAATTGCTAGGAAAATACAAAAATACTACTCTATGTAGAATTGAAGTTTGTGTTCTCTCTGCTCTTATGAAGGGAACTTGGCTTAATTCAGTGGGTCTGATACTGGAAAAAGCAGACTTCTATTTGGGCTTCAAGTACCAATCTGCCTTAATAGAAGCATTTATTGAGCAAGGTCATGAAACTCTTGAGGGACCTTGGAGAGATCAGGTAAAATGTTTTCTTGACAAGGTTTTTCTAGAGAAAAGGAGAATTTTTTGTGAAAAATGCTATTATTCCCAAAAGAGCTGCAAGCCATTCTTTTTCCAAAACCATTCCTCTTTGAACACATATGCTGTGTACAAATGTGCCATTCAGTGAGCTGTTGTACCCTCTGCACTTTTCCCTCTCTAGATGTTTATGTTAGTGCATGAAATTTTTTCTTGTTCTGCTCATCAGATGCTCTCTCCAACCTTCTTGTAAAGATGATTTGATTCCTCATATGATCTTTTCCTCCTTCCTCTCTCCCTGATTTCTAGGACAGGGACCTGCAAAAAAAGGTAGCAGTACCTCTAATGCTCTTACAGTTTTAAATCTCACTATCTTATTTCTTGATGGTAGGTTTTCCAAGAGATTTCAAGAAGCTGCAGTGAATAAAACACACTTACTAGGATTGCTCTCCTGGTATGATCACTGGTAGAATGGGAAATGGGAACTGTTTTTCTTAGGTTTCGGAGTTGTCCCTCTGATGAATGTAGCTGTTTATAGGAAGTATTTAATTTTGTCTATGCTTTTTCCATGATGGAATTACTACAAATTCTGTGGCACTGTGGCTGGGGTTTTTTCAATATGAGAAGAAAAGATGCACATTTTTAGCTTTCTCTGGAAGACATTTTCAATCCACTATCTATGGAGATGCTGTAGCTATAATCACTGCATGCTTAGCTATCCCATGTATATATGCCTTTGCCTTTTTTAGTAACCAGAGGCAAACTCCACAGAATCATTGAATATTAAGGGTTGGAAGGAATCTTAAAGATCATCTAGTCCCAATCCCCACTGTAATGGGCAGGGACATCTCCCAAATTCTGGCATAAATTCTCCCAAACTTCTGGAATAAAGATAAGAAATGCACTATAATGCCCCAGTAAGAGCAGGAGAGGGCATTTGTCTAAGGCATGTGTATATTGCAGATTGCTGAAGCCAGGCCAAGTTCCTATATGATCATAGGGGTTGGATTGTTCATACTATATTAAAAATGTCAGCAGTGCAATTTTTAAAATCTCACTGTAGTAGAAGAGTGCAGAAGATAAACCAGTGGAAGTCTGGTGTGCTTGAGTGATGCAGCTGCTGCTTGTGCAAACCATGCAATTACATTAAAGCTTACAGCATGATCCAGGCCCTGAAAACTGGGGAAGGCAGGATGAGAGCTGGTGAGACACTGCACTGGGGCCTGGTTTTGTCTTGGCAGCCATGCTGCGCTGTTTTTTCCAGTCAACCTGTGACTGTCATTTCTAGAGTTAATGTGGTTTCAAGATTCACTCCAAGACTTGGAATATGAGGCTTTTGGGACAGATAGTAAAGAGGAGGCTAGTAATGCTGCAATAGCTTACAGACATTGGAAGTGGAGATAGAAGATGCAGCTTATCTTTTTGATTGAAGAGGGATTAATATGTGTTAACAGCCCCAGCGTATGCCATACTGGACATTAGGAAAAGTTTCTTCTCAAAGGAAGTGCTGCAGCAAGGTACCTGAAAGTCTTTGGGGATTTTCCAGACTCATGTAAAGATGATGATTTGATGGGAACCACTCTGCTCTGAATGGGTTTTCTTTACCTCCTACTGCCACAGATCCTTTTTCTTTGCCCTCTGCAAGCTCTGGGGGCTGGCAGTGACAAGCAGGTTGTGCAGGTTCTCACAGTGAAGCCTGTCTCTTCCGGGAATGATTCCTCTGAATGCTTTTGGCAGTGTTCTGGTGTGATCTGCTAATGTACTGGTGGTTGGATGCTGAGACATTATTCACTCCCATGGAGCATTACAAGCTGGGGAGGCCAATGGGATCACTCTGTGCCAGGTAGTTTTTCATTAAGATGCCTTGCAATGCAGTGTGTGATGGTGATATTTGCAATTCCAAATAGACTGCTATGCTTGGAAAGGGAGGAAGGGGAATCTTTAGGCAGGCAAAGCTGCATTTAGTTGTCAGCCATGGGTAGCTGCTCCAAAAGTCCAGCTGGATTTCAGTTTAAAATGCTTACTCCTAGAATGCAAAAATGGTGACAGATCAACCACATTAATTGTACTGCCTTTGGTAGATATTTTAATTTCTGTTCTAGACTGTTTTGTTCTCAAATAGCTTTTGAGTATTTTATGGTCTCATTGCTGTTGAAGGTAGGCCAACTCTGGCAAAATGTCTTTATGCATTTCTACTTTTCCTCTACCTTTATTAATGAAGCTTGTTACTACAGTCCTTCTCCAGGACTTTGCCAATCCATTTTTAATTAGTGTTTAAATAGAAGATTGGAAATAAAAATGAAAAATGAAACGAGCATGGCAACTACTTTTGTAGTTGTATTGAGTTAGTAGACCAGGGAGAAGGCATCTGGAAAATACTTTTTGTGTTGTTTTTCTCCAGACTGGTTTCATTGCAAAGTCAGTTTGATGTTTGGGCCTGGGTATTGTTTGTGGATCCCAGAAAACTGGTGGGTTCCTCAGGTCATTTCCCTGCCTGGCACAGCAAACTGTTGATGTTCTTGTAGTTCCAAGCTCAGTAACAGAACTGCTCCTGTCTGAGGTGTTTGTCAGCAGTTTCTCTTCCGACCTCAGTATTCAGACTTTGCAGTGATCAGGGATGATGCCCTAGGACTTGTGGCTAAGCTTTCAGAGTGGATTAAATGCAAATAGAAACAGCTATGGGATTCTTTAATTATTTTGTTCATAATGGAAAACATTCATCCAATTAGACGATGAAGTCTTTTGAAAAGGGGTTTGAGAAGATAATTTATGTTAGGACGGAGAGATTTTTCTCAAAAGGGAGGTGAAATGAAACAAATTTTTCTTGAAGACAAGGCTGTAGGAAGATGAAACTTTCTGAGAGTTCCCAAATTTGCAGCTGCATTTGTGGTAGAGATTTTAAAAAACACAGGAGAACAGTGTTGTCTAATGGGAAAAGCACAGGTTAAGGGCAATGATCTTTAGTGTTACTTGCACTAAAGAATACTGGAAAGCAGTCTTGCAAACAGTCAAGAATTTACTCAAGTCGTACTGCAGTATCATGCTCCTTGAGCTCCCTGGATATCTGTGGGCAGAACAGAGAGCAGTACATGCTTGTGTCTGTCAGCACTCTCACACAGTTCCAGATTCATACCAAAATTGAGGACCAGGCCTGAGCTCATGGTTGGGGCTGCTTTGAGGACATTGCAGGGGACCTGTCAGCTATGGAGTTAATGCTTGGGTTTGGCTGGGCTCTGGTCAAGTTTATCTTCCATTAAGAATCTGTGTTTGAAGGTGTTGAATCCAACCTGCCTCAGTCAAGACAGTAAATTAAATGACATGTTCCTTGTGAAGCACTGAATGCTATGATTGCAGAAATTCCCCAAAGCAGCAAAGTATTTGTTTGGATCCTCAGTTTAAATTGATGTAGGATTGATCTGTGCTGTTTTACTGTAGTGGAGAATTCAACCTGCAGGATTCTACAGCAGCAGAAAGTAAGATTGAATACAGAGGTGAGGAAACATGGAGTACAGCAAGGAGACCTGCCCTTTATGTTTTCTGAATTACAACCACAGGACTGTGGGCAGATGAGTTTTTTTTTTTTTTTCTTCTCTTGTGCACAGCTTTTAACTGTCTCTTGTCTGGCTCTGAGAGTTTGTTGCTCTGGAAGTTTGACCCGCACTGCAAGCCATGTTGGAGACTGCTCTGGTGACATAGTTGGTCACATAGAGCCCAACAGGGATTTTAAGCTGAAATATCCCTTAGCTGGAATATACTTTGCTGCAGTCACACCTTTGCATACAAACTTCCTGGTTTGCTTAAACTCCGTGTAGGAATCCAAGGTAGCAAATTCCCAAATCCTAACTTTTCCTAATGTTCAGAGAGAACTGCATCGTTGTTAATATTTCCTCCATGCAAAAAGGAGAGCATGGAAGTATTTCCTTTCCTGCCTTTACGGAGTGTTAGGAGACTGAGGGAGCTGAAGAAAATTTGCTGCATGTTTGTAGAACGCGGTGCATGGGTGTAAACATATTTGACAAATAATCTGCCATGGAAACTTTAGGGTCAATTTCCAGCCTTCATAACCAGTGGAGTCGCAGCATGCAATAAAAGTAAGAAAAGATTGATGCTGAGTGATCAAATCTCTCTTTTGTTCCTGCCTCTCTGAAGGATCCCTGATGGCTCTCCCACTGAAAGGAGTGGCAGAGCCCTGACACTGAGGCTGTCACGGTGTTGTTTCCCCTCGCGTTCCAAGATGCGACACAGTCGCCAGCCCGGCAGCTCTCAGAGCCCTACAGGGCCTGCGTGCCCCAAATAGCATCAGTTTAATGAGCGGTGCGGTGCCCGGGGTGCCGGGGTGAGGGACGCGGAGCCGGGCGCTAGAGGGAGCGTGGGCATCTGGGAAAGGGAGGGAATGCTGCTGGAGCCCGGGACTGCCTGCTGGGAAGGCTGAGCCTGCCGGAATGTTGATACGGAAACCCGCTCGGAGTCACTGCTCCGGGGAACTCCCGCTGTCGGGGTTCCCTGTGCGGCAGACGAGAAGAGTCCTACACACACTGGGTGGTGGTGGAGCGCTTTGCCATCCCGTGCAGCTGATGCTGCCTCCCTTTGTACTGTCTCTGATCGCTGCCAGGCTTTTTCCTGAAGATGGGATTCCCTCTCCGGCGTCTCTCGTCTGCTCCGTCTGCTCCAGCCTGAGTCCTTGTCCTGTAAAACCTCCAGCATCCCCTGCCCCTGGTGCTGCTGCTGTGGGACACGGACGGTGTTTGTCCTGGTCCTGTAAAACCTCCAGGATCCCCTGCCTCTGGTGCTGCTGTGGGACAGGGACGGTGTTTGACCTGCACGGGAGGCAGCGGGGCGGGTCCTGCCTGCTCCCTCCATCTCATCCACTGTCCTGCCCCGTGTTTGACCCTGCCATCCATAGCGGCAGGGGAGGGCAGGAGAACTGGGCTCCATCACTTCTCTCCCTGTGCCTGATCCTCAGAGGATGCCTTGACAGGTCCCTGCCACTTGGCACTCTAATATTTTGACCAAGCTGAAGGTGTTGGATAAATCTTAGGGTCTATGTTCCTCCTTTCCTTTCTTGTGGATATGGAGGAACAGCAAGAATTGGAATTCTTACCATCCACTGCGTTGTGAGACAAAGAAACATTTCCTAGGGAACATGGTTGCACCTGCTGATCTTTTTGGGACTAAAATGTATGTTTGGGATTTAAGAAAAAAACTAGGACTGAGCAACTGCAAATCACTCAGGTCAGTGATGGGCTGAAGAACTGGAATGCTGGAAACAACTGCTTTGACACTGCTTCAGTCTGTGATGTGGGTACTGCTGGTACATCTTCAATGGTGCTGCTCATAGGCTCCTGAAATGGGTTGAGCTTTTCCTGGGGATTTGGTAGAGGACCTCAGTGAGGGGTCAGTGGAGCAGAAGACTTGGCACAGAGCTCCTGCTGACTTTCAAGGCAGAGAGAAATGTATGGGTTGAGTTCAGATGTGCATCCTTGGGTGCCAGAGGAGAGCAGGCTGTGCATGCAGGTTGTCTTTGTGATTCATGGTCTTACCATTGTGCCTAAAATGTCTTGGGTTCCCTATCCACAGGCAAGAATTAACCCACATGAAGGGCTGACACTGAGGCTTCAAATGGATGTGCATTTGAAAGAGCTGTTGTGTGGAAAAGAATGTGTAAAACATGATTATCTTGCCAAAATGCTTTCAGACCTTGTGGGTGTAGTGGGGATGGAGTGGGAGTTTTAATTGGTTGTTAGCCTTTACCTGCAGTTGGTGCCTGTTTGAAAATCCCTCCCAGCTGTGGTCAATACCATGAGTGAAGGCAGATTTGGCTGGTCTGTAGCCTCACTTGCCTTTGTTGGAGAACTGGGAGGTGAATTCTTTCTGTATAAGGCAGTGGGGTGGATGGCTGTGTATATGGAGACATTTCTCTGTTTCAGTCTTTCTGTCCTTTACTACCAAATCCTACCAATTTTGTGCTTGCAGAATGGCAGACATTACTGTACTTTAAAAGGTCTTCTGCTGCCTCCTTCAGCTGTGTATTCCAAAGGTCATTAAAAGGAAGGCCAGTAGTATATCCTTTTTTCCCCTTTTTTTTTTGAGCAAACTGAGGCATGCAGGAGAGGAGAGATATACTCTAGACTATGATCAGTATTGATGTGGCTACTTAATAACAAAGGACATTGCCACAGCTTAGATGCTGTATATATTTTTTTTATAAGAGAATGCGTGAAAAGAAAAATAGGTGAGGAGTTAAGAGGGGAAAGAACAGGGCTCTCAATAGTAAAAATTAGAACATGCTCAGCTGAAATCATTAACAGATTGATCAAGTTAAAGCACTGCAAAGTTCTGTCTCAAGGGGTTTTAAGACCATCATTGTCTGCTGTTCCAATCCCTTTACCTGCTTGGCTTGACAGATTAAGCCATTTCAAAATACAGCTTCTTTTGAGCTGGATGAGAATCAGCATGATGAAATCGCGTGAGCCGTGAATTTGGGCTTAGACTGGAAATGCAGGCAGGAGAGGAATCACACCTGTCTGATCAGGGGAGGGAGTGGGAGCTGACTCTGGAGTATGTGGATTGTTTGGAATAATCTAGGATGACAGCATACGTAGGTTTGCGTGCCTGTTTGTGCAGTCTTACATGGGATAATGTAGAAGTATGCAAAGTTCAAGGGTTTTGTATGATTCTGGGGTCATTAAGGTGGCCTTCCCCTTTATGTTCCACTTCACAGCCTAAAGAGAAAGTCTTTGCCCAATACTGGGTGCAGCTGAAGGACTCTTGAGTATGACAGAAAATTAATTTTCCTTCTGCCCTCTTGGTGGGGCCTGGTTGGGTTTTCTAAAGGCTATCTTCTGCCAGGTGAAGGGCTGGACCAGTATGTGAGGGATAATGTCCTTGTTCTGTCACACACTGTGTCTTTCTAGTTTTATTACCAACCAGCAAAATGTTGTTAGTCCTTGACTCTACAGTGGGAGCATGGGTGGGAATGCAGATGGGTGTCTGGGGCTGGGGCCTGGCACTTGTGGACAGACAGAAAGACAGGCCAGCTCTCTGAACTTGCATACACTTGTGTTTGCAGTGGGGACAGGGTTTTGCTTCTGTTTGATCAAAAGCCCCAGTGCAATACACAAGACTGGTGAGCCTGCATGTGAAGAAGCACTGTCAGCTCATGCTCACTCTGTGTGCTGGGAGAGGCAGACATGCAGACTTGCCTGCTGGGCTCTGAAAAACACATTTGCACCTGGCCTGAGAGGACGTTTGCCTGTGAGACAGCGAAATTGCAAACCAATGTGATAGCCATGCCACTTGAGAGAACTGGTGTTTTGGAAGAAAGAATCTTTGTTCAGGTGTACTTTGGCAACTATTGGAGCAACACCAGGACAAAGCCCTGTCCAGTCACAGTGTCCATCTCAGGTGTCACAGAGGTATAATAGAGATTGTTCAGCTGTCTATGGTCAGACTTTATAGCTGAGCCTTTAACAAAAGGGCTTTCAGAAAAGTGTGGGATATGGAATACAGCAGAAAAAGATCTGGCCAGAGCAGCCCATCAGATTATGATTTCTGCTGAGTGTTTTTGAGGCCCTGCCCCAGTAGCCATGCTGAACTCTTTATCTGGTCTATAAGAGCCATCTGCTCTCTGAAGGATCAGGAAATGAGCAAAATGCCTGCTCATTTTGTTAAGCAACAGAAGTTTGCAATCACTTAACTGTGTGCCCTTCCAGGACTCTGCTCTCTCTGTGTTTGCTATAATCTCTGTCATGATCCCTCATTCTGCTGCCTGTTTGGAGGGGTGGAGAGTGGCACAAGGTGTACTTGGCTGAGCATTGCTTGTCTGCTGGAGAGCTCACTGTGATTGATGCATCAATCAGCTGGAGCCCTGCCAGCTATGAAGGTGGACACTGGGTGCCTTATGGTTCAGGCCAGATATTATTTTGTGGCCTGCTTTTTCACGTAGCTCAACTTAGAAGAGTTCTGCACCTCTGCGACCTTTTATCCCCTGTTGAATTCAGTTCAAGTTGGTCTGAAGATTCCAAAGTTATCCCTCCAGTGCTCTCACACACAGCATGATCTGTTCATCCAAAGCAGAAAGAGTTTCTTTTTCAACGCACCTCAACCACAACTACAGCATCAGCATTGAGGAGTCCTTAATTTTCTTAATTAGGTGTTCATATTGGTTTTTGCTACCCTGTCTGGAAACTCCATTCCTTTAATCAAAAGGCAGCATTGCTGGTAGTGTAGCATTGTCAGTTTGCTTATACAGCACCTCTTTGTGGCAGGCTCAATGCTACCCGCCTTTCCCTTTAATTAATTTCAGATTATCTGCAATACTTGTTCCACCTCACGTACTGCAAATAACAAAGCCTGCCTTCCTGAGTTGCACTGAGGTCTTGTTCTTATGGCTCTCAGCTTTCTGTGGCTTTTTAAAAAAATTTATTTATTTGTTCTTCCTGTAGTGCTTCTGGAAACAGGCAATAAACTGGTTTGGGGAGATGGAGAAACAACTCATAGAAAGGAGAAATAGGCAGGTCTAACTCTGCAGAATGAGATCAAGTGTTAAATGATAAAATATTGAATCGTTTGAGAATGCTACGTCTTCTGTAGGAGATTCTTATTTTCTTTCCCAAAGACCAAGTTTAACAGTCACAAAAGTCACTGACTAGTGGATGCTGTTCTCAGACTGAGGCTGGAACGAGCCAGAGTTCTCCCTGTGCTCATCCGGGAGGAGACAAGGGTGAGAGGCCAGAGCTGATCCATGGAACGTGTTAGGACACAGAAGTGAGTCAATATATGTGTGAAAGTGTTTTGTTCCACAGCTCATGGAGAAATACGTGGTCTAATGCTGTGCATTCTTACCTAAGGGAGTTGGCTGTAACATTTATTGCCCTGGGTACTTAACAGGTTTAACAAAGCAAAGCTTGCTATCACCTGTGTTTGTCAAAATCAGCTGCATGGGAGCACCTCAGAGTAGAATGGGAGGGGACAGACTGGAGCTTCCTGGGCTATTTTGCATCTTGTAAAATCCTATTTTAATCACTATGTTGTTTAAAAAAAATTGTTTTTGAAATGTAGGTGATGCTATGCCCATATTTATATGTGTGTAAGGATATGTGACCTGATAACTATAGAATTAAGTATATAATTATATAATTACAAAAAAACCCCTAAGTACCATGTAACCAGGGATGATTTGGGGCCACAGTCTGATTTTTTTTTTCCCCTGCTTTTCCTCAGTTCCCTCTCTACATTCCCTATTGTAACTTGTGGGCTCTGATGCTGTTTTGTGGTTCTGCAGGTCCCTTCCTCCTCTTTCCTTTGCTGTGGCCTTTGCACAGTGGCAGTGACTTGGACAGCCTTTGGAATGAGTTAGAGTGAAGGTTTTTCTGTGCATGTCAGTTGGATTTGGCAACTCTTAGCTACACACCAGGTTCCTTAGGCTGATTGTGGTTGTGCTGAATTTGGAGCTCTCCTAAAACACGTGTCCTCCCTGGGTTCAGTTCTGCTCTGCTCTGACATGCAGATCTCACTGATCAGGAGATGAGAGGGAATGGTAGCAAGGTGGAAAAGAGCTGGCAATTAGTTGAGGTCTGTCCTTTCAACACTTTTTGTCTTGAGCTAAAAGTTTTGTTCGTTTGTTTTTTATTTTTTTTTTAGAAAAAAAATGCCTGTGGAGTTGTAGAGAAGTAGAAAACTGTGTTTAATGATAAACATTTGGAACAGGTGAGGCTTTCTCTCTACCCAGCTGTATCTACAGAACCTTGCACAAATTTTGTGTCTTTAAAAGGATGATATATATGATACAGAAGGCAGAACCTTTTCATTTTTCACCTGCATATACGGAATTTGAATTCCCTGAAGAGGAGGCAGCATGGGCATTCCCTGCCAGCTTGTTTCTACAGACCGTAGATGATCAGTTGTGATGGGGCAGGTGTGGACTTTTCTGTTGTTTCTGGCTTTTTGACACCAGGCTCTGCCAGTCCCTGGGGTGGCACACTGCTCAGTTTTGTGCTTGCTTTCTCCCTCCTGAATGGGGAGCCAGAAGGTGTTTTGCTCCTGTGATAGTTCCCTGTGGTGAATTTTTCTTAACAGTGCTGGCTACAGGGAATCTGATAGCTTTTTCAGGTTCATTCTTTATTTAAATTCTCTTCCTCCAGAGGCACACTTGTGCCTTACTTGTCCTGATGCATTTTCCTTGGGCATTCTTCTGCTATGACACCTCCTGCTCAGGGCACAAAGAATGAGCCTAATAGATGGAATTAACACCAGAGGAAAAGAAAACCAGTCCCCTGAGCAAGGCATGCACAGCCACTGGGAAATTAAATCGTGTTTTGATGATGTACTGCTTTGTGCCCAAGTCCTGCTGGGGAGAAGGGAGGAAAGTGATTATTTGAAGTCAGGGGATCTGACTCCCAGGAGTCTGGGACACGGTCAGTTCGGGTTAGACATGCCATGGCTGAATGATGCTTGGAGTTGTCTCAGACAAGAACTGGGCAGAGAAATGCTGTCAGAAGCCTTTTCTCCTTCTTGTTTAGGCTGAATGGGTCATTCTTACCTGCCAGGGTGCATAAATTGCTGTTCTGCAAGCTAAAGCTTTAGACCACTGACTAAATGGTCTGTCCTGCCATTAACTGAAGGGAGAGGAAGGATGTCAGTAAATGCTTATTAGCCTTTCACAAGGGGTGCTGTTCAGCCAATGTTAGTGCTCTAAAATCCACTCTGGTTTATGTTGATTTTTATGGTGGTGTTGCTTCAGGAGAGCTTGTTTTCTGCTAGTGTGGGCAGAACCCTAATGTTAATGTTTCTGTGTGCAGCCTTAGTTTTGCCAGTGTGGGTCTTTAAGTGCCTTTATATATCTCCTTTAATTTGTGCCCTTGACTTTTTTTGTTTGTTTGTTTGCTTTTAAAGGTTTTTTTTTTTGTCTTGTATTTTCATTTCTATTGGCCTGAACTTGGGACAGTGAAAATGAGTTATCTGATTCTGGGGAACGTGACTCAGTCTGTGACTTAAGGGAGGAAGATTCAGGTATTGCCATACTGTGGGCAAGTATCTTTCTCTCTTTCTTGCACTGATGAGAAGCTTGTATGTTCAAGTAGCATGTGCTTTAGCAATAAAAAGAGTGATGTTAATTGCCTGCCGGTGATTTGGACACTTGAGGGTGAGAATTGCCAAGCTGGAACTTGGAATATTTAGAATAAAAGTCTGAGTGTTAAACTGTATCCTAAATGCTGTTGGGCTTGTTCTGGGAGAAGACAGGTATCCCTTCCTCGTGTGTGTAGTGTTTCTCAAAGTCTTTTGTGCCTCTGTGGGCTCTCAGTTCACTGCTTAGCTAAATATCTTAACTATTTCTGGGGGGTAACTCTTTTGAGAGGTCACTAACACCTGCCTGAATGGAAGTTGGAGGGAGGGAACCATTTGTAATAAACTAGCAAACCAGACTTTCAAACACTGTGCTATGCTGTAGCCTTGAGCTGGGGTTGCCAGCCTCTTCTGTGCTTGTTGTAGAAACAGCTGTTATGAGGAATTTTTTTTTTTTTTGGCTGGGTAGATAAATAGTACACAGACTTGGCCAGACAGACCAAGTGCTGTGAGTCATCTCTTTGCCAGACTGGAAATGGTGTTCTGGATCCCTCACTTCTGCTTGGAGTAACTTGTCACTGGAACCCTTTGGTTTGTCTTTTCTTTTCTCTCTTTAGTAAAACTCCTGTGCTTGGTTTATGTCCTTACTATTGCAATAAAATCTTGCCTTGATAAGGACCTTAGCTTGATGAAGCAGGAGCTCCTGTCAGAGCAGCAAGTTTTATTTCAAGGGCATATTTTTCATCTTCATGATGCTGAGTAGGGCAACAGTAATACCTTCAAAGTCAGTGCTGGTACACTAATGAAATATCAGTAAGATGAAAATTAGACCCACGTGCCTTCCCCTTCTCTGGCAGCTGGCAGGCTCGGACAGGATGGAATTTGAAAACCTCTTCTATCTGCAAGACTGTGCTTCTACCTGTTTTTCATAACAGACAGCAACCAGCAAAGCATTAACACTGTGACAAATTACAGAGTGTCAGAAGCCATCAAGCTGCCTGGTGAAGCAGAGGTGTCTCTTGGAGGGGTTGAGCAATCCAGGAATGCAATCCCTTAGAAGTAGCTTTGAGTGATGATGAGGGCTTCACTTGCAAAGTTCCACCAAGCAGTGCCCAAACAGCATGTCAAACAAAAAATGAGGCTTCTTTACTGCCTTGGTAGAGACCATCCTGGCTTGTGGTGTGGCATGTTCTCTTGCTGCTTTGCTTATTGCCTGAGCTCTCAATCAGTTTCCCAAATTCCATTGTTGGCTGTGCCCTCTCTAGCCCTGCTGTGGTGGTCCTTCATTGTCCTGGGTTTAGGTTCCCCCCTAGCTCAGGTCCTGCTGGCTTGTCTGAGGCAGGAGTGCTTTACAGGGCCTTGATGAAAGCAGAGAGAAATAATCTGGGTTTTGGCTCAGGAGTTAAGGCTCCCTAGCACTTGAGGATGAATGACTTAAAGCATAAACAGACAGTGCAGTAAAGGTGCTGTATTTATTAGAGCAAGTTCCCATTAACTTTTCTCCTTGACGAGTTAAATATCTCTAGCTGTTCTTGTCCACTGTCATATAAGGTCTGACTCAAAGCCAGTGAATTCTTTGCATTTCTATTGACTTTAATGGGGTTTGGACATGTGCCCAGGATCATAAGATCAGATGTGCTGGACGAGACCAAAAGTCCATCCATTCCCAATGTTACACTGCTCAGTAGCACAGCTGGATCTGGCAGTGAATTGTATCTGGCATTTCTCTGGAATCAAGAATATGTAGTACAGAGAGCTCTGTAAATAACTGACTGCTTGCCTTGCTGTTTTCAAGAGTGTCTGGGCTAGTTGACAGAAGGGAAATAATTTGGGTTTAATCCCTAACCCCCATCACCACCCTGACAGGTCTCCCCAGGTTTTGACTTGGACCAAGCGCAGACTTGCATTCTGATATAAAAAAGACAAACAAACACAACCACAATCAACCAACAAAATAAAAATCATATCTCCCTAAATTGTAGGGAATTGTTTAAAGATTTTTTTAAATGAAAAGATGATACTTTTATTTTAAAAGGTTAAAACAAAATATGTATTACATAGTTATGAAATCAAACTCAGTACAATTTAGAAGATACAAAATATGCTGGCCTTATTAAATTGCTATTTTACTGTAGGAAGTCACACTTGAAGATACTGCTCCCTGTGATTTTTTTCGGCTATGCTCTCTTGGTATAAAGTCAGTGAAAAGAAGGTTGCAGTGTTTATGTGCTCTTGTTAGAGGAAAGTAGTGAGCTCTGTGGGTAAAAATAGAGATTATGGTGTCTGATACAGGGTCTGCTTGTAAGGTCATGTTGTTTTGTTTTAATTACAGGAATTACCTTGCTGACGTCAGCTTGTAAGTCAGCAGGGTGGATGCTCACACACTGTTCTGGAGGTGGCCAGAAAATGACAGGTAGTTTAGAGAGCGGTGTTTTGGTTTTGTTTGTTAGTTTTTTGGAATTTTTTTTAAAGACTGTTTTAAACTGAAAACTTCAATCTGAAATACGTGTGTTTTTTTCTTTATTTGTCTGGGTTTTCTTAGTTTTTGTTGTAATTTATTTAATTTTTAATATGGGTTTCTTAACATTTTTTTGCTAATAATACCAGTTGATAGAAACTAAAATCAAACTCTCTTTTCTTCATCCTGATTTAGAAACTCACCAATTTATGGTGGAGTGGGTCGGGTGTGTTTGAGAATGGAGGGAGAGTTACACCTTAGATCTAAATTACTTGGTCTCATTTTTGAGATACAAGAAAAAACTTCAGAGGGATAAAAAAGTAGCATCTGCCAGCAGGAAGCTGCAGCTGAAAGGGAGTCATGAGTGCCTTGGTGGGAGATGGAGTAGAGCTTTCATGGCTACCACTCCTGTAGGATGGGCAAATGTGTGGGAGCTCAGCCACACATTTATGCTTTACCTGAACCACTGACAAGTTGTTCCCCTGTATGCCTCAGTTTCCCACCTGTGAGAGGCAGCTGACCTCCTTTGCAAAGCCTTTGGGAGGGGCTGGTGGGAAGCACTGGTATCTATAGCTATTGACAGCTCAGGTCTGGACCAACATGCCTTTTTTTTCTCCTTCCCACAGGCAATCAGATATTATCCACTGTTCAAGGCAGGCAATAAATGCAAACAGTTCTACTGTATTTTTTCAATCTTAATTTTCTTGGGTGGCAAAAAGAGCATAACAAAGTTATGAGGCCTGTGGCCTGTTTGAACGTGACCCCACCTGTCTGCAGTGGGTTGTAGTCTAAGAGCTGCTGCATAGATGTTCCAGTGGAATTCAATTTGTGGTTTGCTTTTTGAAATATAATTTCATTTCTAAGTGTGGAAAGTGTACCGAGATTTGTCCTGGTGCTGGGAGGAGAGTCCCAGTCTGATTATTTAAAATGAATTAGTTCTGATGAAATATTTAGCCTTTAAACAACACATTTAATGCAGTGAATTCCATTTTATTTATTAATGGCTGTTGCAATGAGATTTGGAGAGAAATTCTGCTAAAACGCACTGTTGTGATACTGCCAAATATAGTAATGACTGTAATATTTTGTTGAATTATTAATATCCACTGTGCCTACAGAGCTACATAAGCATCAGATTTCAAAATTGCTTTTATCTGAAGACTGATATTTCTCCATTGTTTTGCTTATTTTTTGGTGTTTTTTTCAAACAATTTAAAAAAAAATTAATTAAAATGATAAAAAGAAAGCAGGAAGGCCAGTCAGGTGTTGCCACTGTTAAACTCTTTATTCATTATCAAAGCATCCCCAGGAAACGTGTCAAAGATTATTTCTTTCTGCCAGTGCCAGGTCTGTTTGCAAAGAGAATTTCCTTGTATGGGAAGACTGAGTGAAAAGGAAAGGTGTGTGTGAAAGCCAGGCTGAGGGACATCACTGCTGCTCTAGCAAAGCAGACACCTCCTCTGCTGCTGGACTGTACATCCCTCAGAGGTTATTGACAAAGAAAGATAGCCACAGCACTTTTAATATCTGTGGACCAGATTTTCTGCCTCTAGGACAGACACTAATCTGTCAGAGGCTGGCCTTCCAGCCAGTGACTCTTCTCCAATAAATTTGTGGTGCTGGCCGAATAAATGGTGGCAGATTCTGCCTGGGGGACCTCAGCACCCAGCTCAGGAGGGATGTGCCTTACCTGTTTCATTTCACATGATGTCCAGGATGTTCCTTGCTCCTGGATGCTTGGCCTGATGTGAGAGGGTGATGGTTTGGCCACTGGTGTCCCCCAGCATTGCTGTGTCCCATGGCAAGGAACATTTTCAGACAAACTCAGACCTGGTTTAGGGAATTGGGTAGTCCAAGAATGTTTGCTTTTAGCACCTTGTCTTGGGGAAGAAAGGAAATCCATACAGATGGAGGCAGACCCTGATGTGACAAGTGATCTCTGGACCAATAAATAGGTTTTAAGCTGTCTTACTTTCTAATATGGGCATAACAAATGCAGAGCAAAAGTGGTATGAAGGTAAAGGTCTCTCTTGATCTAAGCTCTTGTTTTTTCACTGTTTCCTTTGAATTGAACACAAGTTGTCTGAAGTCACCCTGGATTTTATTTGGGACCTGTAATACCAGTACAGGATGGTGAAGATATGGGAATATAACAAAGATTTTCCCTATCCATCTAAAACTATTGCTCTGGAAGCATCCAGTTAAACCACTTGTCCAGTTACCCCTTGTTCTCTTGTGTGACTTTTTTGGTTACTAAGGAGCTGGTGAAAGCTTGCAACACATACTTGTTTATTATCAGCAACCAGTGTGTTTTCCTCCTGTCCCCACTGTCTTTCCTAGTTTATTAAATTTTCCAATTGAAGATGTCTGTCCAAAAGAAGGCTTTGTGAATATTTGGGTGTATCCTGAAGTACATTGAAGGTCTAATTAGTGAGTCTGCAGCCAGAGATGTTGTATTGGGTCTGGCTGGGATGGAGTTAACCTTTCCCAAGGCAGTGCTCCTGGTGCTTTGTAGAAGCATCTGTAGCTGGAACGGTGTTGGTAGCACAGTTGTGGCTATTGCTGAGTCCTGCTCACACTCACCCCCACCCCCAAAGGCCAACACGCTGGGGTTGGTGAGAGGCTGAGAGGGCAGTGGCATCCCCTAACTCCTGCCATCCACATGTCCTTTTGAATGCAGGCTCCTACTCTGGCTGTGCTGTCTGTAGCCATGTGAGGGAAAATTGCAGACTTTACTCCAAGGATGGTTCCTGGGAGCTTCCCCCGGGCTTTCTTGTGCCTCATTAGTGGATAAGCCTCAAATCAGTGTCTAGGGAACAAGCAGGGCACTCAGCTGGGCTCCCTGGCTGGGTGAGAGGATGCCCTGCATCACTGGGGGCTTTGAGTGGGGCTGGTAGAATGCTGCAGGGGTGAGAGGAGGCACGTTCTTTAGAGGGTCAGCTGATGATTCAGACAGCTTAGAACAGCCCTACCTCAGAACCATGCACAGGGGAGGAAAGCACTGAAGGGCTAGAGCTGGCTTCAGGCTCCTTTGGTATTTAGCTGAGAAAGAAAGTACAATTTCCTGCCTGTCCTAATGATCTCTGGCAATTATCTGCCACCTTCTGGTGAGACAAGGGGAGATGTAATGGGAGAAGGGAAGAAGAGGAGGCTGGAGTCTTAGTGGTGGTTGAGTGGTTCAGGGAGATGAAACACTTGGGAGCCAAGCTGAAAGTTGGGAGTAGGGACAGTGAGGACTGAGTCAAGCAGTGCTACAGAAAGTAGTGCCCAGATCGGCTCCCCGTGTCAGCAATTTGTGGGCCCATATCCTTCCCAAAGAGTTTTCATGTTAGGGGGAGGAATGTGGTCCTGTGATGTCCCCTTGGTCTGCGTGGATAAATATTCCTTATGGTGAGGTCTCGGGGCTCTCAGCTTGCTGGGTCCCACACTGCCATTAACCACATTGACACTGAGCCACCAAAATGTACTGAGCTTCTGTCACTGCAAATTATCATGGGAGAAATACTGAAAGTCATGCCCAGTTTAACCTCAGAGAAGTTTCTCTGATGGTATCAGACATATGCCACAGTGACTGCACAGAGGAACGACACAAATATTTAGATTTTTCTCATTGGCTTTGCAGAGTGGAATAATCTATTGTGAGGAAGAAAACCACTTCAGCTCAAAGAGGCAAAACTTTGTAGTAAACAAACTTTCACTTCTGTGCAGGGGGTTGTCAGAGAGAAGTGATGGCAATAAATAGATTAATTAGGTTTCATAAAAACATAGTAATTGTATGTAATCTATCTTGAATATAAATAGAGGGATCTAAGCAGATGCTGTGCTAAGTGAATATACCATCCTTGACTCCTATAACTGCTCCAGAGAGCAAAAGCTTCCTTCTTGCTTATTTGCACACTTGTTTCTGGTGTTTGTTGCTTACCTTTTGCCACCAGAAATTGACAGCCTGCTTCCACATGCTAGAAGATAGATTTTGCTTACCACTGCAAGAGACTGTGATGTAATTGTGACCACCCAAGGCTTGGTCTGAAGCCCTGCTGACTGAAAAAATAGACATGAGCTGACTTATCTTTCTTTAGCTGTCACTTGCCTTGTAGTCCTAGGCTGTGAAATGCATTTATGAGGTGATTGTCTCAGCAAAGATATCATCCATTTTTTTCTGACTTTCCAGACAATATCTTATTTGTTTTACATATTGATATGCATGTTACTGTGAATATGACTGAAACAAAGTGATTATTGCTTTCTAGATTTCCCTGCTTAGACTGTGGAGAGAAAATGAGCTTGAGCTTCCTTGGTCATGTTCTAATGATTACTGCTGTTGATGCTCATAAGAAGTAAACTGCAATAAGGAGTGTTAATATTTAGTCAGGAAGCTATGTATTAAAAATTTATACTAAAGTATTTTCCCCAGAATTACTTGTGCTCTGTTTGCAGCTGGAAGAAGAAAGAAAATATAGAGGAAAGCAGAATGAAAATATTTCAAAATGCTTTATTAATATATTATCTCAAGTGACTTTGCTTTCAAAATAGTATTTTTTCATGTTTAAGTGATGTCATTGAAAAATGTTAGCCCTGCTAAAATTTTTTAGTATTTCACATTGCTGTTTACTAGCTTTATGACAAATGTTAAATTGAGTAAGAATTTTTACTTAAAGATTTCAACTGCATGTACTTCTACTTTTAAAGTGAGAATAAAATCAATATCATGAGTCTATGTAAGACTCAAGGGAGAGGAGAGTGATTAAAGAATTACTATTGACATGGTTTTCAATCAGTTCTCCAAGAAAATTGAAAATTTATTGAAAAGTTTCAGCTTTAATCAAAGAACTTTACGACAAAGTACTCTATGAAGAATGTTAGGAAATGGCTTTGATTAGGAAATTGCTTTGTTTTTGTTCAGTGCTAGAAAAATATTTTAAATATTTTGTGCAACTTTAAAAATTATGTGATAAATGTTTACAGAAACAGGGAAAAGGTTGAAACTTGAAATAGGAGGACAGATACTTTGCAGTCAACTGCAGTCATAGATAAATCTGTCAACATTTATAATCTGAAATAGGAAGTTTAAATATCAAGTATCATGTGCTGAATGCTTATATTGAACTGCCTACAATCAATCCATAGGGTCAACTTTTAAAATGTCAGAGGTTTAAATAGTATGCGTTGACAGGAAGCTGAGATCTGCTCAGAACACTCTTCTGCAGCCCAAGATGCCATTTTTCCCAAACATGGTGATTGTGGCCAGTCAGTCTTGCTGGCAACATTTCTGAAGTAATTGGCACTGTCTTTAAAGACTCTTGGTGTGGTTGGGTTTTGGAGCACTGGAGCTGATTCTCTGTTATGTTTTATCTGGAGCTTTGCCCTTGGTAGTTTTGGCCTTTGTGGAATTTTTTTTTTTTTAATTAAATGCTGCTGCAAGAGAGGAAATGACTAGTGGAATTGGGTGAATTAGTGATTATTTCAAAGGAAGATATATCTGTTCTTGAAAGTCAAGAAAGAGTTTAGCATCTGCTTTCAGAACAAGGCTGCACAAATGGATGGAGAAAGAAAAAGTATGGTCAGGGTTTGTGCTAGCACAGAGGGTGTCACCACAGCTCATGAAAGCACACCCCCTCTGCAGTGCTGGGCATTTGAAAATGGCCCTCTTAAATAAGCAGCCATCTGATAAAGTCTTTTAGAGGAGCTGAGAGTGCAGCTCACTGATTAGTGAGCTGTCATCAGGATTTGATGCCAGCTACTTGTTCTTGGGCACCTTGTTACCATGAATCTCAGGGGCTTCTTGGAAGGACTGAGGCACCCCCTGGTCTTTTGGGAATTATGTCCACAGGTTAATGCCTACTTTGAGGCTGAGATGAGGCATTTTTGGGTCTGGCAATGGAACATGATTCATTGAAAGTGAAAACTGAAACCTTTATGGTGAAAGGAGATAAAAAGGAGAGGGTAAAATAATGCAGTAAAAGAGTTTACCCAGCTTTTCGGGTTATTTTCAGTATTATTATTTACTACATCAGTAGCTTAAAACTCTGACTTTGGATCCAGTCCTCTCTACTTGCTTGTGGTGCTAATGATCTCTGCTCAAAGAACCTTCAGTTCAAGCTCAGCATCCTGTGAATGAGATCCCCCATGCCTTGACCACCAGCTCTCTCTAGTGCTCTACAAGACATAAAAGAAGAAAAAAAAGATTTATTTTCTCCTGAGTGATGGGAGAAGAGCTGCCACCTAGATATTACTCAGTGTGTTGTGGGCTGTGCACTGGAGGAGTTGAACTGCTCTTCTCGGAGTCTCTCAATGTTTAAGAACACACTGATTAGGAGCAGGTAAAAATAGCAGTGTAGGAGGTTGCTCACTAAAAGACTCCTTTAGTAGGAGGATAAAATAGAAACTTTGCTGATTAACTACATACATGTATATATATATATACACACACACAGCCCCTGCTAGGAAGCTCTGCAGGGAGTTGAATGTGCAGCAGCTTCTTGTGATCTGGAAGGAGCTGGTTGTATTATCCATTAAATGTGCTTTGATACTTCAGTCATCAGCTCCAACATGTTTGTCACTGTCTTCAGGATTTTTTACCTCATTTGCCTAGTCTTCCAGAACCATCTTCCCATCCCTAAAACATTTGCTTCAGGAAATTGTTTTCCAAAATTTCTTCCTTGTTTAGTCTGTGCAAGAAGCATGTCCTGTGCCAGCCTCATCCCAATCCTTGCCTGTATGTGAGTCTTGTCTGCTCACATCAGCAAGTGTGGGGGCTTTTCCAAACAGTGCTGAATGATGCCGTGGGGCAGAAAAAGACCAAACATTTAAAGGTGTGTGCTCTTGGGGAAGGGATCTGTCTGGGCTTCTTAGAACTTCAGAACACTTCTAACTTTTCAGAACCGTGGATATATTGAATTTTATGGTGATGCCTCTACCTTTTGGCTGGGGGTAACTCATTCTCTGCAACTACTCTTGATGGATTTTGGTCGTTGGACTTTGAGTCTTGATGGGAACTCTTGGATATTTAAAAGGATGCTCTTAGAATGGGTATTCATGGCCAGGGAGCTGTTTAGACAGAGGCAGTAGTTTAAGAGTTAACTGTGCTCTATGCAGTTGTGCTGTTTCCATGTATCCCCATCAAGCCTTTAACTCCATAGCAACCACATGTGCATCTCTGCATCTTCCCTGGCTCTCCTCGCTGCCTGATTAACGTGTGCCAAAGGCGGGATGCTACTGAGTGATAAATTCTGTAGAGTTGGTTCTTCTCATGTTTTGCTGTGACCCATTTACTCTCCTGGGATTAGAGCTGACCCTCAAATTAGGCAGCTCCGGTATTTCTGATGATGTTTCCCCCTGCTCCTATCTCATCTTGTAGCCAAGTCTACTGTGGTTGTTTTGCAGTCATTTTCCTAAATAATGTGATTTTTTTTTCCCCAGGTAATTTACTGCAAGCAAGAAAAGTTATAAGTCTAAGTTTAGTTTTGACATAAAACTATAGTTATTCATATGCTCTGTGTTTTTGAAAGAAAATGCATATTTTAAATGCACAGTTTAATAAATTCAGAGCCTGAATTAATTACCTGGAGGAGGAACAAGTAGCAAGTAAATCTGTTTTTTTTCTGTTGCATTTTTTCTCAGTGTTTTTACTTTAATATCAAGGTCTTTGATTCTGTTTCGAATGGAACTGATTTTGTGAAGTGTGAGTTGTTTGTTGCGGTGGAGCTGAGTAACACTGACAATGTCTAAAGGTTTCACCATAGGAATGAATAGGTTACTTGCCTGTACCTTTTTAAAAACACAGATAAAAGCTGATGCCCTGGGTTGTGCTGGCTGATTACGGTTGTTCTTTTACTCCCTTGCAAACAGGTAAAAAAATGTGTTACAAAATACAAGTTAAACCAATTTTCTTGGCCATTGGGACTACGCTGTGAGTTTGCATATGGCCAATTACCTCTGCTCATCTGAGAAACAGTAATTTCTTATGTGTGGTAACTTAATTGTTCATAATTGGTCTGTCTGTACCCTGCGATTTCAAAGCACCAGATAGATGGAAAAGCTCAAATGGATCTTTAAACAGATGTGATCCAGGCAGCCAGCAGTGCTTTTTGCAGATAGATGGCATGCCAGATCTGTGCAGGTGTGCAATGGTTTTTCATTATCTGCTTTGGACAGGATGGGGACAGAGAACACTGACTCTTGTAAGACTGCAAGACTCCACTTTACTTGCTGGAGAAAATGTAATAAGCCAGCTGTCCTTCAGGGATTGCCGAAGAGCCAGGGAAACCTCATGGCATTTGTGGCCTTGAAAATAAAGCCACTGCAGGGTGAAAATCTGATTTTTTTGCTCACCTATAGTAAATTGTCATTCTGGTCTTTTGTAGCCTCAGTGACAAGGAAAAAAACTCAAAGAATCCCTTTAGATGAAAAATTAGCACATACTGTGAGAATATTAGGGTTGATGGTACATATACTTACCTTGACCTCATTCTGCCTTAGGTGTTGGAAATGACTGCTGTGGCAAAGCAGAACCATGGATTAAATGGACCCTTGTTCTGACTTAGAGTGGCCTTCCTTATGTTTCTGTGGCATTGTCACCAAAGCTTCAGGAAAAACAAAAACTCTCCAACAACATTTTTAGTGTTAGAGAATCAAGGCATTACTTTATTCTTGCCAGTATGTGCAACAGAAATAATTTCATGCACACATTGCCTGGGCAAAAGAGAAAATCATGCCATCACACATGATTTTTACTAGATTTTTCAGATAATTATACAGTCAAAACGCATAGGAATTAATTGGTTCAATGTTCATTGGTCCTAAGTTACAACGATCTCAGGATTTGATTTCCTATTGCTTATCAATCCCTTTGCCTTCAATGTTAATTAGGTTCTCATTCTCTTATCTCTCTTTTCCCAGACCAGGTATCTCCAGCCATGCCAAGGGAGAGGTTTGGAATTCATGTTCCTTAATAGCCATTGATGGTCATTATCTTCTGTGCATCTTCTGAGCTACTCCCAGTTTGCTGAGATGTTAAGCTCATCAGGCCTCAAGTGGTGAAATAGTCCTTTAAGGAGAAACTTCAAGTCCTCTCCCCCCAGGTGAAGGCGAACAAAACCCCTGACTAAACTTATATTAAAAATTTTAAACTTGGTATCATTTCCAACAGGACTAGTGAGATAATTTTAAAAGAGCTGACATTCAGTTAATCAAATTCTTTCCTTTAAACAGCCATCCTTATGTGGATGAGGCTCATGATCTATCCTCAACCCAGTCTTCTGCCTTAGTGGAATTCTTGCTCTGAAGAGAATCTGGACTTTTATATCATAGGATCTGAACAGGGTAGTGTGCCAAGAGCAAGGCACAGTGGTGACATACTGGAGAATAACAGCTGCTTGTTGGTGGCTTGCTGGCCTGGCTGCTGTGATGGGAGAATGCTGGAATGCCAGGGAAGGGCTTTCTGAGAACAGGATCTCTTAAAAGAGGATGCAGACAGGTTGGAGAAGTCTCATACCTGATGGCTGTCTGGATATTGGGAGAGCATCAAGATCTGACAGTTGGAGCAAAAATTCCCAGTCAACTTTTGGTTCAAAGCTTGGGTGGAGCAGTGTGGAGCCCTGTATTCAGTGTCCTGTTATGCCACTTCAGCCTGTGGCATGACAGTGCCTCATCTCCCTTGAGAAGCCATAACCAAGTGCAGAGCTTCCCAAAAACTGGCAAACCTGAAAGCTAGTATGGGGAGTGGGGAGGTGCCCCTGCCAGAACAGAAAGTGTTGAGACCTGGACAAACAGAAAGTAAAAAAAAAATAAAGCAAAACTAAAATCTCAACCATGTCAAATTTTAGGAAGAATTGAACACTCTCTTCTTTCTTTGCTGATAGCAGGGGGTTTATGACATTAATGCTGTCTCGAATTGGTGACTGCCTACAATTGTCTTGCATTTCTGTGACTGTTTGGATTCCACTGTATCCACAGGGATCAAAGAGCTGCCAGAAGAGAATACACTTAGCATGAAAGAGTCTCTGAGATACTAGTTTAAACTAGTTGCTCTAGAAGATAGTGGCATAGTTATGTTCTTGCTGATTCATTTTAACATTTCCTGAGAGGAAGACAATTTTCCCAATCTTTGATTTAGCAAGGGGTTTGGTTATTGAACGCTGAGACTTCCAGGGTTATAGAATGTGATCTTAGAACAAGATCTGAGTGATTTAAAGAGTTACCATCCCTCAGCAGAGTCAAGGTAACGGATTTTTGCTGGAGCAACTTCACCTTAACTCAGCATGAAGTCAAACAGGTTCTTGTGCTGGCTAATTAACATCTATGTAATGTTTAGCCAACTTCCCTTTGTGTTTTCCAAACTGATCTGCCAAACACTGGTGGTCTCCAAAGTACAGTAACTGCTTTTAGATTCCTGCTGATTATTTAAATGAGTTTGTCAGTTTGATGTAGCTGCTTCTTGGCAACTCAGGGTGGCAGAGTTGAGAATGGTCCCCTTGACTTCAAGTTTGGTTTATTAGCTGAACATTAGGTGTGGGGAAAAAATCATGAGAGTGCTGTTCCCTCTGGAATGTGACAGCTGGTGCAGTACTGTCCTGTACTGCCTCTTCCTGGGGGCTACAACCTAAAACATGTTTGCAGTAAAATAAAAAAAGAAGAAATTTGTTTTGTTTGGGGAGTTTGGTGACTGGGAATCTTAAAAACTGGATTTTATTGTCTACTTTTATTACTGTTAAACTAACTGATGCTTTGAGGGAAGTCAGAAAACCTTAGTGTTTTAGGAAGCATTCTGTTGCCATCTTGGGAGTGTTCGATACTTCATCTTCTCTTTATTTTTGGCTGCGAAGATGTCTGCATAAGAATGAGATCTTTCTTATGAGTCTACCTACTTGCTCCAACTATGGCTAGCTTAATCTCAGATGTAAACAGCCTGAAGACTTGTTTCTTCAGACTTTGTGAGAATAAACATGGTTAATAAAGGGGGGATAATCATGAGATTAAAAAAGCTTTCCAGAGAATGCACTGGTATCCTTCATGGTGCTGTTAGTACTAATTTTGCAAAAGGGATATTTCTGCATTACTGTGTGAAAGTCTGAGCTCTGGGGAAGCCCTGCCTTTAAGCTGCATGAGGACTTGCAGTCCCTTCACTTCCCAGGTGGCACAGGGTTAGAGGTTGCACAGAGCTAATGTGACTGTCTCATGGTTTGACCATGCTTGGGTTTTGCAAAGTTGATGGAGATCCTGCCTGGAGAACTGTGCATGTTGGAAGCCTTAATAGCCGGAGCTCTGAAGACTCAGCTGCATGGTGCACTTTGCATTGTGCCATATGACAGCTGATTTCTCCTGGCAGCTGGCCGAGCACTGGGAGCTTACGTTTCAGCAGAAGGCTCACTGAATGAATGTGCCTCTGCAAAACACATTCAGTTGGTGTATTTTCTGGGGGCAATCTGTCAGAAAATTCTGAGCAGCTGTAGTTGCAGCTTGCACGTGGGGTAGGGATTGCCTGGTGGTAGGAGTGGGTGAAAAGAAGGCAATCACGTCTTATCTCTTGCATGTTTCGATAATAGTGGTGGTTGAATCTCTAAGTATTGAATTCCTCTGTGCTAAACCATTGATATTGACAGGAGCCTTGTTATCCTTGACACTTGGTGGAATTAATGATTTGTAGAAACTTAATGAGATGATTATTTGATGATTATTCAGTCCTGTAGATTGCTGGAGATTGCAGTGATTCTACTGGCTGCTACAGCCAGCAGGTTCCCACTTGGCTGATATGTCCAAGCACATCTGATTCCCCTTTCCTTGCAGCAGTGCATTTAGGAGTGAGTGATACTTACATGTGCTTTACTCAGCATTATGTGCTAAGACTGTGGTACTTTTGTTTCCTAAAGGTGCCTCATCTTGTCCTATTCCCTAAGGTTCACACTGATCCCAGCTGTAATAAACTACAGATGTTTTATTCTGATGAGCTGTCAACAAGAAGTATCACTGATAAAGATGATTAATAGCAGCAAGAGATGGAAAATGGAGATGAAAATGAAACGTTTTCAGGGAAATTTTAGCAATTCTCTTGTGATCCTAAGTGCTGATCTTGGCTGCACAGAAATGATAGCATGTACTAAGATGCCTTTTGCTACATGGGGAAAAGTAGAAATGACCTGTCTGCAGGGTGAATCAGGGAGGAAGGCCTGAATCTTGGAGGCTAAATGTGACATTCTTGTTTCCAGAGTCAGAAGGTGTTGGGTCAGTTGGCTGTTGAAAGCTTGGCTGCTATTTCAGCAACAGATCTGCACAGAATTCTTTAGAGACATATTAAAATCCTTCCTAAAGAGAGGTGGGCAAATTCAGAGTGACTGAAACTGTTGTTTATATTGCTTCTGGAGGTAGTTTGTTTGGTTTGGTTTTGTGTTTTTTTTTTTGTTGTTGTTTTTTTTTAGCCTGTACAAGACACACGAGTGTGCACATGCACACATATATGGAATCCTTGGAACCCAGAGCCCTCTGCCTGAAGTGATGATGCAGATGCCAAAGCCCAAGTGGAAAAGTAGTTCTGGGCACCCGTTGGTCACCACCTAATCCCATACTCTGTGCTTTATTGATTGTCTCCTTTGGTGGTGGTTGAGGGGAGGGGATATTATGGAAGAGCTCAGTTCATTCTCTGGCTCCCTGAAGCAGCTGGAGCTTGGGAACATATTCCTGGGCACCTGCTAGCTGGAGGCTTGAACTGGTTGTCCTTGCTTGCCTGGCTCTAGTTGAGTAACATTCTTTAAAGTGGGGATAGGGCTGTGGGGCTGTGTCATTCCTGTCCAATGGAGTAATGGCAGAAAATGAGATCCCTGCAAGCACAGTTCCCTGTGTATTGTTGGTGAGTGCCTTTTTGAGGAGGTGATGACTCCCTGTCCTGTCCCATTCTTCCACAGCCCTTCAAGCACATTCCAGTCCTTAGTAAGATGGTAAGGCATGAGGGAAAGTGATTAATTTCCTGCCAGATGGGGAGGTTGTTTCTCCCAGAAAACTTTGTCAAGTCTTGCAGCCTCTGACTCTCCACATGAAATCCAAAGCTTTGAGGGAATGGATGCTTCCATTGGTGTGGATAGCATTGAATGATGCCTGATGCACTCAACCTGGAACGGGAGCAGCCAGGGACCCAAACTAGTTCATGAAGGTTTGTGAGCATTTGTTTCTCTTGCTGTTGTGCTGTCATGCAGTCAGGAGCAGGTCTTGCCTCCTACTCAGCTTCCTGCTTTGGAAAAAAAAATAAATGCAAATGGATTTTGTCTCCTTGCTGCTCAGGGAAGTTGAGTGTTTTGGTGGTGAGACATCAGCCGTGTATGATCTTGGGACTTCTGATTTTTAAGCTGTATAATTTCAAAAAAAGACACCCATGGGAAGTTGTATTGTTTGCAGTCCTCCTTACTGTGAAGAGGTTATGACTGTTTCCCTCTTTGTATTGTCCTGCAGTTGATTTTTGAGCCAGGTAGGGAGGATTTTCTGTGAGTTGTTATTTTTTATACTTTCTTTTTTCTTCTCATTAAAAAGAAGCTTTTCTTCTGCAGGGCAGGAGAGACTTCAAAAGAATGGATTGGTAAATATACCCTGATTTCACCAACCATTCATTATTCCCATGGGTTTGAGTTATTTGCTGCTTCTTACTTATTTTTCGTAAATTCTTTGACCAATTCTACTAAAATTATTTTGGGGAAGAAAGTGTGAAAAAATTAAATTTTTTTGAAATGTCATAGCTTTTCTAGTGTTTGTGGTTTTTTTGGTGCGATTTCTTTTATTTTTTTTTGGTGTTCTTTATTTATGGTTGTTTTCTTAAAAATAATATTTAACAAAGGTGTTCTTTTCAGCTGTAGGGAACCACTTGAGTTTTCAGGTTTGGAATAAGAACAGAATGTTTAGATTAAAAGGGCAGAGAAATGTTTGCTTTTGGTCAAAGGAATATGCTATTAGAAAGATGTTTGGAGGGAAAATTATTGACAAAGCTCTAATATTTAGGTACTGAAATGTTTCTAAGTGCTTCCTGTGCTTTATAACTCCTTCCATTTATTGATAACTTGAACTTTCTCTAACCTTAGGTCTTCCAGCAGCTTGTCTGGCAGTACATTCCATGTTGAATCCCTTTCAGAAATTGTTCACATATAACTTAGGTTTGGGCAAATATATTTGTAAAGCATTACAGCAAAGAACCTGAAAGCAGAATGAATAGTGCTGTCCCATTTTCACTCCATTATATTTGGCAGTGTCTCCAAGCCATGTATTTACTAAGCTTCAGCAAAACTTGGATTATTTGAATCCAGTGTGTATCTGGGAGTTTTTTTTGTCATGGGCTGGATTTTAGTTCTGTTGGTTCCAAGGTGGTAACATGACAGTAATAACATTTCCATCCTGCAGACTAGTGCATTCAGGAATATTACCATCAATTTTGTAGAAGGCTCCATGACAGGAACATTTCTTAAATGGAGAAGTTAAAAGATTGTAGCCACGCTGTGATGCCATCTGAGTGTCTGTTTATGTGCTACCAGCTGAGGCTGGTGTGTTTGGCTGTGCTGCAGCCTGTTCCCATGGCCCTCCCTGGGCCAGCACTGCCAAAGAGCTGGTCCACCAGGTGGGGGACTCAAAGACTCCAAGCTTGTCTGTGCAGCTTTCAGCTATCTTTTCCTCCCCCAGAATTCATCACCCATTTTATCAGGGCTGGCACAAGGTTTGCTGTGGGAATGAACAGCTGGGAGTGGTCAAGTGGCATATGACTACTGTTTCTGGCAGCAGCTTGGCTCTGTGCTGCATCAGAGTGGTTGCATAACCAGCCCTTGGTTTATTTCTGCACTGACCAGCCATTTGGGCTGCCTAGTTATGCTGTACTTATATTTCAAAATTTATACTCCCTGTCTGCCTTTATATATATCTATACAGCCTATAGATGTAATGCTTTTTCAACCAAAGCATCTCTGGATGAGATTGCCCTGGTGTTCCTCACTGACTGGGGGCATGCTGTGTCTCAAAAGGCAGCATCCTCCTAGTGCTAGGCAGCCAAGAGCTGATGGGAATGGAGACATGAGAAAAAGGAAACAGCTCCTGACACTTCAGGCCTCATTGGAGGCTGGAAGGGTTGGAGTCTTTCAGGACAACATGCTGCTGCACTGTGCTCTGTGTTTATTTGAGGTTTGGAACACTCAAGAAAATTGTTTACAAGTCATTTTGAGGTCATTACTTGAATTTCTGTCACCACGGGTAGTTTTTTACTCAGCCTGCCTGTCATGATCCAGCACAGACTGTAAGGAAAACTAGTAAAACACTGGGAGTTTGAGGGTAACAGTTGATCAGCTGTGCTGGTCAGAGCTGGTTAAGTGCAGCTCAGCTCTTTAGATTTGAGTGAGTATTGCTCTGGGTTTATGTGACTGCTCAGTGGCTACAGATTTTCTCCTGCTTATGCTTTTTTAATGTGTGTGATGGGGCTAATGAGTTTCCTTTTGGTTTTTTATGCCTTTTTGGGTATTTTTTGGCTTTCTCAGCCTCATGAGGATCTGCTTCCCAACCTTTCTTGGGCAGGAGGGTTGTATGACTACTGTTATTCTAGCTGGATTGGAACTGAGTCCTAGTCCTGCTCAGAGCTGTATGGCTGTCAGGTGGGAAGGCTTGGTCCAAAAAAGTGTGAACACTCTTCCCTACTGTGTGTCAATAACTATAAAGTCTTTTCCAGACTGACTAAATGTTCTGTATTTCAAGCAGTGCTGTGGAAACGGATCCATTTGGCATTGTGCATTAGTTGGGCTATTAACAGACGTGGGCTATTGAATGCTGACTACATTTCCCACCAGTGAATCATGGGGGCCTTTAGCTTGCTGCTTTGTTACTCATTTGGGATTTAAGGGTTGGTTATAAATATGGGGTCCAGTACTAGATGGATTGGTGAGTCTCCCAGGAGATGGGTGCCAGTGCTGGCATGCAGAGAGGGATTACTTGAAAAGCTTTATTTTATTTTCATCCTGCAGGAAGATGTTGCCCTGACTCTGATGTGGCTGCACATAGTCATAAAACCTAGGTGCTTTATCATGAGAGAGGGAATATTCTTGGCAGAACTGGGGTCAGTGACTGGAAGCTTTAGGAAATTAGCTAATTAAAACACTTCCTTTACAAACTGACAGCTGACTGACTACCAGTGAACGAACAGTGTAGCACTGAACATGACTAAAAGTTAAAGAAAAAAACTGTACCTTCCTGCACACATATCCATCCTTATATGTATGAGTTGATTAAAAAAAATTGTACAAGAAAATAAAGGTCATAAGGACACCTTTGGAAGTCAGGCTTAATTTTGTTCAGCTGTGTTAACAAAACTGTAATGATCTACTTCATGATTTGGGTTTGTGTTTCTTTTAAGAAGACTTGGGTTTCTTTTAAGAAGACTTGGTTTAGGCAGGGTGAGATATAAAAAGGCTCAGAAATATGGAATGAGGGGTATAATGTTAAAATGTTTTGAGTGGCAAAGCTGTTTTAGGAGATTACTGTGGTTTTTGAAATCCCCATCTCTAGGTGTTGCTCCTCGCAGTTGTGTTAATGTCACTGTTTGTGGGACTGTAGTTGTCACGAATTGGTGACAATCAAAAGATCAAAAGCAAAACTTAAAGGAGGGGAGAGTGAGTGGAACCTAAATCTGAACTTCATCCCAGGAATGTTTGTGGGGATAATAAGTTACCTTGAAGAGGGTGGGAGTGAACACAGTGGGAATCTCTTGAGTGGGATTTGCAGCCAGAGAGGTTTCAAGGTGTAATTGTGACCTTTTGCATCTCCAAAGCATTAGTGCCGCAGAGAAGTTGTGCTTCTGTCAGGGGTCAGTTTTATTGTGTGATCTGGAAGTGGGAAAAGAGAAATAGCAAATGTATCCCAATTGTAGAAGTCGCCTGTCTTTGTTGAACCCATATATTCTGTTTGAACCTTCTGAAACACTGCTTCCTGCTCTGAGGGAGGTGCTTGGGGAAGTTTTGGGTTCAAGGAGGCAGGAGAGTTGCAGGTTTGATATGAGGGCTGCAGGAGCCTTTTCTGTGCTGCTGGGACTGTCCTGGTACTTGTCTCTGGTGAGGCAAATGGAGGGATGTGAGCTTACAGGAGTGGTGGTGTGACTTGGTGGCTGAGCAAAGTGTATGAACAAAGGATTTTCTTAAATGGGCAGGAAATTATCTGGGTTTTGGTTTTTTTTACTCTGTGGAAAGGTGTTGAGGGTGATCTCCTGTGATCATTAGGGAGGGACTGGGGATTTGGAATATTTCAGCAGCTGCAGGAGCAAAGGAAGGACTGGTTGTATTCTCTGAGCTGACCAAGACCTCAGGCTTTCCCATCTCCTTTCTTAATCAATACTGAGTTTGAGGACAGTGGTCAATAGGAATTGGCAATTCTGTTTTTCCAATGGTGTGGAGCCCTGAGAGGGATATGGATCAGTGTGAGTATTCCCTGAGAGGCCTGCAGTGGGGCTGGAACCCAGGAGTGCTCAGGAAAGCTCCTCTGTTGTTGAAGCTAAGGCAGCTTCATTTTTGTGGCACTAGATTTCCTTCTGGTATATCTTCCTGTATATCTCCAGAGTGTGTTGTTGATATACATTGCAGTAACTCTCATTAAAGTCAGAGACACCTTTAATAGAGATTCAAATTGCTCAACTGTGACATATAAACTGCAATAGCAGCCCACAATAGATATGTTTATGTGACTAGAGCCATCTGACTAATTCATAGCAATTAACTTATTTTGTAAATTGAACATGTTTTTCTACTTGCATATTGTTCATTGGCAATTTGGGATTTTTTTCAGGTTTACTCATTCTTCAAAATTATCTCCTATATATCTCCTATGACTCATTCTTTGTCCATAGCTGACTCATGAACTCCTTCATACAAGCATTTGGTATGTCAGCTAATTTTAATTAGCTTCATAGGTCATTTGGCATTGGTTTGGTTTCCAATTGGAAAAGTCCAAATGCTGGGTTTGGGGTCCTTGAGCGGAAGTCGGATCAGTTGGATGGAACTGTGTTCCAATATTTGTATAAATTTTCTCTTTCTGTGAACCTTTAGACAGAAGTGTGCTTATTGAAAGTGTTTTAAGAAAGGTTACATCAAAAGATACTGGAGTAAGACCAGGGCCAGATTGTAGGTTGTCTGGGGAGATAGGATAATACTGCTGAAGTAAATCTTTAGCAGTCCATTGTGGTATGTTTTCTGATGGCTCATCAAGATTGGTAAAAACTGTTCTTCAGCAACAGCTTATTCAACCTTCCCTTTTGCTGCCTGGGCAGGTTTGACTGTAGGCACAGGCATGGGGTAGGATGCTGTCAGGTTATGCTGCTGTTTTCACTTGGTACCTCTCATCTGAGTCTTCAGTGCTGAATGATGTACATCCTCCCTCTGTGCTGCTGCTGAGCTCTGGAGAGAAAAGCACCAGTGTTAGCCAGAGCCAGGAGCTTCTCTGTCATCCTTCCTTCAGTGTGGGGTTATGCCTGTAGCAGAGAGACAGAGTGGATGTGTGAGATCTTCTCATTTGCTCCTCACTCAGCCTGGCAGTCTGCTCTGAAGGAGCTGTGGCAGGTGTGCTGTCATCTGCAAATCCAGCACTGGTTGGGCTTCACATCTTGGCACATTAATTTGAAAATTATTTTGATCTGTGGATATGTCTGTGGGGCTCAGGAACACTCTTTATTTTTGCTGTAATGAGCACGTCCTCTGGCAGAAAGGCAAAACAAGCAGCTCAGAGAAGGGAATGTGTAAGAGCTGCAGAAATTGTTCCAGCTCTTCTCTCAGTGCCCATTTACTCATTTGTGGTCTGTTTAACTGATGCATAAACTGACTGCGGGAGAGGTCACCCACACCTCAGCAATTACAGCATCCCAGCTAAAGAGTCTTTAGTCAATACACTTGATTCTATTTGTGTCTGGTATTGGCAAAAATGTTTCTTGGCCTCTGATCCTGCTGAAGGTTCCTGCTGGCCTTGCTGGGGTTGTGCCTTGTCATGGCCCTGCCTGGCAGAGCCTTGCTGGTAGATGTTTGGAAGGAATTGTGTCTTGAGAAGAGGGAGGTGGCTGATAATGGCTAAAACAACTGTGTTAGTGAAAATGAAATCTTCCCTGCTTGCAAACAGATCTGAAATACTTTTATCAGTGTACTCTAGAATTTTAAGAATGAGCCCATTTTCAAAATGACAGGCAGTGGAGACGGCTTAGCATGGAGAAAAGGCTCATCTTTACCCTATGTTATAGGTTGAGCTTGCCTGGATCTGCAAGTTGCTGCTGGTGGCTTGCATGTTTTCCTCTTCATCAGTCTCATCTGTCATGGATTCCTAATGCTGTGGAGCAGTCTGGCAGCCAGAGGTTGGTTAAGCTATGTCAGAGCTTTTTATTATTGGAAGCACGTTCAGTCTGTGGATCTAGTCAAAGGTAAATTAGAATGCAATTGATATATGCATATAACATGCATATTAATTTTAAATGTGTTTATTGCAATTAGTACTATTAAAATGAATGCCAGAGGAAACAGGGAATGATTAACCTCACATAAGCTTTGTTGTAATTTGTTTAAAAAGTTCAAATTTAAAATGAGACAATCAGAATGTTGCTGGTTGATGAGGGGGGAAGACAGAGGGGATGTGTTTGAGTGTAGTTTCCCAGTGAGTTCATGTGGAGCCTTTGCCACTCTCCTCTGTCTTGCCTGGGTCACTCCCCCTCTGCCTTCTCTCTTGTTCCTGATTAAGGCTTTAGATTTGCATCTGAAAGATTGGTGGTGCAGAAGCTCTTCTCCTTCTTTGTGATACTCTCTGCCTTTGTCATTTGCTCAGTCTGTTGTCTTTGTTTTAGAAGGTCATTGTGGGGCTGGTGGGAGAAGCATCAGGGGTGTCCCACCAAGCCAAGCAGGGCGTTGTGTTCAGAAGAACCCCAGAGGATGAAGTCCTCCCCAGTAATATAAGAATTTAGGGTCTCTGCAGGCAATACATGGCTGTGATCTCATGTAGCAGGGCAAGAGGAGGCTGAAATGTTTGAAGCTTAGACTGTGTCTATTGGAACTGTTGATTGGAGTATTCTGCTGGAAGTGAGAGTGTCACCTCTGGTATCCCAGTAACTACATACCCAGACCTTGGGTTGCTTGTGTTAAAAACTTTGTTTTCTCTCATGCAACTGGTGTTCCCCAGTGGGTGCTGTTCCAGGAAAATAGATATGTGAGGCTTCCAGAGATGTGTTGAACAGAGCTAGGGCTTAGCCAGTGGGTGAAGTCCTGGAAGAGGACCAGGAGACACTGGTGTGATTTCTGTTCCTGGGAATCTATCTAGACTGTGAAGTTAGCTATGTCTTCTCTAAGTGCCAAAAGGGGTTGTTTCATCCCTTCTGTATCCTGTGTGGTCTCACTTAACCCTAGGGATTAGGCAAAGAAAAGCCAAAGAGCTGATATAGGGATTTAACAGAAACTTGCCTCAGACGGGTGCTGTGGGTGACTCACTGCATTCCTCCTCCTCTCTGCCAGCCTCTGCTGCCTACACAGATTCAGTTCTGCTGATGTATTCTCATCCTGGTAAGCTGAATTCATGGTGGAGATTGTTCTAGTCCACCTGGTTAATAATAAATACACTAATAAAGCTTGTGACCACTTCAGCATTGTTATGTAAGTATAAATCTGTAAGTAGATCAGGCTTTGTTCCATGAACAAAGAAGAGATATGAGAGTAGAATTAAAGAGGCTGCATATTAGAGCCTTGGCTGCTGTGCAAAAGTAGGGTTGCAGTACAGCTGTGGTCCCTACTATTTAAGTGACATAACTTTTGATGTTTCCTCCTTCTTTCATCAAGAACTTCTTCTGGTTTCTGTGAAAACTGATTCTGTGTTTCTGGGTGTGCATGTCCTGTGCAGAGACCTAGTTATGGGAGAATTGGGAGCTGCCTGTCTATGTTGATGCTGTTGCAGAGAGATCATAGTGGAGTGATACAGAAAAGACTTTTTTTACACAGATACATACCTGACCTACTGAAGACAAAGTGCTTTTGGTGCATGAGCTTGTGCCTCTGCAAAGTGCTGTGCACATGTGTAGACTGAGCCAGCTGTAGGGCTTTCTCTGCTGTACCCTTTCAGACAATGCAGCCACATCTCAAACATAATGACCAGGCCTGTCCTCTTTCTGCTGCTCACCTCCATAAAAGCTGTGCCAATCTCTGTGCAGCTCTAAAGAAACGATGGGCAAGCACGTGCTTGTTTTTTTTTTCTGCTTAATTCTTTAGTCTGAGGGGTGACCAAAAGACAGCTTGGAAGAAGGGTATATTTTCTTTCATGTGCCTGTTTGTTTTCATAAATAGAACACAGCCCTTCAAAAAGATGGCAAAGTAATGAACAAATTGAGAGAAGCCCTAAGAAACCATCAGTGGACTGTATCTTGGGTAAAGGGCCTTGGAAACCCATCCTGCAGTTTAATAATCCAAGATCTTGGTGTTTGGCATTAGTTGGAGCTTCAGAAATGCTCTTTGTCTTCTCTACAGGCGGTTGAAAGGAAGAGGTTGATGTGTTTGAAGAAGAAATGTTTCAACTAGACTGTATCTACAGATTTTGAAGGTAGACACATTCTTCAGGGTTTTCCAGCCTGATATCCCCTGTGATAGAGGCCAGAGGTTTACTCTGATTTCTGTTGCAGAATGGTTAATCTTTATTTGTAGTCTAAAAGCAGTGACAGCATGTGGCTTTGTTAGAGCCTGCTGTTCTTGATTACATGACAGCATGTCCCTGTCTCTGTTTGGGTCACAAGCTGTGATACTTTTGGTTTTGCTGGGGGGCAGTTCATTAGGAATACATTTTGCTTCTAGGACAGGGTAAATAGTTTTGTGGCCAGGACTGTGGCTGTATGAACTTAATGGCTGTCCCAGTTTTGGAAGACATTTGTGTATAATGGCCAGCTTTCCAGACATCAGCCACTCTAATAATAGCAACAACTCATGTAGGAAAAACCAATGTGTAGGAAATCCATTTGATAATGACTGCGTGATGCTGTTGCAAAACATCACTTTCCCAAATAACATTTGTCTGCTTGTTATCCATCATTTTCCTTCAGCATCCCAGATCTGCTTTCTTCATCCTGGGGCTTCCTTGGCATATTCATTTTCCAGGGGAAAACAGAGGTCATTCAATACAAGACCCTTGAACCAATTTTTCTGAATCTGCTGAGGACACTGCCTATGAGTCACAGATAAGCAGTTGTAAATCTGCTGGCTTTTTGAGATTTTTGGGGAAGAGGCAGTTGGGAAGAGGCAGTGTAGGTGTGTGCTGTTCCTTTGCTGCATTAAGCTGCCTCAGCAGCTGTGGTTGCAGCTGTGGCACTGACACCTGTGTAAATGCATGTGTCAGCTCTGAGACCTGTGTGCTGGTGCTTGAGGTTTAGGCTCTGACAGAGGCTTGACTGATTTAACTGGCAAGGTAACTCTGTGTGCTTCAAAATGGTCAGTGGCTGGGTCAGGGCATGAACTATTGTCCAGACTCTGAGTGCTACACAGAAGCCTGGGAGGGATCTGTTGTTTTCTGAACATCAGCCTGTGTCTGCACTTCCCAGGGAGATAACTTCTTTTTATGCTTATAGGATGGATGTACTAATCCTTTTTGCAACTTCCTTTATCTTTCCTTTTTCGAATTTTGTCTGAAGACACATAAACTGATTTCAGCCATGCTTGACAAAAAGGTAGAGGCCTTGATGTTAGAAAGCCTTTTAAGTTTCAGTTTCTAAGGTGTCCAGAGGAGGGAACTTTGAACTGGGATGGCAGCTCCTATCATGCTGAGGGAATCCACACAGGGACCTCAGTGACTGGGAACCATTCTGCACTGGGCAGCTGAGAAGCAGTGGGCAGTAGGAGCAGATGTTTGCCCTGCCCTTGGCTTCTTTCTTAGCACCTTGGGGTCAGTTCTCTGTTCTTACAACTGGGTGGTGGGAGCTGGTTATGTTGGGAGCCTGAAGCTTGCAGATCTCTGCCTCATTCACACGAGTATTTTACAAGTCTGAATAGAGAAAAGAACCCAAGGCTGTGGGTGGAAAGCAGGCAAAACACAGCTTTGTGCTCAGGGAGTGGCTGGCACAGGGCAGAAGGTGGGTGGTGAGAATCCCAAAGGGGTCTTCCAAGGAGCAGGCACCGATGGCCCTGACACTCGCTGTGTGTCATGGGTGAAGCCTGTGATGGAGGTGTTGGAACTGGAGTGACACCAGTGAAACAATTCCTGCTGTTTAGGAGGTGGAGTGGCACAGCAGAGGGTGGAAGTGTTGGCTGGTGCCCCAGGAAGTGTCCACTGCTGGATTACAGATAGCTTGGAATAGAGGACAAGGTGGTGAAGTGGGAGCTCTCTGTGCTTTGAAGAACAGCACACATCAACTTCAGCCAGCTGTGGGCTTTGTCTCACTGATGACTCAGTTTTAATCTTGGAAACAGTAACAGTGTGTTGTGTGATTCCTAATGACCAGTGCTGAACCTGGAAGTAAATCCTGAGATCTGCTCGGGCCAGATTCTTCTACTGGCATAGCTGGTAATTAGCTCAGAAATTACTGTTGGGGTGGCAGGAAAGGGAGAAGGATGATGATGTGAGATCCAGATTCACAAAGGTTGTCTGTGTTTGCAGCCATCCAGACAACACAACAATTGATAATTTTCACTTTGAACATACAAACCCTGGTTTTTGTGGTTTAAAAGGGATATTGTCAGCTATTTATTTATTGCTTTTAATTTCTTTTTTGCTCTTTGCAATATACCCCAGAGGTTCTTGAATTACATTTCTTTCCCCACCAATTTTTTTGTCCTATTCTATTTCACAAAAGACAGCAGGAATTTTTCTCCCTTTTTTTTTTTCTTTTTTCTTTCTTTTTTTTCTTTCCGCCTTTTTGTTGGGCCTCATGTATAGTTTCCATTGGCAATTTAACCACTTCATTGTACTACCCGTGAGGTAGCTGCATAGGAAATAAATTTTGACTAACTGAAAGGAACTATAAGAGAATATAATATTTTCTTTTCAAAATGAAAATGTACCGGAAATTTCTGGATCCTTGAAAGATGCAGTGCATCAAGTCCTGTATATCTTTAATAAGCTGGACTATAGGCAAAAGAAAAATACCCTGCAGTTTGGTCTGAAATTGTGTATTTAGCAAACAATGCCTTATATGATCTAAATAAGCAAGTACTATGCAGTGGGCTTAAAAATGCAGACTCTCCCTTGCTTTGTGATTTTCATCAGTTATCAAAAGCATCAGTCCACATTGTGAGCTTGCTGCTGGGTTCTTGTAATGAGAGCTGAGTATGAGCTATAGAAATGTAAATGGAGCAATCTGAACCTGCATCTTTGCTTTTCCTACTTCTGCAACTTTTGTAATGGGACTGAAGGGAAATAAATCAGCTTAAAAAACCCCCCACCAAACATCCAATTTCATTGCTTTTCTGGAAGCTTGTATGCTGGGTTTTGGTAAAAGCTAATTTTTCCACCAAATTTTAAACCCTTGGCAAGAATGAAGAGGATGAAGATGAGTCTTTGCAGTGGCAACAGGAGTAAGGAATCTTTATCTGTGACAGTGCTGATGGGTGCTGTTATCAGTCTAAATGGTGAGTGTTCATTACCAGAGTGAGCAAATGATACACTGATTTTAATACCTTATCCCAGTAGTCCGAAGAAAAATACTTCATTCAGGAGGGAAAGGAGAGAAGGAGACCCGGATTGAAATGCAAATGTGTTCATTGAGGGAAAGAAAAAATAGTGTTCAGCACTGAACAGGCCTCTAACCTTTATGGATTTGCTTCTCTAGGCCTGGGCTTGGACATGCAGACAGGAGAAGCTGAGTTTGTTAGAATGGAGCTAAGTGGTAGTGGCTGAACTCCAGGGCTGTCAGTCCTTTTGCTTTTTTGTTAGTCATTGTGTTTCTTTGGAAAAGGGGGAAAGAAAGGTCCATGTGTAACAATAAGGCTTATTGTTGCAAGCAGAGCACAGTGAAGAGCAGTGAGGTGGCCCTGGTGACAGGATCTCCTTCCTCTCTATCTGAGCAAAGATGCACAATGATACCCTGCAAAGGTGAGACTGAAGCCAGCCTGGTGAGCACATCTTCTAATTGAATACATGTAACAAACCCTGCTCCTTATTGATAGGAAGAAGGTTTCACTCTCTTTAAACTTCATTAACTCTCTGTAGTAATTAACCACAGTGCAAAGTAGTGTTCTCTGCAGTGCTGTTAGCACTGCCTGGCCATACCTTATTGATTAATGCAGCCCTAAAGTCAGGCTGCTGGAGAGAAACAACTTGGAGAGAACACACTTCCACTTTCTCTCTTGTTGGGCAGGGACCAGGTAATTTGTTTCTAAGGGAGCAGTGTTTGGTTATCAGAGTTTCTTGCATGTTTTGCTTCTTGTCATGCCAGGAGACTGAAGCCAAGGAGTTTTTCCCACTGCCACGAGTGACCAGGGCTGAATGTGACACTGGCTGTTTGGGACCAGCCTAAAGACTATCTAATTTAGCTTCATTGCTGCAGGGGTGATGGATAAGCAAGAGACAAGTGAAAGGAATGGGGCAAATTGGATTCTTTAGTTGGATTTTGGCCATCCTATTATTACGTTTTTTGTTGGAATCAGTTTCTGTTCAAAAGACCTGAATAATAAAAATGAACACAGTCTAGGGAAAGAAAGGGTAATAGATGCACAGAAAGGGCAGTGATGGGGCCAAGAGGTATTTAGCCCAAGCACCTTGGTTCCTAGATGCCTTTTCCATTGGTTTACATTAAATTTTGCTTTCCATCTACCTTTAGCATAGCCTGTCTTATAGCTGAACATTAAAGTGTGCACAGCACCCTCTAATTCTGCAGATCCACTTTTCCAGTTGTGCCCTTGAGCCTCTTTCTCTGACGTGACAGTGCTGTTTGCTCGTGTGAGCTCTGCAGAGCGAAGACAGCTGTAGGCAGAAGATGGATTCTGCTCACCCCATCCATCACCGGCAGCGTTTGTTTCAAACCCGGCTGCCTTTGTGTGGCTGAGCCCTTTGCTGCACCGTGGCCCCAGAAAGCAGCCCCTGGCTGGCCAGGATACAGCGCTGGTGCCCTCTCCTGGAGGCAATCCCTAATCCCTGTGAGAGCATCCCCTGTCTCCTCTCAGTGGCTCCCGGCTTGGAAACTGAGGCATCACGATGGGGGACTGTGCTGGGGTACCAGAAGAATGAAGTGTGCAGTCCCACACCTTGTGCAAATACCAGATGCTTCAGAAAAATGCCTGGCATCAGTGTGATAATACACGCTGCAGGGAAGTTTCTTCCTTACCCTGGGTTGTTTGCAACATCCTGGATGTTTAAGCATCGAGGAGCATGATGCTTTAGGTCTGTATGCCATGCTATAACCTGCCAGTGGCATTTTAATGTGATGGTGAAGGTTTGTGTGGCTTTCTGGGGCTGTGCTATGCCAGGAGATAGCCTGTGTAGGATGTGAGCTATGCTCTGTTCTCTGCTTTGGGAGTCAGGAGCTTGGGGCCTGTGGAGCTGAGATGATGTTTGCCTTTTTTTTTTTTTTTCTTAGCAGCCAGAAAAATGGTGGGAATTTGGCTGCCAAAAATTCTCAAAGTCAAACTACACCATTGAAAGGTGAAACTGAGGGACAGTTTCTCCCCTTAGGAGTGTACACCAAGGAAACACAACCCATATTGTTGTGTTGCTACCTTAGACCCCAGGTCTGTGCTCTGGTTTTTGTGGCTCCCCTTAAAAGGCCCCTTTTGCATTATCTGTGAAGTCTTTATAAACCCAAGGACATTTAGCTTAAGGCAGTACATGCTACCACACTCTGCCTCCTTGGCAGATAAATGCAGTGCATATGTTTGTGAAGAGGGTATTGTAGTGTTTCCAGGCTTCTCCTGGTGCTGTAGAGAAAGGCTGTGTGAGAGGCAGGTAAGGTGTTACTGGGTGCTAAGGAAGAACTAGTGGTGCATTATGGAAAATAAACAAATGGCAGGTTGAGGGAAGCCATCAGCCACCTGGCAAGACCTACATTCATTTAATCTATTGGGATGCTGAACTTTTAAAACTTAAAACTTCCCAATAATAGAGTCTCTGTATTGCCAGCCAGCTGGCTGCAGTTGCTGTGATACTCCCCTTATTTGCAAGAAAACTGAGTTTCCAGGATCTGCTGAATTTTGAAACATCAGCAGAGGCCAAAAAATTTTGCTAGAGTGGGTTTTGTGATAGACCTGGGACAATTTGACTATTGCACTTCAAATTCTGCAGGTCCCTTGTCAAATACTTAGTTTTGTTAAGAAATTAGCTCCTTTCCCCCTTTTTTTCTATTTTTTTTTCCTTATTTCTCCTAATTTTTTAAACCTCCTTTTTTCTCATCTGGAATTAGAACCTTTAATTTTAGCCAAGTTTTTGTGTGTATATTTGTACAGGCATATTTTATACATCTTGGATATTTTCTGTTTCAGGATAAATTTTATTTTCATCCTTTTGCTTTCAGGAGTGTCTGGAAAAGGAAAGTAAGTGGGAGGGACAGGGCTTCGAGGCATATTTTGTTTTAAATCACTTTCTAGAGAGATTTCCCCTGTCTTAAATTATGTTGGTGGAAAGTCATAGCAATCATTTTACTCTTGGAGAAGTCTGACTCTTGGGACAAATCTCTGGAGTACATCTGAACTTCCTATATATTGAATCCTCCTTGCAGAATATTGATCCTGTTTGCTGGGTTACAAAAGAAAGATTTGGGCTTACATGTTATATTTGTCTTTTATTAAATCTTCTTAGTTAGTGCTGTATTTCATTTGTTCCGGAAGGAGCTGAGGAACCTTAATTTGAGTTGTAAAGCCATGACAGCACCCAGAGAAACAGGTTTTTCTCTCATTAGGACCAGGTTGTTGGAACCAAAGTGTACAAGGTGGGAAGCAAACACAGTCTGCTCTGGCAATGGGGCAAAGCAATGCCTGGAAAGGGCCACAGTTGTGCTGGAGCTCAGCATCTCCCAGAGCTGTCTGAGATATCCAGCATGACTCAGATGTGCAGCTGTGGTTGAACCACTGTAATATTCAATTTTGAAGACTTGCTTCCAGAAGAAAGCCTGCAGGCATGTGGCTTTGTTTGAGGTCTGGTCCAGCCCCTTCCTCTTGTCAGGAGAGGCAATCCTGCCTGTGGAGTGGAGGTGGTTTCTGGTATCATGATGTGTGTGTGCATGGGGAAGGAAATAACTTACATTGCCATCACTGGTTTTGATGATTTGTTTTCCTGTTTAGTGGTCTGTAGCCTGACTAATACAAACTTTTATGGCTTGGCCAGTCCAGTGCTGCTGTCAGTGTCTGCTTTCCAGCCTCATTCAAGCATTTTCCTGGCATTATGTCATCCCCAGCACAGGTAAGGAGGTATCTTCACTGCTGTTGAATGCTTGAGAGCTGGTGTTGAATGCTTGAACAAGTCTGTTCCCTTTTGCAAAACTAACCCCAGTCAATAATTTATAAGCACTAGGAAGATCTCATCTAGAAAACGATGTATAATTCTTGTCAGCCATGTTCAAGGAAGAAGAATTGAATATGAAACAAGACAGGCAGAGATGGGCTAGTAAGATGACTGGGGAAAAGAGATCCCCTCTCATGAGTGGAGACTAAAAGCTTGTAAAACTGGTGGAGATGATGACAGAGATGGGAAGTGCCTGTTCTCTCTAAATGCATTAAGGTTGCAAATACTAGGGAGGAAGAAGGGCTAATGAAAACAGAGGGCAGTGTTGGTTCAGGAACAATCAGCTGTTAACTTAGTGGATGAGCTGAAGGTAAAATGGAAAAAAAGGCTTCTGTGCAGTGCAATGAGGCTGGGTAATGGCCTTCTAAGAGGTACCAGAAGGAAATGGAGCATTTTATTAATGAGAGATAGTTGCTCATGATACTTGGAAGAACACAGGAGGTCCTTCCCATTTGTGCATTTGTAGACAAAGGATGTGGGACACTTTGTTCCTTTCTGGGCACCTTATTTTTATAGGATGAATTTGCCTGGCAGTAGTCCAGTCTTCCAACAGTTTTCAGCTGATCATGCTGCTGCTGTGTGTAAACAGCAGCCTCATTTCTCTCTAGAACAGATTGTATTTTTAGGTGTGGAAGGTGTAAGTGGTGCTTTTGGATAATTTTGTATGTCGGCCTTGAAGTGACAGTAGTTTTGGGTGAACAGTATTCCTGGAAACTTAAGGAACAGGTGCTTGCTTCAGGAGATGGTGATGAAGATTGAAGTAGCACTACTTGTGGCAGAGAATTATCTCCCTTTCACAAGAGAATGATAATTGTAAAAACTTTCTTGGATGTCCAGAAGGTGATTTGGGACCCTTGCCTCTTCAGCCCACCTCTCTCCAGAAGAACCTTCAATTTGTCTTTCAATGAATAGGGCACAGTGTTTGCACTGGTTTTGGATGGGAGTGCAGGACTGCAGGTATTCTCTTTTTCTTTGCAAAGAGCAGGTGGAAGATGACAAGTAAATGATGACATTATTACGCTTGCACTTTAATAGTTTCCAAGGAACTTGCAAGTAAGCGAAGGCAACACATGAAATATTAATGGTTTCTCTTTGCTCTTATACAAAAGGTTGAAAGCTTCCAGAGCTGGAGTTCAGGGTATGTGAAGCATATGGAAATAACACCTGCAGCTTTGCCTGGAGGGCTAACACTGACCTTTTTTGAGTGATAAATAAGGTTTCAGGGTTTTTTTTTTGTTTGTTTTTATTTTCTTTTATCTCAATTGGAAAAAAGAGATCTGGTTTCCACACACAAGATTCAGTCCCTTTGTCTATAGCAGACTTCCTTCTAGATTCCTAACTTCTTTCCTTTATGGCTGCCTCCTTGTTTGAGGACACAATTAGTTTTTGAAGCAAAATATTTCCCTTGTGCATCGTTTCCCCTGCCCCAGTTTGTAAGACCACAAATAAAAGCAGTTTTCTATATATTAATGGAAGAAAATAAACATCACAACATCTTTACTTTTACAACTGGTTATTTCCAAAAGGAAACTACCTTTCAGTGTGATGCTGTAGATCTGTAAGCAGGAGGAATGCCTGGTTTGCTCCACAGGTGTTAAATGCCCATGTCTTGGCACTGTAGCCCCAGAGCTGTCAGGGGTGAGTTACGCCAAGGAGCACTTTGTCCTGGCTTCGTGTTGCTGCTGTGGTTGCCTGGAATACAACAAAGCCAGGGAGAATTACAGGTCTGTGATGCTACTTTCTCACCAGGTAACTAGAAAACTACTCTGGACTTCCCCTGGGAGCTGGACACCAGTGACCTTTAGTAGAAGGGTTCAGTGCAAGGTTGTTCTTGAGCTGACTAGAGGGCCTAGAACTGAGAGGTGATGTTTACTGTCTCATCTGCCCAAGTTCAGGTGTGTACTGGGCATCACATGAGACAGGTGCTGCTGTTGCTCCATCCATCCATCCATCCATCCATCCATCCATCCATCCATCCATCCATCCATCCATCCATCCATTCTTTGTAGTCCTGGGATGGGATGTCAGAGGGGTTGCTCTTGAGTGGTGTGATCAAGGCTTGCTGACTCCCTGCTGTCCTTGTCCAAGTCTAGTGGGAGATCCTTTGGTACTTAAAGCTGCCCTTGCTGGTACTGATACTGAAAGTTTTGGTTAAATGTGAGTGTGAGGTCCCAGGGGGTGAGTGGCTCCAGCCACAGTGTGCTGGCTGGCTCTAGCAGCCACTTCTGTGTGTGAGCAGCTTTCTTCTGTGGGCTGAAATTCCCTGCCTGGCGAAGCAGCACTTCAAACACTCACGCCTGTGGAAGGGGACAGACAGTATTGGAGTATCTCTACTTACTGCTGAAGTCTGGATTTCTCCTACGTAACTTTACTTGTACATACTGGATGCACATTATTTGTTCCTTTTTATCTGAGAATTTAACACCAAGCTGTTGTTTTTTGAATAAAGTCTTACTCACATAATAATATACCCAGGTCTGATAGTGCCTTATTCACAGAGATAAAGCTGATTGTCCAGTTCTTGGTACCCCCATCTCTTGGTATTAGTAATGCTCTCTAGGGGATTCAATCACCCACCTACCCCCATGCTCTGGTGGGTTAAAGGAGATAATTGTGAAAATGTAACATTTGGAGGTGTAAGTAAGGGTTAGTCAGAATAGAATGAAGAGGAGGTGGTCAGACAGTAAGTACTTTCAGTCAGTGCAGTATAGGAGAGAAGTGTCGGGAGAGAAGCAATGACACAGAAACACTCTTATCTGTGCAACTTTGCTTTGTGTGGCTCGTGTTTTTCCTGTGTTCCTTCATAAGTATTTGAAGTGAACAATATCAGGTTCAATGCATCAGAATACTTGAGTGTGCTGAAGGATGAGGAAGTGTTGTGCCAAATCCCAGCTGCCATTCTCCTTGGTGACAGGAGGAATGGATGCTGAGGGACATCTAACAGGCTGCAGTGCATGGTACAAGAGGGAGCACAGCAATAACCAGATGCATGGTAGCTCTAGCTATGAAGTGTGAGAACAAGCTGGTGAACTTTTCCCATCCAAAGCTGTGGGACTGAGTTTTTCCACTTTTTTAACTTTGAATGATCTTAAGAGACTCGTTGAAAGGTGGGACAGGAGATAAGGAGCTGCAGTAGGAAGTGCTCCAAGCTGTGCTCTAAATAGACCACAGAAGGACCCTTGAACTCCAGCTGATCCCAGACTTGTGAGTGAGCTGGCTCCTGTTGTTGTACCTTGATGTCCTGCATTCCTGCCACCCCCTCTTGAATTCTCATGGAAAATCACAGAGGAATTAGCTTCCTGCTGTACTGCTGGGTGGTGGATGGACAGGAGTGACCTGCTCCCTTCATCCCTTGTGGTCTACAGCGTTCACTGTATTTGTGTCACAGGCTGAGGTGGGACAGTGGCACATCGCTGGATGAGGGAACTGTCCAGCATCTGACAGGTGTCTGTGCATCAGGAAGCACAAGGAATCCTTTCAATGAGCACTGCTGACTTTTAGGGTTTTTTAAGCTGAGAATTTATAGTTGCAGGTGTAGTTCAAAGCCTTGCTGTTCAGAGCTTTTATCACAGGAAGATATTGGGAGAACTGGACTCTAAGATTGGGACAGTCTGGCCTTTCATGAGAAGAGGTGCTCTTGCACAGATTTCTGGTATGAGAACAGGTCCTTCCAGGAAAAGAAGTCTCTTTTGTGTCTAATCCTCCTGGTTGAGTCAGTTTCGGTCTGTGTATAAAGGGCCAGCTAGAACCTGCTCGTGGTATTGAGAGTTTTTCCACTTGCTGATTACTGTCTACATTTTCTTACCACCAAAGGCAAGCGCTCCAAGAAAGCCCTGTGACTGCTCTATCTGTATCTGCTGAGCAAATATAGAAGATCTATCATTCCCTCCTTTCATCCCTTTTTGTTTGCATCTAAATATTTTTCTGGGGGCAGAATGAATTTGTCATTGCTATTAAGCAATGGATATAATCTTAATTCAGACTCATGCCCTGAGGTGTTTCCTTTGCATAACTGGAAGTTCTCTGAGCTATGAATGCATGGCTGTTTCTCTGGATATTAGTAGGTTGTGTGTGGTGAAGACTGGAGGGTGGAGGAGGTTGTGCAATGAGTGAGTCTGGTTGTCTGGATGGCAGTGAGCAAATAGAATGTCTTTATTAAGGTGAGAGCAACCTCACATTACCATTTTTTGTAGTCTGTCATGCCAGCTGATTTAACTGCAGGATTCTTTTCTCCTCTGCACCTTTTCAAGCTTCATTTTCTCACATTGTTAGCAAGGAAATTAGCAGCACAAGCCCCCACGTGCCCCAGCAGTGTGTTCATGGTGAAAGGGTGACATTATGCTCCCCTGTGAGCATTACACAAATCTAGAAGCTTCTTGATTAGGACCTGTCCATGTGCTAAGGCTGGCCTAGACTGGGGCATGCTTTTGCTTGTGTCCTGGCTTCAGTGTGTTACTCTGAGTGTTTTCTGGCTTTGTGGTTGCACAGTCCTTTGGCCATCTCACAGTGGGCTTTCACCCTTCCAACTGTACCAGTGGGTCAAGAATGGATCTCTCTATTTTACCGGGAACTAGGTCATGTTTAGTGACTGCTTGGGGTCAGACTGAGAGTTTGGTCTGAAACTGAAAACTGGTCTCTCAAAAAGAGTGGGCTGAGAGCCATTAATTATTTTCCTCATATTCATGTCTAAATTTGCTTGAAGATACCTTTCAGTGTCTCTATTTCCCTAGCAGCACTAAAAATATTGGAGCCTGACTCCTGCCTTAAGCCTCCCATCTCTCTGCAGGTGTCCAAAACCAGCTCTTATGTGTCGTGATCACTGGTTATAGATGAGGAGACTGTGACAAAAATATTTTGTGTCATACTGGTACTTGCACAGATCAGTGAAAAACTAGAAGTGGGGTGAGCTGCCAGGTTTCCTGATCTTAAAGCTATGGAAAAGAGCATCTAGGGAGCTGAGGTAGGGACAATTTTCTTGAGACTCCCCCAGGTAAACATCTCTATCATTCTCTTAGGTTCTTCTAAAGACTTGTGTTTTGCTGCAGGGAGAATTTTGTCAGTAGTACACTGGCTCTTTGCATGAGGACATTTCCATGACATCTGACTTAAGGGGTTTGGCACTGACCATTTTACCTTGGTCACTGCTTTAAGCTTGAGGAAACAGCAAAGAGCATCCTTGGGCTTGTCCTCTTAGCTGTGTTGGAACCTGTCCTCTACTTTTTCTGCAGCTGGAAGCAGACTTTCCCCAATAGCGTATTTGTCACTAATTAACATGATACCAGCACAGGGTCTCCTCATTGAGGAAAAACAGCTGATTATGTATGACAGCTGTCTAATGTAGCCTGAGCTGATTTTGTGCCCATGAACAAGGTGTTTGTTAGCAAGAGTTGTTTGACTCCCTTGCTGCAGTGTGCAAGCACTCCACAAACAAGCAATCCTTAGGAGCCTTGCAAGGCAGGGCAAGTACTTCAGAGTTTACCAGTATCTTGGCAAATTAAACCAGGAAAACTGTGCCAGACTGTATCTCTTTTACAGGTACATGAGAGAGGGATATGCACAGTCTTGGCTGAAGTGCTGAAGCTCAAGGCTGGCAGTGGGTGAGGGCAGAAGGTCCTGAGTGAACAGCACTGACTGAACTGTGTCAGGAGCCGACCCAGAGAACAGCAGAGGGCAACACACAGCTTCAGGAGGGAGGGGATGCTGCTGCTGCTGTGCCTGTCTTTTGGCTACTGTTATTAGTTTTCCAGTGTTCTAAATTATATACGCAACTACTTTTTTTCCCCTTTTAATTATTTTTTTTTATATAAGGAACAAATTAATTGCTTAATTTCCCTTTGCCTAGCTCTTCTGTTGCATTGGGGCACAGCAGGGAAGCTGGAAATGCCTGTCTATTGGCTATTCCTAGGGAATTAAGGACCTGAACAGCAGCTAATCACTGTTTTAGCTGTAGTTTTCAATATTCTCTCAGTGTTAATGTTGATAATAGATAGCTGGCCCAATTAAAATAAAAAATTATCAAAGCGTGTTTGAAGTGCCCTTAGGTAATTCTTCATGCGTTTGTTGGAGAGCAGCTAGAAAAACAATATTTGACCTTCTGCAGAACAGAGAAGGATGGAGACAGTGGGAGAGTAGCAAGTAAAAGTTGATGTTGATAAGTTGTGGCAGAAATTTGGCTGTACTGGATCGTTTCACCTGTTAAATGCACTCTCCTGCTTATGGCACTGAGCAGTAAATGGGTGTTATGTTTGAGTCATATAATCCTCTACGGTAGTTCTTCAGTGCTATCCAGAGGCAAAGAAGTAGATATCTTTATGACCCTGAAGGCAGTTAACTCGCATTCTGAAGCATGGGATTTGATTACTGTTATCTTAGCTACTGCAATTATTGACAGTAAAATTAACCAGCTCTTTTTGAAGCCTAGACTTGTTCTGAATATGCTGACCATTTAATAGGGTCAGTTTTCATCGATGTGTGAGGTATGTTTGCTGCAGTTACATGCACAGAACTGGCTGATTGCATGTGACAGAAGACCATCAGATGCAAACATCTGCTCAAAACCATTTGCTCGTGCACTTGGTGTGGTGTGTGCTGTGATACTGTCTTGCCTATGGGTGGTAAAGTTGCTTTGTAAAGTCAAGCCCTCCCAGTTTAGCATAGAAGTATGGATATCAAAGTTGACAAGTTTCTGCTTTGATTCTGTATGTTAAACTGGGTTAAGGCTAATTATTTTCTAAGATGGTGCAGAGGAACTGCTAGATTAAAACAGGAGAAAGTGGTGGCAATTAGGAGAGGGAGACTTCCATTTTGAAGTGACTTTGAATGCTGAAGATTTCCTCTTTTGGATCCATTATGTAGACTGTGGTTTAGAGCATGTGTCTTTGCTGTGGTCTTAACAGACAAATATCTACCTGAAATCCTGTGTATTATGATGACCCCTGTGCTTACTGTGTGTGTATCTTGTGGCACTTATCTCCCATTTGTTAGTCTTTTAAATTCCAAATAAAAGGACTGTGTGCTACTTGGCTGGCCTTAATATCATGACAGCAGACATAAAATGTTAGCAGAGGGTTCTTGGTACTGGTCAGGCTTCAACAGGGACAATTGTTTGTGCCATATCAATCCGAAAAAGGAAACCTCAGTTGGATGGCATGGTCATCTTTCCTCTATCAAGCTTTTGGACTGCAAAGGTTTGTAAAACTGCATCTTTCCACCTCAAGAGAAGGAGCAACAGGAGACAAAGAGATTCCTGATCTTAAAGTGGGTGGATAAATTGTCTACAGAGTGGGTCAGCTTGAATTTGCTGAGGACTGTGAAGTCTGTGCTGTTGGGGGTGCTTTTGGAGTGTAACACTAGTACCAAATATCAGAATAGCCTGCTTGTCTGCTCACAGTTGGTATAAATGATAAGAGCTGCTCAGTCTGAGTGCATTATTTGGAGAGGAATTGCAATACAAGTGATAAAGAGGAGGGATCAACTTTTTATTGGGTTTCAGGACTGGTTTCATTAAGGAGAGATAAAGATGATTTTCCTCTAAAACCTGGTTTTGACAAGACTTCCTCTGTGCCACAGAGCAAGACACTAGGCTCACACCTTCAGGGGGAAGGTTTAGGTGCCTGATGACAGCTTAATTTCAGTGGCTGTCAAGTGCTTGAATAGGAGTTGGAACTGTGTGAACCTGGTGTCTCAGGCCCCAGGAAAGTTGCTTAGTGTAGAACAGAGGTGGCTTGCAAAGAAGCTGCAATCTTTTGTGAAAACACCTTCGTTGAACACAGTGATTCCAGAATAAGTTTTTGTCCTTTGGGGTGTTGCCACAGTTATTTAAGATTGAACTTCATGCACTGGCTTTCCCTTGCAGAGTCTGGGGTCTCTCACAAGCTTAGTTCTCAACTCGTAAAATAGAGATTGTCCGTCATTTTTTTCAAGTCGTAGGATCTCCTGGGGGCAGTGTTTGGCAATGTTCTTAACGAAAGACCTGACAATCCAGAAGTTTTATCTTATCTGAGTCTTGAAGAGCTGTTTTTGTGCGAGCAATTGCTCACCAAGATACAGCCCAGAATTCATACTCTTGTGCTGAGTTACTTAGCTTTGATCACACAAGGGGGGGCAATTGCTGCAAAGCACTTTTCTCCACTCCCTCTTGCTGTGTTCTGCAGCATCAGGCTGTATGCTTGTTGTAGGCAAATCCAGCACTCACAAGAAATAAATGAAATGGCCTAGATACTGCAGAACTCTTTAAATTTGATAGCCAAAAGGGAGTTAAAAGTCAAAAGTCTCTGAAAACCCTTTGTTGCTAACTTTCTAGATCTTTTGCTCCTTAGCAAAAATGTTGCAGGTTGAACTGCCAAGACCAGCAAGTATTTTTCCTTGCATTAGCTTCTCTGGGGAGGATGGCTTGCTGGGCTCTATTAAAGCTGGTGCTGGAGACTCGAGAGCAGCTGAGGTTTGCAAATCTTGGATCCTGAACTGTCTTCTGTCTTCGGAGGTAGCATCATTGTTTAGGATATAGAACATTAAAATGCAGAGGGAAGATGTAGATGTAATGCTGCTGGACAATTCTGAGCTTCAGCTGATGTATTGGCTGTTAGTAGATGCTTACTCTGCTGGCAGAGTGCTTGAGGCCATGTTTGTGGCATTGCGACAAAAGTCTGGGAGCATTATTAATGGACAAAGTTTCTGGGGAGAGGAGTGAACAAATGCCTTCTGCAGGGAGCTGGGAAACACTCAGCACCTACTTGGCAGCTTGCAGAGCTGGATTCAGAGGATGCTCTGCTCAGAAAATATTCTCCCTGTTAATAAACGAAAAAGATGATCTGACAATTCATAGCACAGAAATACATCTTTCACCCTAATCAGGAGGCCTGGCACAGCCTGTGCTGGTGGCTGGCACCAGCAAGGGTTGGTAGAATTAACTACAGTGGATGCATCTGGGAAGCTGAATGGCTTGATGATTTCAAGATGTGTGTTGATGAGGTACTGAGGGATATGGGGTGAAACCCACTGAGTCCAAAAACCTGGCAATTGTATTGGAGAAGAATTCAGAAGTTATCTTATCCTGTGGGATGCAAGAGAGTGAGTTCAGGTCCTGGCTTGGCTGCTGACTTGCCATGTGATTTCAGGGCAGGAATTCAAAAGGGACTTGGCATTTACAGAAGAGTAGCAGGAAGCAATTTCAGTCCTCTCAGGCTCTATCTTGTGTGTTTCTGAATACTTCACCCCCTCACTCTAAACCAGGAATGAACACACATTCTGGGATACAGGAAAATATATTCTGGGATACCGGAGAACAAGTGTATTTATAGATATAAGGAATCCAGATAAAATGATGACAAAAAGTTATGAAATGCCCAAATCAGTATTCTCAGACAGCTCAGGCATTGCTCCTTCAGGCAGAGTAGGAATAACTGGTGCTTCTGGTGTTTCAGGTATTGGATACCAACTTTGCAGAAGGTAGATGTGAAACAGATGTGCATACACATGTGTAAACAGGCCTAGCTTAAGCAGTTACTTATCTGCACAAGCAGGTCTAATTTTGCACTAATAAACTCTAAAGAAGGCAACTAAAAAGGCAACTCCCAGTTACCATTCCTCTGGGTTTTAAATGTTTGTGACATCATCTAGAATAGATGAGGTTTTCAGGACATTCTGTTAGCATTTGGTGTTTTCATGTTGTTATCTCTTTCATTTCAATAGTTTGAAACCACTTAAGAACAAAAAACCCTTTGAAAACATTTTCCTTTGTTCAACTCCACACTTTGTCTCACATTTTGCCTACGAGCACCCCACCACTGCTCCTCAGCTGACAAACCTGTGTAGAAACATCTGTGTTGAAACATGGCATGAAGTACTTTCTGTGGATGGCTCCATGGCCTGGTGACTCTGGGCTGGAAGAACTCTTTAGGTCAGCTCTTAAAATGATGTATTAGAGCATTCTAGAAAAACCCCAAACCAGTCCAAACCCCAAACCCACTCCTGAAGGTATGACCATATATATATATATATCTATAAA
>VWZS01005942.1:0-87512 GCA_013397075.1 Rhabdornis inornatus
TGTCAAAGATAGACTTAGATTGGAAGGAGATCTTATAAGGAAACAATTGATCATAATGTAATAATTTGGTAATTGTAAAAATGACCACTCACTTTAAAATTTTAAAGGTTTATTAAACCTCAACAACACAACAAAGGGACTGAATAAGGAAAAAGGGACAGCGCTGGGTGCTTAGCTGCAGCCAGAGGCACATCACAAAATGGTAGCTCTGCCTTTTATATCCCTGGTGTTGCATCAACCAAATACATATTCAAACATTTTCCTTATATATCCCTGGCCCCTCCCCAAGTCATCCAATTGACTCTTCTTTGCTGCCCATTGGTGGAGACCTTATTGCAGTCTGATTGGAGGCGAGGTGTGTCATGCCAAGCTTCCAGTTGTCCAAAAACAATCTACAATAAGAGAGTTACACATCAAAAGAACTTCAAATCTCAACAAAACTTCCCGTAACACACACAATATTAATATCTTAATTGTGAGAGCTAATCATCATTCTACCCAACTATAACATAATGAACAATTTTCAGTGTAGTGATAAAAAATTGTTTATTTTCAATATCATGATGAAGACTGTGAGGATGCAGACCTCCTAAGTTTTGGGTAGAATTTTCTATTAGTATAAATTAACAATGAACATCCTGGATACAATGCACTGATTTTAAATCATGTTGCACCTATGCCAGATAGCTTTTTTGGGCATGTTCTCTGAAATTACTAGGTCACTGCATGAAACCAATTTCTTCCTGTACATGGAGCTTTAAAGGTGAACAGAAGTGTTGTGTTTGCTTTGTTTTAGTACACAATTCCTCAGCATTGTCTAACACTTTATGTTGTTCTTTGTCTCTCAAATGCTGCAGCAGTGCAAAAATTTGTATTTTTATTCATATTTTGTATTTTACTCATATTTTGAAGGCGTACATTACTAATCTATGGGTGCCATAGTTTCAGTAGAATTGACCTTAAATTCGACTTTTGAATAGCTCTTATAATTAAAAGGCAACTGACTCAATATGCTTTGGCAGAGTCCTTATTACTGGAGTAAGTAAGGAATCCCAGCTTTATTTTAACCAGTTTATATCTTGGGAAGAAGAAGGGGAAGCATATTCACTGATTAAGATTTATCATCAAGTTGATCCATCAGATACCACGTATTGGGGTTTCGGACTTTTTCTTTCGTTTCTTTCCCTCATGGAATTTTGTGCCATCCGTTGCTCAGAAACCATAATGACCTATACTGAAGAGAGACGAAGGAAGTTGCCACACTCAGGGTGGGGAGTGCACCTGGCTGCACGTGTCCTATTTCTCTCGGAGGGGCAGGGATACCCTGAGAAGGAGCTCAGCCATAGCTCCAGCTGCTGTGCTGTCGGCTGCAGAGGATGGTCCAGCTGCTGCTTACTGCGGGGACAATGCACTACTGCCGCTGGAGCCCAGCCCTGTCCTGCTTCTTCTGCCACGGGTGAGATTTTGCTCATGAGAGCATCCACTGAACTGGGACCTTATTAAACACTACCTCACTAAAAAAAAAAAACAAAAAAAAGGACCTTCACCATCTGCTGGGGTGCTTAAGGGGAGACCCCGGGACCTGGAGCCCCTACACCCTCCCAGGGATGCTTTCCCTGCTGTAAGGAACCTGGCTGCCACTGTCCAGCCCCCACTGTTTCTCTGCCACTGCTCGGGGTTTTTTTGTTATACTATAACAAACGAAACCCTTGCCTGCTGGGGCACCCTGCGGCTCCAGCTATAGCTGCAGAGCTTCTGAAACACCTCATTTACCGCTCCAGGATTTTGCTTGTCACTGCCATTCCAGCTGCTGCTCCGAGGTTCCTGCTACAGCCTGTTTCACCATCTGGAGGGGCAGTCTGTGGGTTTGTTGAGCAATTCTCTTTTCTATCTCTCCTGCCGGCTGTGCCCGTCATCACCCACAGAGAGGTGCCCGAGCCCGCGCCACAGCGCCCCCTGCCGGCGCGGGGGAATCATCGCACCTGCCCCGCCCGGCTGGGAGCCACCAGCGCCCCTGCTGGCTGTGCCTGGAACTGCACCAAAGGGGAAGGTGCCTGCTGGCCGAGAGAGGGCTGGCACTGCCTTGGTGCTTCTGTTTGTTGTGGCTGGTTTCTGTTGTCCTGTTTGTTTGCCTTGTTATACACAAATGTACAGTAAAGAACTGTTATTCCTTTTCCCATAGCTTTGCCTGAAAACCCCTTAAGTTCAAAGTTAGAATAATTCAGAGGGAAGGGGATTATATTCTCTATTCCAGGGGAGGTTCCTGCCTTCCTTGGCAGACCCCTGTCTTTGAAAGAGAGACACCAAGCTATCTTCAATATTTGGAGCATAAGCTAGTAATTTTGGGCTAATCTACCCTATTTCAGTACTCTCACTTTTTTTTATTGTTGTCGTTTTTTTTCTCACTGATAGGTAATTTCCCATAATTTCTCTCTGGTTTGCCATGTAGAGAGGTTCAAGTTTTGTTCTGTAAAATACAGTTCATATTTACAGTGCTGATTCAAGAACTCACACATGCTTGCACTATGTCCTCCAAGGGGACCAGGCACTTTGCAGGATACTGGGGAGGGGAGCAAACCTACCAGAACCTGATAAAATGCTACAGGGCATGAAAATGTAAGTAAAAACTTTTGGGGACTCCTAGACAAGGCAACAAACCTATTTAGCAATGCTTTAGAGAAAACAGAACCATCACAATTCTTAAGCAACAGCAATCTTTTATCATTATGATATTTTTTTTCCTTACTTAGTTGCATTCTTCTTGTCTAATTACAGTTACTCTTGCTATATCATTTGAGAACATCCTTGCATTTATCTAAAGCTGATGCAGTACGTGATTAAACTGCAGTGTGATCCAAGCCTAGCATCACCAGCAGCTCAGACATGTTATACACATGGATGTTGTCTACCTGGATGTCAGCAAAACCTTTGACACTTTATCTCATTGCATTCTCCTGGAAAAGCTAGCAGCCCGTGACTTGGACAGGTGCAGCTTTTCCTGGGTTCAGAACTGTCTGGACAGGCAGGCGCACAGGGTTGTGGTGACTGGTGCCACATCCACTTGGCAGCCAGTCACCAGTGGTGTCTGTTGCAGGTTCGGGAGGATGCCCGTGCACAAAAAAACTCAAGACGCAGTCAGAATAGCAAAGTAAGTAAATTTTACTAGTCACGTTAGCAATAAATGCATACTGACCCCTGCATGCTGGAGAAGCTGCCGAGCAGGAGGAGGAGATAGAGAATGGCTCCTGCGTGGGAGGGACAGGAGGGCAGCGCACCTTCAGGGTGTTCCCTGGATGAAAATAATGTGCATCATATTGTCCTCTCTCCTCCGCCTCGGAACCACACCTTTTATCTCCTCCTCAGGAGTGGCCAGTTTCAACATCATCTCATGCATGACCTACGTGTGAAATCAGATCATAACAGCCCATGATCACACCTGGGTGCCAAGGATGGCTTTATTGTACATTGTTCTCCTTTCGTGGGATAAATCCCACCAGGTGACTGATACATAGTTTCATTTCTGAAGTCCTATCAGCTAACAACAAGTTCTTCTTCCACATTATCTTGTTGATGTGCACAACCGCAGACCAAATATGTCAGGCCTCAGACCCGTCTTCATCCCTGACACAGCGTTCCCCAGGGATCAGTGTTGGGCCCAGTCAATAATATGTTGAAAATATTTTAATATTATCTTCTGTAATTTAATATTTTTATTGTTTAATATTGTTATTGATGATCTGGGTGGAATTGAGTCTGCCCTTAGCAAACTCACGGATGACACCATGTTGTGTCGGTGTTGATCTGGTGGAGGGCAGAGGGACCTGGACAGGCTGGATTGATGGGCCAAGGCCAATGGCATGAGGTTCAGCAAATCCCAAGTGCTGGCCACAATAACCCCCTGCCTTGCTACAGGCGGAGGGTAGAGTGACTGGGAAGCAGCCCAGAAGAAAAGGATTTAGGTGTGCTGGTCAACAGTGACTGAACATGAGTCAGCATGCACCCAGGTGGCCAAGAAGGCCAAGAAGAAATAGTGTGGCCAGCAGGATCAGGACAGTGATTCTTCCCCTGTGCCTCAAGTCCTGTGTCCAGTTCTGGGCCCCTTAATTCAGGAACATGGAGCTGCTGGAGTGGGTCGAGACAAGAGCAGCAAAGCTCACAAAGGGCCTAGAGTGCATGACTTGTGAGGAGTGACTGAGGGAGCTGGGGTTGTTCACCCTGGAGAAGAGGAGGCTCACAGCTGACCTTAATGCTCTCGGCAGCTCCCTGAAAGAGGCTGCAGCCAGCTGAGCATCAGTCTTTTCTTCCAGGCAACCAACAACAGTCTTAAGATGTGCCAGGGGAGGTTCAGGTTGGACACAAGGAAGAATTTCTTACAGAAGGGGTGACTGGGCATTGGAATGGGCTGCCCGCGGAGCTGGTGGAATCACTGTCCCTGCAGCTATTTAAGGAAAGACTGGGTATGGCACTTAGTGCCATGGTCTGATTGACAAGGTGGTGTTTAGTCACAGATTGGACTCAACCTCAGAAGTCTTTTCCAGCCGAATTGATTCTGCAATTTTGTGAAGCAGCAAGACAAATACAACTTCTTAGGTACTGTTGCAGTTTATGTTTAATTTGGTTGTTATTTAGTTGTATTGTTCCCTTATTGTAATGGTTTTTCCCTCAGTTGTACCCCTGTGTTGTTATAAAATGGTTTCTCCCTTTCCCACCTTTACCCTTGCCCATCACCCTAAGCCCCGCCTACCCTTCAAGAATCTTCTCTGTCCTTCACCCTAAACCCTGCCCTTACAGTTGTCAATCCCTCCTGGCCCCGCCCATTCTTCCAAAACATTCTGTATCAATCATCCCCTCCTCAGTTTACTATTTGTTACTTTGTATGAATCCCCGCCTAAGTTACTCCTTATTGGCTATGTTAAGACTGTAATCCAGCCTTATGTTACACCCCTTGTTGCCCCTCATTGGCTGAAGCTTTGTACACTCCCATGGGGGAGGTCCCATATTTAAGTTGCTGTAAGCCTGTTCTCCCGGCTTTTCTGGGTTCCTTCCCTCACTGTCCAGTTCCCTCACCTCACCCTCCCAATAAACCCTGTTCCGGAACCTGGAAAGGTCTCCTCCTCGATCCTTTACTTCCCCTCGGATACGGAGACGGCCGTGATAAGGGTGGAGAGCCCTAGCTGTACTCCTGCTTCACGGAAGCTGGGAGACAGCCCACTCTTGACACCGGCAGCCAGTGGAGCTAGCTAGGCTTGCCACGTGTGAGTGGTCAAGGCTGCCGTGTCAAGGTACTCCACATTTATCATAGAAATGACTGAAAAAACCCATGGCTACTGTACGCTCTCAGCTTCAGTAAGGTTACAGTCAGGAGCCTGCCAAAAAGAAGACAAGTTTTAATAAATATACCAAGAGTTTTGCATCTTAAGCTGTTTGCTCATGCTGAGGGACAGCTCACTTTTGTACTACTTGAAGGGAAAAAAAAATAAGTTGCTTCAAATGAAATCACACAGAAAACAGCAAAAGAAGATTTGATTTTCTTCTGCTGTATTTTTTTCCACTTCTCAGAAACATTTGTCTTTATGATGCCAGCAATAAAAATTACAATTTCTTAGCCATGGATTGAGGCCTTCTGGAGACAAACTATTTATTCTATTTTTGCAAAATGGAACAGGATCCCAATTCTTAGAGGATTAGGGGAGATTGTGGACTGCTCTAAAAACTCTCTATCAGGATTTTGCAGAAAAATCCTCAAAATACCAAAATTATTATTTGCTTTAGTTTCATTGTATTGATGTCTGAAGAGACTACCTGGAACAGAAGCTAGACAGTGTTAAAGGAATAAAGTAGGTATTTATTAAAAGGCCTTCAAAGGATACACCTGGGGCAGTACAAGAGCCTGGCCGTGGCTCCACCCAAGATGGACAACTGGTCATGAGTTTTCACACTTCTATAAGTTTTGGCCCATTTACATATTTGGGTTAATTGTCTAATTACAGCTCCAGGTTATGAAGTCCCGTCCTCCTAGATTGCTCTCTTCAATTTGCTGGTTTTATACCTTTGGGCCCGAAGCTGCAACAGTGTCCTTGGTTCTTGGGCTGGGAAAGGATTGTTTTGTCTCACTAAACTGTGAAGAGAACTTGCTAACACTTTATATGAAGTTCAGACTCACACACCAATGCAGTACAGAATCTGAAAAATATAAAAGCTAAAACTTAAAGCATCAGTATGTGTAATTATGTGTGATGACCAATGCCTAAGTTGCACAGTGCAGGTCTACAACTATCCAACTTAGCATTCTGCAATAAGGAAAAGTCTAAAAATGTCTGAGCTTCTGATGGCTCTCAACATCCATTATATGTGTATTTAAATTACTCTTTCTGACACTGCTTGGCTGCTCTGACCCTTGTTTTCCATATTTTTGTAATGTCAGGGGAAGGCAAAGTAGACCACTGTATTTCACTGTCATTTACAAAAATGGAAGGTAATACATGCTCAGTAAACAGTAGGCATTTTCAAACTCAAATTCAAACCCAGTTCTATACGCTACTGCAATGCCAGGAATGCAATAAATTCCTAACTTTTGCCTTTTGCTTACAGCCACTTGGAAGTAGATGGAAGGCCTGATGACTTATTTCCCTGCTGTTAGCCATCTAGTCTCCAGCACTGATGAGATTTTATTCAGACAATGCAACTGTACTGCTCAGGCAGAGAAGCAGAGCTGTGATTACTTAAGAACCAGATACCGGTAGTTTTACTTACTTTTAGAATTATATGACTCAGTCTTGCATTGTTCAGGAAGATAACTTTTTGGTGGGGTTGGGAGGGAGGTGCTTAGTTGTTTTAATTTTCCCCCTTCTACAGATCTATCTTCTAGAAAGGCAGGGAGAAATCAGAAAGAAACATAAAATAATGTATATCTGAGTGCCTAAAACAGGTTATGATGGAAAAAAAATTCAGTAACTTCACACAAAACCCCGAGTAACACTTAGAGCCATGTTTGCATTCTATTCTATCACATGAGATCAACGAGACAAGAAAATAAAAATATTCTATTTTAAAAAATTGTGGGGGGGCGTGGAGAACACGGCATGGAAGGTTACTCTAGATGGAGAAAACAACTGCTTCAATATCACTATTTCTCCATAGGGCACCATTTCCATGTAAGGCTTTAAAAGACTCAGCAGACATCCAGCAATATTGGAAGGTATCCATCTTACTCCAGCTTTTATATTAACAGAAGCCTTCTTTAGACAAGATTTATCAATATATCAAATGATACAATTAAACAGATACAAAAGCTACACAGAGGTCTGAGGATTACTCAGTTTGGAATTAATAGGTGCAGTTTCTTAAGCCTTGCAATGTGTGACAAGGTTTGTTCAGATATTTTTGAGGAGTGGGGAAGAAATTATTAGCACGTGTCTGTGCACACTTATTTTAAACCTTTGGTTACCAATAAAATGCCCAATTTACTCACCCTTCTCCCCAAAAATCCCAATCACACAATTAAAGCAAACAAAGGTGAGGGATACAGAGATTGTTTTACTTTTCATGATTTTGTCACTCGAGACCTGACGAGTCTGTAAACTAACAGGAAACAGTAACACATAAGAACTTCAAATTATTTCTAACTTAATTTTTAAGGGCAGTTTTATTGTTTAACGCTTAGAACTAGCAATTTTGTCCTGAGGCCCATTTCTGAATCTCAAATGTCTTTTGTTGAGTGTGTCATCTTAGACTCTCCCAACTAGGGACAATTCCTCTGTAAAAGTGAACACTGCAACCCAGACTTTGCCCTGAAGCCAGCTTCTCATCAGGATTTTAGAAGACAAAGAATCACAGAAACTCAAACTGCACCGTATCCGTGATTTCCCTGTAATTCCTATGTTTACCTACCAACCATGGTCTCACCTTTTCCTTGTATCAATTCAATTCCAACTTCGCTTTTTGACTTACTTCAACGTTGTAAGACAGGTCATGGATACTATTTGATTTTAAAATAAAACTGAAAATGTGTTAGTTCCAGTTCAAGTGTTATATATCATTGTCTTGGGCTGTAATGCAGGATGTGACCAAAAGTATGTATTCCATCACCATTTGTTAAAACCAGGTGGGGCAGTGTTCTTTATCTTTTCCACAACCCATCCTTTCTCCAGGGAAATATCTCCTGTTAATGGGCCATTGAGTCCCAGTGCATGACTGGTAAAATTACATCATCCCATTGGGAGATGCTCCACCCAGGGGGAGGAGCCAAGCATTTCCTACCTAGATAAAAACTGAGATTTGGAACACCAGAGCAGCCTTTTCCCACTGGATTTCAGAGGAAAACCAAACCTTCCCACATCATCACTGGACCTTTGGAGGAAAACTGCACCTTCTCCAGGAGCACTGCTCCAACAGAACCACATCTGTCACTGCAGGAGGATGCAGCCACCATTTAATGGGACTGACCGATGGGGGTCAGGTTGTATTCTGACTCTATAAGTGTTTGGGGTTTTTCTGCTTGTTTTTTTTTCTCCTTTGAATTACTGTATTTTTAATTTTTCCTAGAAAAGAACTGTTATTCCTATTCCTGTATCTTTGCCTGAGAGCTCCTTAATTTCAAAATTATAATAATTTGGAGGGAGAGGGTTTACATTGTCCTTTTCAAGAGAGGCTTCTGTCTTTAACAAACACCTGTCTTTCAAACCAAGACAATCATCTACATCAAAATTTCACATAATATTTTGCCATGTATTTTCAATTCACAGACCAGCCTACTTAAATTTAAAAAAACCCAAAAAACAACAGAACTCCAACTTATTTTACATTCAAAACTGAAGTATTTTCTCCTTTGTTAATCTCAGTTCATAACTCCAGAAACATTTTTGCTAACTACCTTACTGAATTTCTGTAAGTCCTTCAAAGGACAACTTGTATCTCATTACTTGAGCTATTTGATTCAAACAATTAAAATATCTGACTCAAACTTGATTCAAACAACTAAAAGATAATATCTGACTCAGAATAAGATGCATCTTTGAGTTCATGCAGCTGACTTCTCAAAAATGCAAAAAGTTCAAACTATTATAGGTACTTTATAGCACTCTTTTTCTCCAGCAAATCACAAAACACTTGGTAGAAAAGAGGAGATTCAAAAGCAACCAGGAGATGAACTAATCACAGATTTGAAGTTTCTCTCTTCAGATGCCAACACACATGCAGGTGTTTACATTACACCCTAGAGACTATAAACAGCCAATTAAAGCAGTCTGTAGCCTATACTCAATATGGAAGAAAAGCACACAAACACTTGTGTGAAATTGAATTTTTATTTTTCTGTTGATAAAACTCAAAGATCCTTCACAGTAGCATCAGATGCAGAAGTTACTTGCAGAAATGATACCTCTTTTTAATCTGTTTGTACACCCAAGTATGAATAGTGTGTAGGGACTGCATATTAACACAGTACAGGCACTGCTCAGTAGTAACAGAGATCAAGTCTCGGAGTATTTTAATTGACCCTTTCCTTATTATTAAAGGGTTCTCATAATATCAAAGATGATTATTAATTAGTTGACTGTTACTGGTTTTTTTTTGTTACTGCAATTCAAAAACATCTTATCAAATTCTATGTGTACTACTTATACACCCAGATACACCTCTCCACTTTTTGTAGTAGTTGACAAACCATAACCAAATGCTACATTTCAGAATGAAAATGCTACTGCATTTAGCAGCTCTAGCTGCAGTAAATATTTCATTAGAGTAAGAAAACACATTTCTTGTTCAGTAATACAAAGGATACAGTTTGTAAAACGAACATTCCTATCTTGTATCCATACCTTTCTGTAATATATATATATATCTATATATATCGCTCTATAACATATCTCTACTAATTAACAATTAAATTAAAACACATCCACAACTGGTCTAGCTAGTGATTTTGGTCTCAATACTTTGAACATTAGTTGTTCCATAAAAATATACAATTCAGTAACACGGTTGTATCAGTAACATGAGGCCTTTTGAAAGAAGCCTATGACATAAAATCAACCACGCAATACAGTGCTCAATGTCATCTGACTGATAAATATTTATACTGCATTTTCAAATTACCAGTATCTCCCAAACTTCTCTTTGCAGGCTTACCATGCTGAAAAACATGCAGAAAGCAATCACATTTCTCACTTGCCCATAGCAACCACTTTTTTTTCCCCAAATAGATCAACTGACAAAGCACAAGCTTCAAGCTGTCATTTTTAGATTACTAACCTTTCCTTTCTTTCACGCACTGGTTCATGTGAAATAAGACTAGGGACTAGCCACATAGCAAGAACTGCACTTTTCAGTTTAAGCCTCTAAAAATCAAATTACTAACAGTCAATTAGGATGTACTCATAGCTGCCATACAAGTGAACTGATACCCAGTAGACAATGAAGTTAATTCTTCAAAAGGTGAAGCTTAAAAAAACCCAAACCAAGCCCAAATCCTAAACTATGTAAGTACAACATCAAACCTGGTAGATTCCAAAAAGTGGATCTCTGTACAGAAATTTTCAAAATGGTACACAAAACCCATGCAACCATCAAGAATACATGGGATAAGACAGTAATTGTTTACAGATGGAGATGTCCTTATTTAGCTATCATGATGTAGTACTTCTGTAGTACAAACAAGAATCCCCCAAGTCAAAAGCAGTCAGTAATGAAGCCCCAGACAAGTTCACATGTCACAGTAACCTGGCATATAAGACTCAGAACATTTTAGTCTTATAACAATAACAATCAGTAATTTAGATACTAACAATTCCAGAACTAACACATTCAATATGCAAATAAGACTACAATAAAAGTTACTAGAAAGACAAGAATGGTATGACAATTAATAATTCTTTTACACAGCAGAAAGTCAGGGAAACATCTGGAATTCTTTTGCACTGCATTTATATATCTTCTGTTTCTCAATATAAAAATACATCTAGAGTCAATCCAGAACTGCATAAAGCAATTATATTTTTCCCCATAACTGCTTTTAAATTAGTACAAAATAATGTAAATTACAGGAATGATTGTTGCAAATTTGTAAATGTTGGCTATTACAACATAATTACATAAGAACACCAACTGTAAATTATTTACAGCAGAGGTAATACAATTTCCAGAGTAGTGAATTATAATTCAGCAGAAGTGTAAAAACAATGTACTTACCAAAAACATTACAAAATCTGGTATTGTTATCAGCTACACAGTAGATTATGATTACGTTTTGTAGTTGACATACAACATATTAAGAAAAGTGCCAAAATACTGCTATATAAGAATTTTTTTTTTCAAAAATCAGTTAGCAAAACTCCTGGCAGAATCTATGCTAAGTAATGTCAAAAGAAAACAGGAAAAAAAAGATGCTGATTGTACAACTATGTCTTATTAAATGCCTTTGAAAAATCTGTAAATTCACTTTCTTGCTTAAAAGTCTGACACAAAACTTATTTCAAAAATCAATAGAAATATCACCATATATGCTTTTCCAGGGCATTTTAGGCCATTCTAAACCTTCACACTCCTCCTCAACTGTGAAACACAAGGAGACTGAAGACATTCTGAAACTGGCTGAACTGCTGAGGATTGTTGTGGTAAGTGGCAAAATGTCCTGCTGGATGCCAGTCACTACCACTGCACCCCAGGGCCTGCACTGGGGTCCACACTCTTGCATGATTTTACTAACAACCCTGGGGATGGGACAGATCACACTCTCAGCAAACTATTAAAAGGGACCTCAGCAGGCTGGAGAAATGGGCAAACAAGAGTCTTAAAAAGTACAGCAAAGAAAAGTGCAAAGTCTTACACTGGGGGGGGAATAACCTCATCCTGCAGTACAGACTGGGGGACTGAACAGCTGCAAAGCAGCCTTGCAGAGAACAGTAGCAAGCCATGAGCCACCACATACCCTTGCAGTAAAGAAGTCCAATAGTCTCCTGGTCTGCACTGAAAAGAGCACTGCCAGCAAGCTGAGGGAGGGGATTCTTCCACTCTGCTCAGTCCTCATGAGACACAACTCAAGTGCTGGGTCCAGTTTTGGCCCCAGTCCAATACAGAAATGGGCATACAAGAGTGAATCCAGTTAAGGGCCACAAAGGTGATTAAGTGATTGGAGTATCTTACAGACAAAAAGTTGGAAGAACTGGGATTGTCTCTCTCACCTGGAGAAGAGAAGGCTCAGGTGATCTTACCAACCTGTGTAGATGCCTGAAAGGGAGGAGTAAAGGAAGAGCCTAACTCTTCCCAGTAAATCTAGTGACTGGACAAGAGGAAGTGGGCGCAAGTAGAAATAATCAGAAGCTCTACTTAAACATAGAAATGGATCTTCATAGTGTAAGGGAGAGCAAAACACTAGAAGAGACTGTCCAGAGATCTTCTGGAGTCTCCATCCTTAGAGATGTCTAACAAGCCAGCTTGTCACACTCCTGAGAAACCTGCTCTAGCTGGCCTGCCTCTGAGCTGGGTAATGGGGAATGCACTAGATCTAGTCCCTCCAACCTCAATTGTTCCATGATTCTATGAAAAGGACAGGGTCTTATGACAGGCATTGGATCAACTGAGTCACAAAGAAACTATAAAATGTAAAAGGAATATATATTTTTGCTTTAAGTTATTGCACACAGTGTTAATTTTGCTGCCTTCGTTTTGCCGATCTCATTTTTTCAAATCTTGACTCCATCTCTTCAAGGACTTTTGGTGTGTATCGCACAACTAATTTAACCTTTCCTTGAGCTGCCTTCAGCAGTTCTACTGCTTTTTCATGGTGTTCACCTTCAACACTCTGTGAAGTATAAACCATTTAGTATTAGTAAAGACAAACTGAGAACAGATTTTTTTTATTTTTTGGTACAATTCTATATAAACATTTATGTATTTATTTATATGTAATCCATTTTCAAGACTGCATATTCAAGACGCAATTTCAGGACTTATGTTTCAATAAACCAAGAGAGATGACAATAAAAACACTAATTAGTATTAGTAAAAGAATAACACAAAAATCTTGTTTAGATTTATGCTGAACAATTAAATTCTGCAATGATAACCTTAGCCAATTTTGAAATTATACTTAAAAATCAAAAGCTTCAGGAGAATACTTACTTAAAATTTAATATTATTTTTCTTCTTCTGAATCCATTTTAAATCTAGCAATTACCCTCAATTTGCTTAATAAATTGCCAGAGACAACTGCAAGATAGCTGTCTTCTTGATGTTAGCTTGCATCACAACAAGGCAAAACAGTGCGTACTGGATGCTTGCAATGGAGCAACTACCATGTAATGTGTTGCTTATCTTAGTGCTCCACATGTCACTCAGTAAACCCAAGACATTCAAGTTCATTTCCTCTAAACTGATTATCATAGCCTAACCCAGCTCAGGAAGACCAGAATAAAAATGCTTTACTAAAAAACTCTCAGAACTTCTTAGAATTATACTAGATTAATCTAATTACGTTTTTTTAAGCAACAGTTCTCGAAACCTGCATCCAGTTATACATTCCTGGTCAACATATATTTTATCAGCAAAACTTAAGTCTCCCAATTAAACACAATGACGGGACTACTCCAAGCCTACCTCCCACTGGTGCTATTAGAAGCTAGAAGGCAGGTGATGTACCTGTTGATTGGAGGGTTTCCCCGTAACTATAAAGTTACTTACAGAAAGAAAAACAACAGTTAAAAAACCCCAAGTTACTTCTCTTCTCTCAGACTTAGACAACACATACATTTGAATGTTTTCATTTTTGTTATTTAAGTGGACGTGTAGGCTGTTCAGTTCATAACTGGTAATAAAAGGTTTGTAGAGTTCTGATTAATTCTATCAAAACACCTAAAATTCTGGAGTACACTCAAGATCTCCCACCTGAAAAAAATAAACTTGTTTTTCAGTCATATTCACTGCACTCTTGGCAGTGGCATTCTTTATTATTGTTACTGAAGTATAAATGACAAGAAAATGTCTGTCATGAATTATGATGACAGGATTCCATCTGTAAGTACCAGATGACAATGATTTTTCTGAGACTACATGAGCATTCTTAACAGCAATTTATGCACTCGCTATATTCTGACAATGGCTATATATATTTATACATGTGCATGCACACTTAAGAGTCATTGTTACCTATACCAACTGCCTGATGATCAGGTTCAATTTTGGATGGAGTGGTGGGTCACTTGTCTTTAAAGAGAGTTTGTGGGTGAGTAAGGACTCATTTGAAGACAGTTTTGCACCAGTCTCTCAATGTTTCCTAACAACAAAAGGCTAAGGCAAGGGCAGTTGCATCACTACAGCTATGATTTCTCTTATGTCTCTTGGAAAGGACACCTGGACTCCCAGGTAATAGTCAGGAACCAAGTATGTCAGAGATTTGTGCTAGCCAGGAGTTCCTAGAGTACAGATACCCAGTAACTATTCCTTTCAAGAGTCAAAAACCCCTAGAATCTAGTTCGACCCTAAGTCTTAAAATAAAATTTGGTTTACAGATATAATGATGAAAATATTAATTTTAAGCCTGCATAGAGTCTCCCTCTGTAAATAAAAGCAAGTATTTGGGAGATATTTACATGCATTTGACTGAAAGCTGTCTCAAGTCAAAGTCTGACCATAACTTTTTCTTTCTATCCTCTCTTTGTTTTACTTTTTTGTATTGTTAGCTCTTCAGAAGAGGATACTTACTAAAAAAAAAATCCACATCAGCACTTCACACATATATTTCTTAAAATACAGTAAAAAGCCCACTTCTGAAGCTCAGCATAGTTAAGTGGAAGGAAGAAGTACCATACAAGGTAACACCATCTTGTAGTTCCATCTCATTACAGCTTTCTCATGCAGTAGCATTTTTACTGGGAAAAATGAGAATCTGGTCAGCCAAAAGCAACATGGCATAATTTACTACCTACCTTAGAAGGTGCAGAAAACTCTATTAGTAAAAATCTGCATCATGAAACTTTGATGAAAAAGGAAGGCAGTTTGTATTTTACAAAATTCTTTGATTACATTTATATAACCCCTCAGAATCTGAAATATTGATATAGATAGTACAGTTCCTTTTTGAGACAGATAACCAAAACATAATCCTAAAACTCTCAATGCATACAACTCTACAGAAACCTAAGCTAATTTCTTTTGTGAGGACAAAAAGAAAGTATTTTGCCAAGATTAGAAGACAAAACAAGCTTGTGCCATGTGTATTCTCTGTGCTCCCTCAAGTGGAAACAAGCAGTTACTGCTACATAAAGAAAAGAAAACCAGTTCCTACCACTCCGTTTACAGAAAGCAGCTGGTCTCCACGTTTCAGGCCTCCATGTCTGTCAGCTATACCTCCAGGGATAATTCGAGAGATATAAATCGGAGAATTTTGTTCTTTGCCTCCCATAATGTTGAAGCCAAGACCTTCTTCGGTTTTGGGTAGTTCAACCACTCGGGGATGAGAATGACCTTCACTAGCAGCAAATGCAGCTACCGTGGCCTGTGAGAAACAAGATTTTCTCATTTATAAGAAATTAAATACAGTTCCTTTAGCTAGACACAGTGAGCAGACTGAAAATGTATTTTATTTCAAAGTACTTAAATGTTAAGACAAATGAGACAATTAATTCCCTACATACCAACACTATTATGAAAAATTCAGAGCTCCAAGAATGAAAGTGAAATGGAAGAAATTTAAAAACAAGTCTCGTTATACCTTTTAATAAGCTGTCAAGCTTATCCATTTTATCAGACATCTAGACAATATCCTTCTGAATTTTATATGATCTTCTGCTTCTGAAATAATGAACTACTGTATTTTTTGCAAGTTATAGTTTGGCTTTTACCTTTGCTGTTGCATTAGCTCTAACTTCTGGGCTACTGCTGATATCCACAGTTTCATATACATGTTCATACACCTTTAGAGACAAAACAGTTTCAGTATGAGTAAAACAGATATTTTTCTGCTTAGGTAATGTAACAAAATATCACATGCAACTCAAAACTGTGTAAATTAAAAGTACACACCACTGGTGTTGCTCCCTGATTCACAACAAGAACAGGCAATCAAACACTCTGTGAAGAAACAAGTCTCTCAACATCTTTATTGCTCAGTCTCAACCTAAGTCTTCCCTCCTTCCACAGTATTCAGACTTCACCAGGACTTTGGAAATGCTTATGGCTAGGCGTGTGTAAGGGTCGATCTGAAGTTTCCCTCGTTTTTGCCTCACGACCATCGCAAGAAGACCCTGAGGACACCCACTCAGGTTGACTCTGAACAATGGTTTTCTGGCCTGACCAAGGTGGATGCTTGTCAAGGGANAATAGCGGATTGTGACAGCGTGCATGCCTGACTCTAGGCATGATGACTGTTTTCTCTTGCTTGATTCAAGCTGGAACTCTTCAATACGGATGCGTGCAAAAACACTTAAGGGCAGCTCTTCAAGGCTTTGCTGAGAACCCATCCCTCCCTGCAAACTCTCCAATTTTCCTTCAACTTTAGCAATTAGTTGAATATCTTAAGAAAAAAACAGGATTGAAAACACAGAGACAATAAGAATACTAATGCTAAGGAGGTGCTTGCACTGAAGGCTAACCCACATCTTCTCATCTCCCTGCCAACCATTTGTACTTGCTAAGCAGTAAGTACAGTGTCCTCAAAAGGATGAAAACATCAAGATGACACCTGTGTCTATAAATAGATTTTTAAAAATCATTCCAGCTGTTATCATCAATATTAACATAAGCAACAGCAATAGCAAGGCATGTCCAATCACCTTAAAGTCTCCAAAAGAATACCTGGAATGAAGATGAGGTGGCACAAGACTCCACCTAAAGATGGCATGGATTTGGCTTAAAAATAACACAGGCAATTGGTACTTTGTCTGTTCTTACACACCAACTGGATAACATCCTGTTAGCTGCCAATAAGGACAGACTCTCAAAATAACCTTTAAGAAGTGATTTGCTACTAACCCATTATTTTATACACCTATGGTATCCCAAATTATTTTATTTTGAAATTACTTAAAAATAAGGCTTTTTCTATTAAGCTCTGTAAATTAAATATGGCTTTATGAAGTTCAAAATCAGCTTACTGCATCAAGCACAAAAAGGAAAAAGTAAATCATACTGGTCTTTAACTGAAGGTAACTGCTTACATCAAATTAACTTACCTCTCTTACAGCATTACAGAATTCACTTTGAAGGACCCTTTGCAATGCCTGTAGCTTTTGTGGTGGCACCTCTCCACTTCTCTGTAATTTCTCCAGCAATTCAATTGCTCTGCAGATGTCTACGAAAAAAATAAAGCACTTGTAATGAGGAATGCTTGAGGAATCTCAAGGTGTCTTTGGTTTGTTTTTTTTTTTTTAATTAGGTTAATGGAGCAGTCTGTGTGTGTGCACTTGCATACACTTTAAAACTATGCTTTAAGTTTCATTACCCATAAAACTATGTATTTACAAAATGCTACAATAAAACAGTGTACTTTCAGCCTGTTACAAATCAACCATAGCAGCAACCCTATAACATATCTGGAGGTATCACTGACATATGCATATTGCAAAGACAAGCCAATTTTTCCTCAAAGGACTGCAATATCGGTATGTGTATTAAAACATATTATTATGTGTATTAAATGTGTATTATTATTGGTAGTGTACACTTCATAATACTCTACAGGTGGCATTTTGTTAACATCAGCTGTAATATTATCAAATATGCTGTCTAACATTCCTTTTATATTCAAAAATTAGTTCAATAAGGTAAACTCAATACTTCCCATAGAAGAGGGCTCAGAACTATCTGGCCTGTTTCTTTTCCCTCCTCAAGTGCTTATAAAACCAAGAGAACTCCTTTTGATAGTCTCAGCTGAGAGACAGTATCTCCATAGTCTAGAATCCTGAACCCCAAACCTCTTTCAGTTCCTTGAAGTTTGTTCCTAAGGGTTCACATTGTCCATTTTCTCATAACTGCTGCTTTGTGAAACTGAACTCCATGAAGGATTTGATTCCAGACCAGTATGACTCAAGGTAGGCATCAAATGCAATGCGAAATTTCCTTGACAGTGCCAGAAGAGTAGAATATTCACATCCCTCACTTGTACTTCCAAACTGTTACATAAGTGATTATTCTGAAACATAGAAGCTCTTGAACAGAATTAGAACAGTCTCTTAGAAAAGCAGACAGAAAGGATTATTTTAATTACCACAAAGACAAAAAAGCAGTGATTAATCTACTATATAAAATAACGAACAGATCATTTTAGAACAGGATGAAGTGTAGGATACTGCTAAGTCCCAAATGCATTACTTCCTTTTTTCTGTAATTAGCCTCTAGGTACTCATTTTTCATGTGAATGCAGATCTATTCAATGGTATCACATTAGCACAGAGGACATGCAGTAGCCATGAACTCCTAAAATGTGACTGTAAAAAGAGAAAACTTATATAACAGGATGAAAAGATAGTGGGGTGCATGTTCTGAAATTAGGGTGAAGTGCACCAGCAAGACATAGCCCATGGCAAGGTACTGTCTACTCACTTGAATTATGAGACACATCTTACAAACTACTAGATTGAGACCAGGTCATGCAGTTGATTAAACAAAGTATACCTTAACCACACAGACTGGTCATCCATAGACAGGAAACAAATCCTCCATGGAAAAACAGTCAAGTACTACAGCCATAAGACTCAAATTACTTCTGATGATAGTTAACGTTTCCATGTGCCATGATAACTTGGTGTTTTCTGGCAAGCATTTCCAAGCTTTACAAGCATCAGTTATCTAAAGCAAAGCAATATCAAATCCTAAATTATCTACAAATAATCCCATGTTCTACAGAGAACACATTTTACACAGATATACATATTTGCTATTTGTATAATTGCAAAATTAAAAAAACCAACCACATTTAAAGCTTATTTCCTAATATATATTTTGTATTTTATTTAAAATTCAAAATAGTTGGTGAAATTAGAGACATTCTAGATGATGCAAAATCACCAACGTTCTTAGTAACCCTTGTGTTCAGCAACAGCAGTACTGATTCATGTAGTACTTAATTCATGAAGTAGCCCACTGATCAGCTTGAAGTAGTATGATCAAATGGCAATCGCAGCACTTCTAATCTAACAACACACCACGAATTAATGAGAAACGTCCAGCAAATCTATAAATACACTGCTCTCATTTAAATACTTGCAGGTGTTTTCAGACAAATTATTATTATGTGCACGTAAAGACTACAGTTCCACATAGCCATTCTTGAGCCTGTGGTCTATGAACAATGTCAAGATGTAAGGTGCACAAATTTGCTATCAGTTTGATTAGGATACTGCAAGAAATTTTAAATGCTGACAGCAACGTACTGATAAAAGAATTAGCTGTAGAAATTAAGACACCAGAATTCCATGTGATAATTTCTCTTTTTTCCCCCTTCATGTTTTGTCATTAAATTAGATATGTTTCCTACCTGTCTCCCTAACAGACAAAACATTTAATGGTACTTTTTACCCTAAGGTAAAACTGGTTTGTTTGGGAACCAGCTGTGTCTTTCATTAACTACAGACTAAGAACACAGAATCAGCTTTTCGGAAAGTGATTAGGATACACTGAACTGGATTCATTTTAGATGAAACTAAAGCAGAGGACATACTTTAATTAAAAAAGTGTTTTCAGATCAAAGGACCAAACTATTGCTATAAAGTAAAAACCCAGAGCAGTCAGACACAGCATGAAAGTTAGATCCTCAGTACTCAGTAGATCTTTTATCACACCACACTTCTTACTCAGGAAGATAGAGACAATAGATCTCATCAGCAGGTCACCTCATTCCCAGAAGTTGTTTCGTTGTACATTATTGAGAGGACCCTATTATACCAGTGTGGAAGTGCAATTGAACACAACTTTCTTCTACTGAACTGCATTGCACACTATAAGTCAAAAGCTGAATATTCAATCTTATCCCAGCAATATTGCTTTAGGAAAAAGAGTTTTGCTGGGAATAAGGGGCAAACCAATCTTCTTTCATTTTTCAAGAAAAGTTTGTTGACTACCGTGTTGATGTAATTTGCTTCCTCCTGAATTACTAGCTGGAATATGATCAGCTGAAAGCTGTCTTCCTCACAACACAAACACTATAGCTTAGCCAACTCTTCAGCACCAGAAACCAAAAAGAATAGTACAGAAGTGTTCCAGTGATGGATTTCAACAAGGATTGATGCAGATGTAACTCCAGAGGTGGATAATTAAAAAAACCCAACTCATAAAACTAACTATAAAAACAAATCCATAAAGAATGGAAAAACTGCTTTTCTTTTCACCTTTTCTTCCTTTTTATACCAAATTGGCTGTTCTTCACCAATCATTTTTTGTGATCATGGACACTAGATTGAAATCCTGAAAAAAAAAAACATTTAATCTAAAAGAATGTGGGGGGGGGAAAGGCCAGCAATATGCTACCACTCCAAGCACGTTGTGACCAAAACATAGAGAAAAAAACACAGCATCCTCATAGATACACCTGATTAACCACCTCCACTGCTTATGTTCAAGTATTCCAGATTCCTAAGCTGTATGTAGAGTTAGCACATGTCACCACTAAACTGTAAGAATAACTGAAATGTTAGCTGTTGTTTCATTCGTGCCCTCTAGTGAATTTGGGTGGTGGCATTTGCAACACAGGTTGGAGGAGAAAAGACACAAGAATTTCCAGTTGTCCTGGTGATAAGCATAAGGTAACGATTTAAAATCAGATTATTTTCTACACGATTCTCTCTTTTCTTATGCTATATGCCAACTTTCACGTTCAAGCTAATTATGACTCATCATCAGGTTATGTGCAGTCAATCCCACACAATCAACAGTTACTTATTTCTGTAAATAAGACTCTTACTTTTGTAGGTCCATTATAAGGTGCTCACTTTTTCTTGTTTTCTTAAAAAGACCAATATGCCTGAAGACCAAATAGCTCTTTCGTTTCATTGAGCCCTCAGTAACTTTGCAGATTTGTTTGTTTTCATGGACATAGTGGCATAGAGGATAGTGGCAGGGTAATGAGGTGAAGGATAGGACCTGAGTCTTAAGTCTGCAGACTTTCCAAGCGCAACTAATCCACTACTGAAGCAGCTGCCCTAATTAGCTTTGGAGTAGAGAGTAGATGAGCTGCGGAGTGTGAAGCAAAGACCTTACATAACTCACTATTTACAAGCCAACTCACACATTACAAGTGGTTCCCTTGTGGAATGGGAAGCAGGACTAGCAAAAAGAGAAACACTGAGTTCTTCGGTAGGTAAGGCGATAGTACCAGAAAAATAAAGTGGGTAGGTACAGTTTGTTATACACCTACAAAAATACATCTAGCACCGTGAGCAAAAGTGGTGGTCCTAGTAGGAATGGTAGTGAGGAAAGTCAAATCATTCAATCACCTATACTTCACCTACTTGTTTTCCTTTTCAAACACTATTTCTATTTACAAGCAATCATTTCCCATGTAAATTTCATTTTCCAATCCCTACTGTCCCAAATACATACCAACAAACCAATCGTCTATATTGTTATATAAGCATCTGTGGACCTTACACAGTACTAGATAATCACATTGAAGGAAATTTATAATTGTTTCTTAAAAACTGTGGATACATGTCACAAACATACTACACAAAAATACCCAACTAAGTTCTATATTTTATCTGTTTTGCTCTTAATTTCAGTTACACACTGCATGTATTAACAATACGAATTAAGACTACATACTGGAAAAATGGGGTGAAAACATAAACATGAGAAGGTAATAGAGGACAATCATGAACAAGTGCAGAGGGACCCCTGCATCAGCTGTGTCAGCTGTCTTCTATAAAAGAAGTAAATTATTATCCTTAACGCGCAAATAACAAACTCAAATTAGAATTCTAAGAATTCTGCTGTGTTCAAGATGAAGTTTTCCTACGAGAGAAACAGAAACCAAGAGACTACAGGCTGAGGAAGAGCTGTCTGAAGCGTTTAACAGCAGTGAAGGCAGAGCAGACACAGATACAGAAGGCCTTAGGCAAGTGCACCCACGGAAACTCAGCCGCAAACCGAAACGCAAGGAAAACCTCCAGGGGCTGCATAAAGCAAAGCCGAAGAGGTCAGTCCCACCGACACACTCGAAAGAGCCAGAAGCGACGGAAGCCGTTTCAACTTAGATCAGCTGTTCAAATCAGCTGCGGCTGCGCCCGGCCGAGAGGAGTGCTCGGCTCCTGCGGCAAGCCGGGAGGGCGACACGGCTACTGCTGCACGGCTACTGCTGCCGCCACCCCTGCCCCGCGGTCTCGGGCCGAGCAACGGGGGTGGCCGGACAGGGGGGCTCAGGACAGGCTGCGGCTGCGTGACGGGGGCCGGGCCAGGAGCTCTACCACGGCTGCCTGCCCGCCCACAGCAGAGAGCAGCAGGAGCGCCCGTCTGGGCCGCGGCCACACTCACCTCGCTCCAGCCGCACCGGCTCGCCCAGCGCCGCCATCTCGTCCTGCCCGGCCCGGCGGAAGTGACGCGATGCCCCCGGAAGAGCGCCGGGCGAGGCGAGGCGGTGCGGCGCCCTCGCTGTGACAACGAGGGCTGTGCCGGTGGTGTGCCTCGGGAGTGGCGGGCGAGGCACTGCTCTCAGCCTGGGTGTCCGCAGCAGCACTGGCAGTGCAGGCTGGCAGCGAGCCCCTGCGGAGGCCGGCAGCTGCCTGACTGCCCCGCAGTGTACCGGGACATCGTTCCTCTGGACTGTGCGATGCCCATATCCTGATGGGAATTTCAGTAGAAAATGTCCTTTCCGGTTTTTTCCCCATCCGTTAGCGTGACTGAGGACTATTTACACGCTAAAAACACCATATTGCGAGGGCAGATCTTTCTGTGCATCTGGAGTGCCCCTGGAGATGGCATATATACATTTGTTAAATATGTAAATAATGTTAAATATACGTACTCATATAGAGAGAAATGTTGTCTACCTAGACTTCAGCAAGATTTCTGACACTGTGTCAAAAAATGTCACACATTTTTTCACATTTTCACATGCTGTGAAAAGCCACTGTCCACAAAGGAGACAGAAGAGTCCTGCAACTTCATTCGAATAAAGGGAGAGAGAGTCCTATAGGCCACTAGGTCTCCGTTTATTCGAGTAAAGTTGCAGGACTCCTCTGTGGACACTGGCTTTTCACAGCGTGATTCTCTGCACACAACACTGTCTCCCATGACATCCTGGTAGGTAAGCTCAGGAAATACAGGTTAGAGGAATGTACAGTGAGGCAGAGCAAGACCTGGCTGAAGGGCAGAGCTCAGAGGGCCGTGATCAGTGGAGTAGAATCCAGGCGGAGGCCTGTACTCAGCGGCGTTCCCCAGGGCTCAGTTCTGGGTCCAGTCAGCCTGTTTATCAATGGCCTGGAGAAAGGGATAGAATGCACCTTAAGCAAGTTTGCTGACAATACGAAACTGGGAGGAGTGGCTGATACACCTGGAGGCTGTGCTCCATTCAGGGGGACCTTGACAGGCTGGAGAGTTGGGCAGAGAGAAGCCTAATGAAGCAAGTGTAGGGGTCTGGAGCATCTGTTATGAGGAAAGACTCTGCGAGCTGGGTCTGTTAGGTCTAGGGAAGACTGAGAGGTGATCTCATCAATGCATATAAATATTGTTATAAATGAGAAACAAAAGTCTTGATATTCAGCAAAATTTAGATTGCTTTATCTGATATAGACAGAGCAAGCAGCACACTGGGGAACATGAGGGGTCACCGCCCACAGCACGCTCCACTGAACCTTGCTTTGCAGCCTCTTCTTATACTATGGTTTCTCGCCGTAATCAATAATTTTTGTTTTTTTGCTGTCATCATTTTGCCAGGCAAGCAGTGGTGGTCGAATAAACATCCTTACACAAATTCACAAAATCTCCGGCAATAGTCAGTCTCACAGATAACCATCTGGTCTTTGTAGATAACCACCAGCAAAGTTCTGGGAGTCTGCTCCTTGAGATAGGCAGCATTGATCAGACAAAGGCAGGAAGGGCTATTGGGAAGTTTGATTTTGCAAGCTGGTAGCCGATACAACTGAGTTGGAAAACATAACATAATATAACATAATATAACACAATATAACGTAATATAACGTAATATAACGTAATATAACGTAATACAATATAACATAATATAACACAATATAACATAATATAACAAGGTGATTTTAAACAGAATGATTTTATCATATAATTTCCTTTATCTAGTGTCCATGCTTCACTTCAGAGCTTAGTATTCTGGTTTATACAAACCCCAATACTTTTGTGATTAACACGAATTTTTATCAATTATCACAATATGCAGGTGTGAAGAGAGTGGTGCCAGATCTTTCAGTGGTGCCGAGTGACCAGACGAGGAGCAATGGCCATAAACTAAAGCACAGGAAGTTCCACCTCAACATGAGGAAGAACTTCTTTATGTTCAGGGTGGGAGAGCACTGTAAGAGGCTGCCCAGGGAAGTTATGGAGTCTCGTTCTGGAGACATCCAAAAGGCACTTGGACAAGTTCCTATGTAAACCTATTCTAGGTGATCCTGTTTTGATACAGGGCTTGGACTGGACGATTCCCAGTTGCCCCTTCCAACCTCAAATATTATATTATTCTGTGATTATTATACTTTATGTTTTGGATTATATATTACAATGTTGTAATATAACAAATATAATAATACAACATTATCTAAATAATATATGGTGACCAGTATACATATTATGTCTAATAGATACATTTTTATATCTATAAATATATACACATAGAAATATTGTTCTGCATATGTGAAATATGAGATGTGCTTTATATTTCCTGTTTGGCACCAGTTTAATCTCTTCGTGGGGGTAATGTATTGAATTTGCCATCTGTATTAAATCACTGCAAGTACAAGCATGACATAGTTACCATGTGACTTTCTTCTGGAAAAGAGTAGGAGACTACTTCAGAACATGTATTTATATGCTCTTAATTTATTCTGAGGGTGTAATTCTTCCCATTTGGCTTTGATTTTGTCTGCATTTAGTATTTTTTGCTTTGAAAGAGAATAGTTCTCAGCAGGTCTCAAAGTGTCTGCCAATGTGGCAGTGATGTACTCACTTCTTTCTGTGATTTATTTTAATGTCAGTTCCTCTGAGTTTGAGGGCTGCTGTATGTGCATTTCAATGAAAAGGTCATATAAATGGAATTTTGCAGGTGAACAAAATTAAATCCTCATAGACTAGTTTCCGGCGAGAAAAAGTGTTTTAGCAGCCGGAATTGTAGAATGCTTCTGGAATAAAATCCAGATGTTTCTATCAGTGGTGCAGGAGCTATCATTCTGTTAGAAGTGACTGAAATTTTGAATAACCTGCTCAGACTTTGGGCAGATTAGCCTATGGAGAAAAATGAGTGTTCAGCAATATTTCATAAATCCTAAGACTTTTCCAAAGGGTATATATAAAAATACATGTTTAACCATATCTTTAAAGTGCCATTATTCAGACTTCAGTAAAGACTAAAGATTCAGAAGTTAAGGTGACTGCTTTAAATTTCCTGTAGACCCAGTGAACTGGACAATGACATTACAAGAATAAGAAAATCTGAAAAGCAAATTTTAAGTAAGGCTGCCACTGTCTGCTTGATAGCACTCTCCAACTTAAACCATGTCACTCCAGCATTTGCACTAATTTACACCTGCAGGGAAAAAAACGAGCAAAACAAACAAAAAAAAGCCCAAACCAGAAAAAAGTTTGGGTTTCTAGGTTGTGATCTGTGAAGAATATTGATAATGTAATAGTTACCAGGAAACAGACTTCAAATTCCAGTTGAAGAAGTGGAATGCCAGTGCAAGACCACAATGGAGGGAAGAAAAGTAGGTCTGCAGGTTATACAGAAAAAGCCATTCTTACCCCCTTGCTTTTTCCTTTCTGAGGTAACATTTAAGCATGTTGCTGCATTTTTACAGGACTGCCTGATTTTTGCAGCTGTGTCTTAAGTTACAAAGGTAGGCATTGCTATGGCAGAAGTATTTTAGTGTATTTTTTATCTTCAAATTAAAAAAATGTACTTAAAGAAATAGCCACTGCGTAAGTTACAAGTCTATCTTGATGCACTGGAAGAGAATGAACTGCTGAGTCTATATTGTGCTATATTTTTCTCAAGAAAAATTCAATCCATAAATGGATGCTGACAGATTAAGTATTAACATGACAAACCCTTTGTGCCATTTTAGTCAGAAAATCCCTATCCTGGCAAATGTTTGGAGGAAAAAAAGGTCTCAGAAGTGATTACCAAAGAATGGGGGATGCATCTCTTGAATCAGTAGGTATATAATGCACAGATAGTACAAATCATTTATTTACTTATGTGTTTCCACATGCATTCAAAGTGCTTTCAACATTTTTAGGCAAGTATTAAGTCCAAAAGAAATTTTATTTATATTATTACTTAAATAATTACCTAGCTAATTGCTGTAGGAGGTATGTATGTGCCCCGTTACCTCTCAGGAGGAAATGGCAATTTTGTAACACAGTACACCAATGTGAAAAAAAAAATTGACTAGTAATGGGTATCAGAATATGTGTTTATAAAAATTGTAGAGGACTCTTTACTGTCCATGAAGAACAATGTCTCCTCAGAAAACCTGAAAGACTGAATTAACCATGACAGGACTTTTATTTATGATTCACGTCAGTGAAGAGAGTGCAAATTCAATTTTTAGGTTACCAAGACGTCTCTTTTCCTCGGGACTATGATGTTGGTAGAATTTTATTACATTAATACAGCTGAATCTAATCTCTTTAAATCATTAACTGTTGAATTAGTATTTTCAATTTTAGCACTACTTTGATTCACTGGCCTAGTCCAGCATGAGTTTCAAAATCTGCCACACACCGTGACTGATTGCTATTGTTCCTGTCAAAGTTCAGGTGTCTGTATCTATAAGACTTGGTACCTTTTGGTCATGCAGATACTAGCAATTTTTTCTGTCTTCATATGACAGAAGATACTTTTGCCCTGTTATGTGTTACAGAATATGCATTTTGATAAATCTCTCTCACACTGATAGATTAACATGTAGAAAGAGTTCAGCATTTTATAACTGTCACCTAATCTCTATGAGAATTATTTTTTCCACATAAAATTTGACTATGTGAGTTGTCTCTGAATTTTTCTAGTCACTTCTGTTGAATATGAGAGCATGTAGCAGATATACAGAGAGCTCTGCCTGTTACATTTTTTTAAATCTTGTCAGTACCAAACCCTGCCCTTTTCTATAGAAGAAAATGCTGTTTACTGATGACATGACTGACAGAAGCAGCAAAGTCAAACTGTAAAGTCAGTGATGCATCTAGGTGCTAATTACAATAAATACTCAGAAATAATTAAATGCATCTGCTTTGTTTCAGAGGAAAATACTTGATCTTGCAAATGTTCTTGTTTAATAAAATACACAGTATCTCTGAAAGACCTCATGCATATGAGACTTGATGCACCACCTCCAAGGTCTTCTCCAACCTAGCTGATTCTGTGATTATGTTGATTCTGTGAGACATACCTTACTATATGATGTAGTAAACATATGCTCTAGTAAAGATCTGCCGAAACCACTTCACTATTAAGTTTTAAAGGAGAGCAAGCTTCTATTTACGAAACAGGATACTATTATAAATTATTATACATTAATAGTATTATCAAATAGTATAGAATTCCATGAAGAACCAAAATCTACTTTCCAACCTCAATTTTACAGAATTTACCATTTTCCATATGCAAGTCATAATACAATAATTAAGCTGGCACAGTTCTCACCTATATGCACGTTTTCCTTGGTACAAAATTGAAATTATTTAGAGAATGACATTGTATTAATTGTTGAATTTCAGAAGAAACAGGGAGTGTTTCATTTCACCTGGAATGGCATAGGAATGTTTCTGAAAGGACTGTTTATAAATTGTGTCTTTTTGTAGAGTCACAGAGGTAAGTTCATATTGTATTAGCAACATTTGCCTGTCTTTCAAATGTTTTGCTTAATGTTTTGTTAAAGTAGCTTATGAGACAAAGCAGTGTGGAAATGTGGCAACTTAAAGAATTCTGTATTTTACTTTATGAAAAGTTATTTGAACCCTTAAAGTTTTGAGTTTACTTTTAAAAAGAACTAGTGTTGAACTGAAGCTACTCAAAATAGATTCGGCAGAATAGCCTTTTGTTAGGAGTCTATAAACATGCTGAATCTCTTTCTGCTTTCATCACTGGAAGCAATGATGCTTCAAGTGAAAAAGCCCCAGCTTCTGGGAAGGCTGATCAAAAGCAGAAACTGGCTCTGCTCTATGCTCTACTTCCTACTTGAACTTGTTAGAGCTTTTTGAGTGGGAAAGGGGTGGAAGCTGCAAATTCAGTGTGTGTCCTGCACAAATACAAGCATGAATTAGCAGTGGGTTCCAAAGTTTAGCTTTTATTGAACTACACCTTGCAAGGAAGTAGTTAATAAAGGGAGGATGTTTCCTGCTAAAATATAATTGAAATATCCATAAAGCCTTTCATAAAGAGACATAAGGAAAACTTTCCAGATCTTGATTATCACACTCACAAAAAAATTGCACTTACAAAAAGAATTGTAGGAAAACACTTTTACTACTTATTAGACAACCATTGGCTGTATGTAAAAATTTCAGTGCTTTATAACACATAGTAGCCTTTATGTTGCCAGACCTAATATATTCTTTTTCCGGTACTGTCCTGGTTTTGGCCCAGATCAGCAGAAGCAGATGTGGCCAAAGCCCAGACGTTACTCAATATCCATCCTGTCATTGCCGGGGCAGGAAAAAGGAATTCCCTTTCTCTTGCTTCTGAAAAGAAAGACATTACTTCCCATGGAGCAAGCATATTGGATGGAGCGGTGGGGTGATGCTGGTCCTGACTGGAGGGAGTAATTTGGGTGATGTAGCTTTGGTCAGGTTGAGCTCTGCACTCTCTCTTTTATATACTTTTATTATTAATGTTGTGGCTGTTACTGTTCATTTTCTTATCTCATTGCTGTTTCCAGTAAATTGTTCTTATCTCACCCAGTGATCTTTGCCTTTTGTTCTCCAATTCTCCAATCTGCTGTAGTGGAGAGGGATAAGGGAAGGGGGTGGAGGGAAAGAAGTGAGAAAATGATGTATGGTTTTGGAGAGTCTTGCTGGAGGCACTAAATTGGGGAGTACAGTTTGTAAACCACAATAGCATTGACTGACACCTAACTTGAGTCACAAAGGATTGAGATAACAATAGATCTGCCCAGAGCAGGTTGGAAACAAGTTTAATCTAAGCATTTGCTGTATTAAGTCTGGAGCCACTGGTCACAATGTCACTTGATCTGTCCTTGTGACTGTGGTACCTAACCCTGTACATGTTTCCATATATAGAGTATGTTTCCACCATAGTGCTCTTTTTATGAGCAGGAGGAGGGATCAGGATTGCCTTGTTGCTGTACTGTGGGATATCAGTTTATGATATGATGACATTAAGGGAAATGGAGTTTTTTGCCGTTCACTCCCAATCAGGATCACTTCAACTTCCAGTACAGGCAGCTGTTGGGATCCCCCTGTCACTCCAGAAACAGAGATGGATTCTGCCCATACTTATCCTGATGGCATCTTGTGACATGATTCCCACAGGTGTCAGCTCAAGCCTTATGCTCTTGAGGGTCTGATTTGCCAGACCATGGGATCCACGCAGTCTGATAGATCTGATTTCCTTTTCCCCACCTGGCTGGAGGCAGGGTCTCTCTAGTTCTGGTCATAGTACTCACTGCTCACTTCTTGTAGATATGAACTGGGCATCCTTTCGAGAGGATAAGTAACATCAGCCCTTTTATTCTGTCTGAGGACCTGAGGACTTGCCCCATGGAAAATGGAGCAGCATTTATCCTTGAAGAATTTCCTACCATGACTGCTCCTCGTCTCAAATCACATACCTGTGCTGCTAGGGCAGAGCAGGTTTTCCACCCCTTCTTCCTCTCCACGGTCAGTCAGATAAATCCACAGGTTACCTCTTGGTGTGTACCCTCTCTCTTGAGCACGGGGTGCTTCCTCCCAAGAGCAGAAACTCTGGTCTGTATTGGTGGGGCATGGGACATTTCTTCTCTAGCGTGCCTGAGTCTTTCAAATCTGCCCATGGGCTTGGACAGTCTTTCCACAGCCAAGGTGCAGGTGGGGAGGACAAAAATGATCTTCATATTGCCAGAGTCAGCACTGTTTATTCTCCTTCTTTCACTGGCATCAATACCAATGAGTTGTACAAGGATGGCAAGTTCCATACAAACTTCTGCCACATGGATTGTGTACACTGAACCTCATCTGGATCTACAGGGGACTGCTCATCATTTGAGTCCCTATAGATTACCTCCAGCACAGCTAATTGTCTCAGGTACTGGATACCTTTCTCCATGGCATTCCACCTGCTTGGGAACACTACCAGACCATCTCTGAGAAGATGCCTTTCCCTCATGCTTGACAGGAGTTGCCTCCAGAGGCTGAGAGTTTCTGTCCTCTTCCCAATCCTCTTGTCAATGCCTGCATCCCAGGACAGGGATCCCAGTTGCTTGGCTACCATCTGCTTTCATATTTTGGGTTGTGATATCCCAGCATTGGAGCAGCCAGGTCACCAGGGTCTCATGTGACTGGCAGCTGAAATTTTTTTCCATATATTGGAGTTCACCTGGGGATAGGAATCAGAATTATTCCTGGCTCTGCCTTTTCCGAGGGCCTTGTTTCCTCTTCATCCCCCACTAGTCAAACTGATTTGGTCTTTGATTTCTTTGTCTGCACACGTGCGGCTGCTACTGGCAGAGGCTGTTCCTGTGGTTCAGCTGCAATTTGAATGGCTATGGTGCCTGTTGCTCTGCTTTCCTCCTCCTCCCTGAGGATGCTGTCTAGTATGAGGCAGCATCTGATAAATAGTAGCCAGGGCTTAGCACCTTGCATAGCTTTGCACCTCTCTGGAAGTGCCACAGAATTTTTCTTTCATGTATTTTATCACTTTAACAGGATCCTGTAGTTGTTTGGGGTGAACTTTCAAACCACTGGAGCAGAATAATCCTTCAAGAGATGACCCATTTCCACATTCCATGCCACTCATGTCTATCTACTCTTGGGGCAGATCTCCTTAGAAATCTCTTTCATGACTCTAAACATGATGTGGACCCCACTGAGGAGATCTGGAAGACTTAGGAACAAGAATATGCTTTCCTTAACATCCATGGAAAGGGAATTCAAGTCTCAAAAGCTGTTGTAACAGGCCTGAAGGAGGAAAAGGGGTTAAAAGGCAGGGGAAAATCATCCTCCCTTGTTCCCTTCACAGACTGGATATGATTATTAATGGATTCTCAGAGGTAGTGCCTGAGGTAAGGGTAGGAGAGCAGCACTGCACCCACATCCCAAAACACTCCATTGTGACTGGCCCAGAGGCCCCATGCATCCTTGGCATAGATTATCTGAAGACAGAATATTTCAAGGACCTAGGAGGGCATTGCTGGGCTTTTGGGATAGCTGCTGTGTAGACAGAGGAAATTAGACAGCATGGTCTCTCCTGCTGTGAGACTGTTGAGGGTTGAAGAACAACAGGCACCAACTGCTACCACAGCAGTGTACTATCAACAGTACTGCACCAACTGGGACTCTGTAACCCCCACCATGAGATTTTTTGTGAGCTGGAGAGCCAGAAAGTGTGTGGAAAGATGGCGCGGGGTAAAGTTAGAGGGAACTGAAAAGTTATATTCACATCCTAACAGGAGTTACAACAGCATGGGAATTATAGGGTAAAATACAGCTGCTACCCCATGGATGGAATGCGGTTGGCATGCTTGAGTTCCACAGTGATTCCCAAATCTGCAACCATAAGCACCTGCCAAGAAGGGTGGAATGGAGGGGGGAGCAGGATGGAAGGCTCAGCAAGGCTCTGTTTAAATCCCTGCAGGGAGGGGAAGTCAACACCTTCCTGCCCCTTCCAGCTCTGTGTTGTGTTTACAGGAGCTCAGAAACAGTAAAAAAGAGAAACCAGCTCAGCAGTGAATTCCTGGAAGAAAAGGCTCCTGTGGCTCCTCCCCACAAAGCAGGGGGCTGTGGGGAGCACAGGGCGTGGGTAGGGGTGGATTCCAGGACACAGAAGTGGACATTGAATCCTCCTAGATCGCCTTGGCACTTCTGCCCCAGGCAAGGATGATCCTGAATATCCTCCTGGGTCTGTCTCAGGAAGGTCCCTGCTCGCTGATGTGGGATGGGAGGGCTAGAGGTGGCCCTCTCACACTCATCCCACTCATACCCCCCTGCACTGGCTTTGCCCCTGGGGTGTTGACCCCATCTTTTTAGGGTGTCCAGCCCTGTTCCCATGGGGAGGGTCCGTGGCAGCACCCATGGGCATAACCAACCTTTGTGGGGGGCTGGGAGCACAGCTGAGGGAGGGGCTGTTCCTGCTGTGTGCCGGGGGGTTTCTGGGTGCTGGGCTGGGGAGACATCCTCTCTGAGCTCTGTGACACCCACAACCCCACACTCTCTCCTTCCCACAGCTCCTCCCAGACAGCATCCACTATGGATATGTCCTCCACTACAGACCCTTGTCCGGGGGACTGGTGGCTCGTGCCAGATCCTTCTCCCTCTCCAGGGAGTGTTACTATCGCAGGTAAGGGGGGAATCTCCCTGGAACTCAGCTCAGCCCCCCTAGAGCCAGGCTTCTGTCTGAGTCCTACATACCCTGAGCCAAATGGGAAGTGGTGGCTGTCCTGGCCACGGAGACCATAAATAAATAGAGTTTCAAATCTCTGACAAGAGGAAAAGAGCCTCTCCTCATGCTCAACTCTGGGCATGAGGAGAGCAGACTTCAGACTGCTCAGGGAACTGGTAAGCAGGGCTCCCAGAGAAAATGTTTTTGCAGGTGCTAGGGTCCATCAGGGCTGGCCACTTTTGAAACATCACCTCCTGAGGGCACAGGAGCAGGCGATTCCCAAATGTCAGAAGCCAAGCAGGCGAGGCAGAAGGCTGGCTTGTCTGAACAGGCATCTTCTCCAGGAAAGAACATGGAAAAGGAAGCCATGTGCTCAGTGGAAGCAAGGTCAGGAGACAAGAGGAGAATACAGAGATGCTGCATGTTACTGTATGGAGAAATTTAGTGCGTCCAAAGCTCAGCTGGAGATTAAGGTGGCCAGAACTGTGAGGCACAATAAAAAGAGTATTTTCAAATATATTAATGGCAAACGGCAAATATATTAATGGCAAAAGGCAGTGTAGAAATAACATCCGCCCCTTCCAGGGTGTGGATGGTCACTTCTGAAACAGGGACAGGTTGCCTCCCTCTTCAACACTCACCCCTCCCTTCCCAGTGGAAAACATGGACTGTCCTATGCAACACTGCAAAGTCCCTGAGGAGTGCAACCCCAGCTCAGCAGCAACCAAACCACCCATGTGTGATCCACAACATTCCTGTCCTGAATCTAAACCCAGAACTACACCAGTTACTGGGAAGAAAGGAACCCTATCTCAGTCAAATCCAGAAGAGTGGAGATACTCAGCTCTCTGCGAAATTCTAATTTATTTAACACTGGTGCTCCTCAGAACATCTGACCTGCTACTTAACAAACACATATAATTTATATGTTTCTTTTCCAGCTTAAGTAAAGGTGCCCCATCCACCTGGTCCAGATCAGAATTTAGAGCCCAAATCTGGGCTAAGATGCGGTTATGAAAGATGAACTCCTCCCACCCATAAACCGATTCCACTGGCCAGCTCTACCGACAGCTGGGAAGGGGCCTCAAGTTTATTTATTTGGTACAATTGAACGAGCTTTACTAGTAAATATATGTACAATATCAACGGAAGAAAAGAGCGCTCTGGATGCTAGGGCCCGGGCAGTCTTCTCTAGCCTCGTCTTAGAGAGACCAAGAGCCGATAACAACTCAGAGTTCTTCACATACCACTTCCCCCACGCCCCAATGGGGAAGCCTACAAATTCAATCTCTGCGGCATTTGTAAGGTCTCTAATTTGTGGCAGAAGGCACTGATATTTCTTCTTAGCCTTCTCCGCAGCAGCATCCTTCAAAGAGGAACTACTGTGCTCATATCTCACCGTCACATCGACCATAAATGCCTTATTTCCATTTACAAAGATGAAGTCAGGCTTAAACAATTCATTATTCTCGTCCCGAATGTGTGGCTCCTGGAACACAGTCCAGTCCTCCCTCTCAACTTCTCCACTAAGAGTCTCACAGATGGAATTATGTCTCTTAATCCTGGCATCTTGAGTGATTGGACAATTTCCGATTATGTGACCTGTTGTTTCATAATTGGCTCCACAATGTCAACACGTTCTTACATAGTCATCCATTCTACCCCTGGCCAGGAACTCTCTCGTGGGGTAGACATTCGCTCTTAATTGCAATGCAGTAATCAATTTTCGATGAGGTATGCCCCTATACCGGATTAACCATCCGTTACTGATGTTATCATTCTCAAAATTCTCAATACCGTGGCCCTGGGCAACCAGATGTTTCCATTTATTAAATTCAATTTTCTGCCAATTACAAGGTCTAGGATAGCGGACTTTGGGAACAGGGGCCTCCCATTCCAACACACCTTCACCTCCACTAACAACACTTTCTTCCACTGGAATAGGCTCCCAAATTGCCGGAATGGACTCTTTCTCCCCACCAGCTCATACCCATAGTTTCTCATATAACACCTCCAGCTGTTCTCCTTTCAAAAAAGTCACCAGAGTCTCATCCAAAGACTGAGCCAACTGCTACTGTAAAGGTCTTCCTGGTAGTTGGTGGCCATCGCGGGGCAGCTTCCTCAAGATGGAGGAACCTCCTTTCTTTCTTGGGGATTGTCTCTGCTGCCAAGCACAGCGTATTCCCAGCTGACACAGCCATAGCATCCTGGTGAAAGTTGATGGCTGCAGGACACCTGTTGCTTTGCCACTTGCTCCTGGGAATGCTTCCCTGAATCAGGCTGGGCTCCCATTTTTACTTCTGAGCTTTTCCTGGCCATGTGAATGCTCAGGGATGGTTTTTGATCTCCATGGGTCCAAGGGAGCAAGGAAACCCGTCCATGGGGTCTGCAGCTTCTGCCGGCTGGCAGGTCTCACTGAGCCTCTGGGAGGGATGATGGAGGCTTTCAGGAGACAGGTTCTTAGAGGGACTGAGGCTCTTGCATGGAATGAAGGATCTTGGAAGACAGAGGATTTTGAAGGGCTGAAGGCTCTTAGAGAGAATGGAGGCACCTTGAAAGGTGCTGGTTTTCTGAGGGATGAAGGTTCTCAGAAATGAGGAGGCTCTCAGAGGGAGGGAGGGAGGCTGTCTAAAGGACTGAGGTTCTCAGAGGGCTCTCAGAGGGAATAAAGGCTCTTGGAAGGTTGAGACTTTCAGAGGGATGCAGGCTCTTGGAGACAGGGAGGCACTCAGAGGGAGGGAGGCTGTTGGGAGGAGGGGAACTGTCCAAAGAAGGGAGGTTCTCTGAGAGCTGGAGCCTCTCAGAGGCCATGGAGGCTCATGGCAGGATGGAGGATCTCTGACAGCCAGATGTGGATGGATGGATGGATGGATGGATGGATGGATGGATGGATGGATGGATGATCTCCAATGGAATGTCATCCTTGAAAGGGCTGAGGCTTTCCCTGAGATGGAGATTCCTGTTGGGAACAGACTCTTGGAGGGATGGAGGCTCCTGGAGGAGCTGGATGAGCCACAGTAGGGCAGGTGGCCTCATTTCACCAGCTCCTCCAGTTCTTTCCACAACACCTGCCACATCCCAGAATACAGTGAGACAGATGCCTCATTCTGAGCCCACGGCAACAGCATCAGTTCCTGCAGTTCCTGGGCCATGCCACGCAGGGGCCACAGCTGCAGGGGCTGCCCAAAGAGTGCATGGGAGGGGTCGCCTGAGGCCTGGAGAACCTAGGAGCCACAGGAGGTCCTCAGCTTGTCCATAATCCCCTGGACTGGATTCCAGGGCACTTACACATCGTGGATGTCCCCATCTGCCACCTCTGTGGTTGCCAGTGGCCAATGGCCAGTCGGGACAGCCACGGTGACCAGCAGCAGGACGAGCACAGACAGCAGGACACCACCACTGCTCATGGTTCCTGTATTATATACAGGATTTTAGATCATGAGGAATTCCGGATATGGATCTTTTGGGTTTGAAAATACAATGTCTGTATATATATAAATGAAATGATGAAGGGCTTGAAAAGTTAAGAAAAGAAGATCTGTTTGAAGAAACTAGGAACTTTGTCTATTCAGAGTTTTTTTTCCTTGTCGTCTCGCTATAACATTCCACATCTGGGATCTGGAATGGGATTTAAATCTGGGCTCATGAATGCCAGGTGCCGCCACCGCTGTGCAGGTAAAAAGCTGCAGGTGCACGGTGGCTTTGGGCAGTCAGAGATGCCAGCCGGTGCTGCGGCTCGGCTGCCCCGCCGGCAATCGGGAGCGGCAGCAGGAGCGGCCGTGCCCCCGCCGCGCCCGGTGCCACCTCCCGGGAAGGAAAGGGCGCTGCTGTGCCAAGGGCACAGTGGTGGCGGCGGCGCTCGGAGCGCACCGGCAGTGCCGGGAGCGGCTTGCGGAGTCCCGGATGCAGGTTCCAGCACTGGGGGAGGCTGGCAGTGAAGCCAGCGGAGTAGCGGGGCAGTGGGGAGCACCTTATTGAAGTGGGCTGGCCTCCCATGTTTGCTTTCAGGCATTTCCTGGCCATGTGCATACTCAAGTATTAGCGCGCTCTGCTGATACCCGTGGCTCTGAGGGAGCTGGGAGACCTGTTGTACTGGTTTGAAAGCAAAACTGGTGAGAGACTCCAAGTCAGTAATACAATTTAATAGGAAAAAAGAGAAAAAATAAAATACATGCAAAAATACAAAAGAAAACCACTGACAGAGTCAGAATACAACCTGACACCCTGTCAGTCAGGGTGTTCGTAGCAGTCTAATTAAATGGTGGCTGCAGTCCTCCTGGACGACAGATGTGGTTCAGTTGAAGCAGTGGTCCTGTACAAGGGTGCAGTTTTCCTCCGAAGGTCCAGCGATGATGTGGAAAAGGTCCAACTTTCCTCTGGGATCCAGTGGAAAGAGGCTGCCTTGGTGTTCCAAATGTCAGTTTTTATCTAGGTAGGAAAGACTAGGCTCCTCCCCCTAGCTGGAGCATCTCCCAGTGGGATGATGTAATTTTATCAGTCATACAGTAGGACTTTAATGGCCCATTAACAGATGATATCTTCTGGATGAAGGATGGGTTGTGAAAAGATAAAGATGACTTTTATCAGATGGCCCATCAGCAGAGCATATCTCCCACAGCGATAAGGATCACCACCCCTTCCTCTTTCAAGAGATGGTGATAGAATACACATCTTTGCATTGTAACCCAGGACACCTGTCCAGAGGGGTTCCTCCGTTTGCAGCCTGACAGCTCTCATGGAGGCTCTGGAGGGATGGAGGGTCTTGTCCCAAGTAAGAGAGATGCAGAGATCTTCCTCATCCTGCTCCTGCACGGCCTGCTCCAGAGAGTGCCCTGGAGATGGGCACACCAGCCTTTGCTGCTGGAGGATCTTGTCCAGCATTTACACCAAGGGTCTTCTCCTGTGGCACTGCCAGAGCATCCTGGGAGCCATGGACTGGAAAGTGGCAGATGCAGAATTGCTGCTGTGCCTCTGGCTCCTGGAACTGCCAACTGCAATGGGCTAGGTCCCCATTTCTGCTTTCTGGCCTTCCTTGGCCAGGAGCATCCTCGGGGAAGAGTGGGTTCTGCTGATACCCACACATCTGAAGGATCAGGGAGACCTTCCAAAGGGCTTCTTCTGTCTTGCAGCCTGGCAGCTCTCACAGAGGCTCTGGGAAGGATGGAAAGTCTTGCCAGAAATAAGTGAGGTGTGTAGACCTTCCTCATCCTGCTCCTGCACAGCCTGCTCCAGAGTGCCCTGGAGATGGGCAGACTTTGCAGCCGAGAAACTGCACAACACCTGTCAGCCAGGAGAGTGAAGGAGAAGATGCATTGCTGGTGAGCCAACAACTGTGGCAAAATCACTCTCCTCAGATGAACTTGGCTCATTATAATGTAATTGTAATATTACCACACACCTGCATCTCAAAGATACCTGCCTCCAAGGTACAATCACCCCTCACTGGGCAAGCAGTCTATATTTTTTTTACTATAACCTTCAGTCTTTCAGAGTGAAGTGAGAGAATTTCACACCAATCAGTAACATAAGTACACATGACTAGAGTGACTCGAGCTCTCCCTACATAAAGTATAGAAAGGGAAAACTTAGATAAGACTCCATTGTAACTGGAGTTGATGAACTGGATCAGTTGATGAGCTGAACCTGTCTTGTCCCCTGTAGGAATGCCTCTTGGGTAAGAACTGTACTCTATGCATGCTTGATGCCTTAGGTTTTAGCTTTTATATTTTTCAGAATCTCTGCTGCTTAGTATGTAACTCTGAAACTTCATATTAGGTGTTAGTAAGTTCTCTTAATAGGGTAGTTAGACAAAACAATCCCTTTCTTGCTAGAGAATCAAGGATAACCAGTATCCGAAAACATAAACAATGGTGAGGGAAAGGGGGCAAGCCAGGGGGGCTGAGACTTCATGGCCTGGGGCTGTGGTTGGACAACTGACCCCAATATGTAGATCAAACAAAACTTATAAAAGTGTAAAAACTCGTGACCAGGATTTGATTTGGGTGTAGCCCCGGCCAGGCTCTTGCACTGCCCAAAGTGTATCCTTTCAATAAATACCTATTTAATCCCTTTTGCTCTGTCTAGTCTCTGTTCCAGGTCAGCCTTTCCAGGCATCATGCTGAGTACTTTTATTGGGGATTAGAGCTTGTCTGTGTATAGTTTTGAATACATTTTTGCAGTCAGATACTATCACTGGCAATTCTTAAACCTTAACCTGTCACAGTTTTCTACTAATAAAGAATGTTTTTCGATAAACTGTTAATGTGAGTCCTTCATGGGTGCTGGCAGTCAGTGGCAGTTAGTGACTCATATTTACATACTGAATAAAGTGGAAGACCCATTGAGGGGTCATAAAGTGGGAAGACCTGTTGTGGAGTCTTTCCTTACGCTGTTGACATGTGTTCCTAAATAAGTCAAACCACCCTCCAACCCAGTAGGACTGTTCAATGAAGGGGGGGACCCTGAGAGACTGGTCGGGCACAGGGGTCTTGGCTTTGCTGGGGCTCTGACAGACAAGCACTAAGGGTTGAGGAAATCTCCCTTTTCACATAACAGAGTGATCAGCAAGACTCTCTCATGCTTTAAAAGTCCTATATTGCCAGTGCCGAAGTCCAATGGAGGGTGGAGACTGACAGGAGACTGTTGTGGCTTGAATTAAGTCACACCATAACTGAGTGCTGCTGTGCTGGACATGCTGGAACTTCAGTACAAACTGGAGTTCAGGGAAGAAAAGTGGTGACACCTTTGACACTAGTATTTTTTTTTTTTCTGCATTCCTCTGGCAGCAGAGTGTGGGCCACAGTTTGCTTTCACCTGGACAGGTGTCCAGTACACCTGGGACTGACTGCCCCAGGGGTAGGAACACAATCCTGCTATTTGCCATGGACTGACCTAGACTACACTGGAAAAGGGTGAGGCTGCAGAAACTTGCAATACATTGATAACATCACTGGTGCCTTAAATAACCTAGAAATGAAACCGGACCTGCCTGCCTTTGCTGTTCGCTGCCCGCTTCCAGGGTTGGTGCAGTTACATATGGGTAATGTGATGGTTGGCTCTCACAATTAAGGGATAAATATTATGTGTATGTTAAGAGAAGTTTTATTGATGTATAGTTATGTAATTGTGGTTTGTTCTCCCCATTGTCGTCTTTCCCCTTGCCCTTGTATTGTTGCCACTGAACAGACCTTGGTAGTTGGGGCATTTGGGAGGAGAGCAGGCTTGTTACTAGGAGGCACGGCATGACAACACCTGACCTCCAATCCAGTTGCAAGAAAACAGTCTTCACCGATGGACAGCAAAGAAGAGTTAAGGGGCACACTTTGGCAGGGCCAGGGTTACCTGATACAACACCAGAGGTGTAAAAGGCGGAGCAGCCCTTTTGTGAGTGAGCATGTGGCAGAAGGTCACATGCTCCCAGAGCCATTTTCTCTTTCCTTATTCAGACCTTTGTTGTATTTTGTTAAGGTTTAATAAACCTTTGAAATTTTAAAAACGAGTGTCGTTTCTGGCTGTGCTGAGGCAGACTGCTGTCCTGTGGGTTTACACAAGGAGCAGTCTCCCCTCGCCCCCCACCAGGCCTGAAGCGCCGCCACCAGCCTGAGGAGTGGCCGCGCCCGCGCCACAGCGCCCCCTGCCGGCGCGGAGGGATCATCGCAGCCGCCCCTGCTGGCTGCGCCTGGACCTGCAGGGGCCCCTCAACGCGAGCCATCAGCGCCCCCCGCCGGTTCTGGCTGTAATTACACAGGGAAAACTGCTTGATGGGCGGGGAAAGGCTGCTACTGGCTTTTTCTGTTTTTGATGTTATTGCTGTTGTTTGTCTGTCTGCTTTGCTTATACATATACACTTATATAATCTAGTAGAGAAATGTTATTCCTTTACTCATATATTTTCCTGAAAGCCCAGTGATTTCAAAGTGATAATAATTTTAATTCGAAGGGACGGGGTTATCTTTTCCATTCCAGGAAGGTTCCTGCCTTTCTTGGCAGACACCTGTCTTTCATACCAGGACATGTGTCATGGAAGAAAAACAACTTCACGTGAGGTCCTTAACAACAAGCTTTAAAACAAATTAAACAGGAGATTGCTCATACAGGAGCCCTTGGGCCAGTCAGGACAGGACAAGATATTAAAAATGTGCTCTGCAATGCAGCTGAGCAGAACGGGTCTTCCTGGAGCCTCTGGGAAAAAGTGCCCAGGGAGACTCCAGGATGAGCCCTGATGTTCTGGAGTTGGGAATACAAAGGATCTGAGGCTTGTTACACACCAACTGAAAAAGAGGTACAGGCAGCTTGCCATTCCTAAACCATGATAGATAGGTAAGACAGATTTTACTTTTTACACAAGAAAACATCAGAATAAGAAACAAAACTCATCAGAATTAGACGAAATCTTATATTACATGTCTTTATCAGACAATACAGAATTTGCTATTTCACAGCTTTTGAGAACAGCTCTCCTGAGCAGATGAACTGTTAGGACTAGCAAGGGTCACAGAATAAGCATCTGTGTTTTTCAGGACCTTGTGAGTATTTGGACTGGAATTTAATTTCACCTTTTGGCTTTTTTCCCTCTTCTTTGTGGCAATTTCTCTACTGTGTCAGGCTGTATTTGAGTCTTACACTGACTCCTTGGCCAGTATTCCTTGGCTAGTCCTCCTGCAATGAACCATTTCTCTGTGTATCTTTAGATTAGCTATCTCAGAAGAAAGCTCTTTGGGATTGGAAAATTTTCTAGAAAACTCCAGTTTGACTCCTAATATCTGAAGCTGTTCTGTTTAAGTTCTGCTTAAGTCATAAAATGTATGCCATTGACCTGAGCAGAAGTTGACTAAACCCCAGAAGACCATCCAAGTTCACTAAAGTGGTTCTTGCTCTCTGCTGGTGCAAGTGACGAAGTTTGAATACAATTAATTTATATATTTAGGATTTAGGACTGTAGAGCAGATGGAATTGGCTGTATGATAGGCTACACATTTCAGTTTTGTAATGAGACTCTTTTTGTCCAGTATTTTTGGACAAAATGGTTTATATATATTGTGTCTCAAAGGTCTTGTTGTAAAAAAATTGATACAAACTGCTAATATAACATTAAAGTGAAATTACTGTAGAACTGTTTATACTTTGAAAACCACATCTGTGGAGACCCTAAAAGGCATTCCCTAGTTAGGGAGACACAGGAAGCTTCTCTCATAGCAAACCCTGTTCTGTCATGCCCGTGTACCCCTGTTCTGCTCCCTGGTCGGCCCCCTCCCCTGTTCCTCAGTCTTCGGTCACTCCCACCCTGTTTCCCCGTTGGCTCCTGTGCCCTAACCCCACCTTTGTGCCGCCCCCATGTCCCTTGGTAATTGGTCTCTGATGTTCCCCCTGCCCCGAACACCTATGGACTTGAACCTGGACACTCACCACGAGCTCTGCCTTTGCCTTTGCCTCTGACCCTGGACTATCCATGCACCAGGCTGAAATAAACATCTCTGTGGAACCCATTAAAGGCCCTTCCTGCTTCTTTACATGCAACCATCTCAACAACTATCAACACACATCCACTATTTAGGGTCCCCAACAGATTCTTAATCTCCACATAATGAGGTCCTCTGATACAGAAAGGAGGAACATAAAGATTTCAAAAACATTGACTGTATTTTTAGCAGTATCACTGAAGTTTAGTGAGCTGTGGAAGTGTTCTTTTGCACCTTGCTGCACATTTAAAACTCAGGGAAAGCATTTCAAGCCTATATGTAAAATTTCCTTTAAAATACTTGAATAATAAGAAAGTGAAGATTGTCTTTCTCTAGACATACGTAGTGCCAGATTACTTGCTGATGCAGTGCATGCAGCCCTGCAGTCTCTTGCTGGTGTCTTATTGCTGCAGCGACAATTTATGCAAGGTTTGGTTCCTACAGTCCCAGGAGTTCTGCTGTTATTTGCAATAGCAGTAGGGCTGGACCACTCTCTACAGGTAACAAGGAGGTATGTGACTTGCTTTTGTATATGGTGCAATTTTTCACATTGACAAGGATGTTCAGAGCTGGCTTTCTATTTACTGGAGAGTATACAGTAATTGTTTCCCAAAATGGAGTCTTTAGCTAGACTTTCCTCTCCCTGGTAAAGCTGCCAGCTGATAATGCTAGAAATAGATTAATCTTGTTTTGCTAAAATAGCTGATCTTGTCATCTTCATGAAGCCAGTGAGTTTGACTGATATGAAATTGTCTAAATTAATGGCATCTAACTAGTATCTAACAATGTCTTTCCATACCACTTTATCACATTACTCTGTTTTCTAATCTTGCAAATACTCTTAAGAGAAATTACTCCCATGGATAAAATGACCTCGTATTCTTTAATGCTTGCAGGCTTGGGCCCCAGGTGACAATCTAATTTACATTAAAATTGTTTCTGAGAGTAAAAGGCTGCTAATTATTCCAGATGCTTCATTTAGGCTATATTTTGAAGGGAGAAATACATCTTTGTTGTCTGATTTTTTTCTTCTTTTCTTGTTTCGTTACAAGCTGTTTTGCAGTTGCACATATGGGCAGCATGGTGTAAATAGAAAAATATTTGGTGGTTTGGTGAATGAAGTATTATTTGTGCTCAAAGAATGAACAACTGCATTTGATCAGACTTTTTTATTTTGCTAAAAATGGAGGAAGCAATTCAATTTTTAATATGATTTGTCAATTTATACTTTGATGATCAGTACAAAATGACATTTGAAACATCTTAACTTGTTTGCATTTGCACATTTGAGAAACATGGGGTTTTAGTTTTCTTCAAATATTCATCCTTGTTTTACATTTTAGTCAAAGGAGTGAAATAAAGTTTGTTAAGAAATAAAGTTAGAAAGGCACAAAGTACCTGCAACTGCTACTTATTTTCAGTTTATGACAAATTGAATTTCCATGGCAGCTTGTAAATTCACTAAATTTAGAATTTCAGGTAACACTAAAAGCCTAGCAAGTAAATGATTGAAGAAGGCAAATCTTCCTGCAAGACAGTGAATGTAACAGATGGAAGGAGAGGCTTCTTAGATGATTAGGTGAAGGGAGAGACTAACACACAAGAAAAGGGGGAAAGAGGAGAAGATTATCTTCTTTGAGTATATGGGGGAATATATGTTGGGGACTGGGGAGAGGCAACAGAGGTAGATGACTACAAGTAGATACAGGTCAGGCAATAGTAAAGTTTGGAATTATCAACAAGCTGTTTGCCATTAATGATATTTGATTTGAAGCTGAAGCTTTGCAGCCAGAACATGCAAAACCCCCTAAACATGTCTTTAGAAGGCATGATCAGTTTGTTTATAGAAGGGGTGATGACATGGATCTGAAATACCGAGAGACTGGATTTCCTGGCCCAGGTGCATGACCACTGTGCCTTTTTAAGGCTGCTGAGTTTTGCATCATTTTTTGCCTCTCTTTATACCCTGGATGTTGCACAGTAGAATGGCTCTCCAAAGCAACAATCCCAATGTCACGATCACTAGCAAGTAACAATCCTTCCCCTTCCTATCAGCAGAGCAGAAAGCTCAGTAATGACAAATCACATGCTTTCCTTCCTTCATCTTTACCACAGTTCTGGGAAACAAATTTTGACTTGGTGTATCAGGTAGATCCTCAGGACTGGCATCTCAGGACTGCATTTTATTTCTACTTTTTATGATTTCAGAGCCTCTTGTCCTGCCATGACAACATTCAGTCCCAGCGTCCTCAAGCAAGTTTCCATCACTTCCTCCAAAAAGTTTCCAACAACTAAGATTTGCTTTATCTGCAAGTAATTTTGCTTTTGCAAAAAAGCATGGCAGAACTAGAATGGAAGCACCTATTAAGACAGGGCATCTGCAAGGAATGGCCACAAAGCCATTCAGTCTTATAATTTCCGTCAAATAGTAAAGAATTTACACTCTGCTTGTTGTACATTTACTTAATCCTATCTATAACACTCTACATATGTAACCATCTATGCCAAATTGTATTTGCCATATTAAATGGTTTGCCAATTTCTATTTCTCCATGTAGTGTCATCAGTATAAGCCAATATGATATAAATACTCTATTTTTTGAAGTAGTCTTTCATCTCTCTTTAAGGTGATCCTGAAATATAAGAGTGCATTGAATTTAATATTTTTTTACTCTTCAAAAAGAGTTATATGGATTTATCTTCCAAACTTGCCATGTTGTCTGGTTTCAGTTCATACATGTACCTCAAAAAGACAAAAGCTTGTTTCCTATTTATGTTATGCTTGTCAGAAAGTGCCTAGGAGCTTCACAGGGGCTGCAGTGAAGTGGATGTGAGAAGTCCTGCTTTTCTGCAAGTTGTCTGCAATGCCCAGAGCAGTCTCTCTCAGAAACATTTCTCCTCTTGAGGCAAACTCCTTAGAAAGAGAAGCTTAATTAAAAAGATTTCATTAATGTTCAGTAGCAATGTGCTTTATGGTTTAGATGTCTTGCTGTTACAAAGAGTCTAGATAAAAAAAGAAACAAACCAAAAAACGAAAAACGTGAGTATCGTGGGTAACCCAAAATATTGTATTCTGTACCTATCTGTGCCCAAAATTTTTCCTGTCTCTATAAGACCAGGTGCTGTGGCCAGTGCCAGGGCTGGGGTACCAGTCCCTTTACAGTCTGAGCTGCCAAGCTGAGTTCTCTTTTGCTTTAGCTCAAGGCAGAGGCTCCATCTCATCTGATGGGCTTGGGCTCACAACTGTAGCAACTTGGAAAAGCTGCATTTTGCAATCAGAAATTGTTTTGGAGTTTATTTTACAAACCCTGTTGGTAGGATTTTTAAAATAAGGTTGGCAGAGAAATTTTAATATTAAGCATAACTATAACGGGGAGATTTATTGTTCTTACAGTGAAAGTCCACACCTTTTTAAGTGAGCACATGCATTTATCATTAAACTCACCGTATGCTATAACTGCCACAATAGTCTAACACAAGTGAAATATCCCCTCTCTGCAGGTGTAATAATCCTCAAAATCATTATCCTGACTAGGTGACCATGTGTAATTCATATCTATTAACAACATAGGTTTCTTACAGGGTGGATGATGGATAAGTCTGAGAGGAATAAGTGTCCATTTGTGGCTAGATTTTCATTCTCTTGGGATGTGGTAAGGCAGTATGGACCCTTACTCAGCTTCAAAATATTCAGTGATAGACTTCTTCTTTGTTAGTATCCTTTTGTTGACAAAACAACTGGGGCAAATCCCTTCTGTTTGGAGAGATAGTGAAGAACATCCTACCAGGTCTCAAAGTCTGAGATATTCCTCCTCACTTATCAAACGTGCTGATAGGTGAGCACCACAAGAAGTCCTACTCCAAGCTACCACCTACAAGTCTGGGCAGAATTATGCAGATTTCTTTAGACATACTTTTATTAAAGGTTACATAAGAAATTTCAAACATCAAGAGAAGGATTAAGAGGTTTGTTATGCTTCAGGTGTAAAAGATTTTCTAGAAGAGGAAAAACTGGAAAAACCAGATCCCAAACCTGGCACTCAGCCAGAGTCTGATGTGTTTAGAAGTGAATGCAAAGGAGCAAACTTGGTTGGAAAAACTGGTATTTTAAATGGAAAAAAAAAAAGGGGGGGGGGGGGGGGGTTGTCAGTATTTATTGTCACTTGCAGCAAGATGGAACCAGGATTAAAATTTTTAATCATAAACTAGAATGAGAAGAAAGACTGCAGAATATCTAGGAAGTTTGTGGCTAGGAAGCTCTTTAGGAGATGTGATACAGAGCAGGAAAATCCAAAGATGTCATGTCTGAGGTCAGCTCACTAGTCACAGGGCTAATGTATTTTCTAACATTTTTCTATCATCCACTGGCTTTTTGCATTTTGCCCCTACCCTTTAAATGCTTGCTGTTTTTTCAGTCCAGACCAAAACAAACTACAAGAATCACAGGTTTATATTCATTGTTGCAGTAAAAACAGTAATTTGCAGCCTTTGCATTGATATATATTCATATGTGAATGCAAAATTATATAGTTCCATTCAAAGAAAGAGGCAAGTATATAACCAGTCACAGAAATCATAAAACTATCTGTAGCCCCCACTTACTTCTAGTTCCAAATTAATATCCTCAGCTATCTCTTTCAAGGTGAATAAAGTAATTGTGAGGATATTGCCCATTCTGGAACTGCTCCATCATTTCCCATCTCCTTCGTGCCTCTTATTTTAGCTAGATATTCTTGCTTGAGCCCAGCAACTTAGTGGTAAACATATTTTTAAGAAGCCTATTCCAAATTTGGTCAATAGCACACCTATTCTTTTCATTAATTTCTTTTCATTCTTTCTTCAATGGATTTGTGCAACAGCTTCACAGGAAATTCCCTTAGCACAATTTAATTACTGCATACCTTTGGCCTTTAACGTTTTCTGATAAGGACATCTGAGGCCACGTGCTGTTCATGCTGGAATATGTTAGCATTTCTGGAAGTGAATAGAAAAAAAAATAAAATATGTAGTTGAAGAGGTACTAAAGATTTTGTTTAAATACTTAAGCTGAAATACAGCAACTGAGTACCCATTAACAGGTTTAGAAAATACAAATAAAAATTTCCACATTGGTGGGCACCAGACTACATAAATTTTGCTAAATAAAAGACATATACCTTTATTTTTAAAAGTCCAGCTAAAAAAATTTTAAAATCAGGATTTGTTTTAGTAAGCAGCCGCACTTCTGTAAGTGTAGGAAGCAGCTGCACTTTTCTTTATCTTAAAGCTCTGCTTTAAGATAAAGTTTTCTAGTCTTTTCCTGCTAAGTTCCCCAGGTGAGTAACAAGAACCTACTGAGATCATTTAGCCACATTGGCTAAATGTGGTTTTTACCTCCCTGCCTTGGGCCAGAGCATGGCTGTGGTGACAGATGCCTGTGCCTGCCTGTGTCAGGCAAGGGCTGCTACTTGCTTCCAAATGGTTACCTGATATGGCATCCCCAAAGAGTCTGTAATCCTTGTTTGCTTTGTTCTGCATTGCTTAATATCCAGTGACTCAGCAGCATCCCTGCCACCCACTGGCACATTTTCCCTGTTATTTTATACATTGTGAAACAATCACTAATTTCATTTCATGGGTGAGGAATGAGCCTGCCACACATAATTCCCCAGTATGTTATGTGGGATCTTATCAGGGAACTCTCACAGCCCCAGGGAAAGTTTAACTGGCATCTCAGTAGAGGCTCAGTTTTGTGGAAAGACAGTTTTAAAGTGTTTATCCTAGCGATCATACGGGGTCCAGGAACCCAAGAAAATTGCAGGGAAAGCACCAAGGAATAGTTACTCTGTGAGTGATGAGCAGATGCTCCAGAAGAGACACTAAACAAGCTATTGAGCAGCATTGCCACAGCCTCAAAGCTTCTCCAGGAACAGGTAGTCAAGGCGGCTGCTGGTATATTCCTGCTCCATGGGATAAAGAGACCCAGCTGATCCATCTTCAGCACTGTACCTTGCTAGCCCTGCACTTCCATGCTGCATTTTGGAGCCTGAGCATGGTTTGCATAGTCCTTAAAACGAAGCAGGCATCCATCTTATGGTGGCAAAGGGACAGCTGCTCTGATTTATTCCTACAGGACATGTTTGTACCAACCTGGGGCTTAAAATAAGTTGATTGTATTGCTTCAAAGGAGTGAGCATAAACTTACTGGATTTTTCTGAGGTGGTTAAAGTTTTTAGTTTGGAAGTCATCCCTATTTTTCCTCTTATGTTCCACAAGCTGAGGGCTTTGCATATATTTTGTAAGGTACAGCTGTGGGATGTGTACCTCAGAGGCTGTTCATGGAGAGCATCCATACAGGATAATAAATGCTATTTAACCAAGCAGACATCAGAAGCAATAAACCTCACTCAGTACTGAACATGTTGTGCCAGTGTCCAGAAAAGAGAGAATCATCTGTGGCACTGGGTCCATAATCAGAGTAATGTACCTCCTACATGGCCACAGGTGACAGTATGCTTGCCTCCGCCCCAGCAGGTCCCACCTCTGGTAGCAGGCCAGATGCATGGGCACTGTTGTGTCTGTGGATGAAGTGCCAGTAAATATCTTAACTCTAAAATCCATAGGAGGCCAACTGGCCTGGAGGAAGCAGTGAGCTAGCATAGTAGGTGGTGGTGGTGAAGGGTCCACCCATGGGACAGGAACACAGTACAAACCTTTCTTGCTATGGTAAATGTGGATGTTAGGAAAACAATGGCTATTTCTCATGTGATGCAAATCTTTTTAAAAAGTGGTTTTTTTCCCCTATTAAAGCAGCTGAGCAGTCATGCTCCTGGCACCCTCTGACCACCTCTCATCCAATGCAGAATTCAGTTTCCTCATGGACAGGTTCAGAAGGACTACTGGAGGAACAGCAGTAGCACCTAAACCACAAGGAAGCAGATTTTGGGTACTAAAAATATTAAAAGTGAGTCTGTTCAGAGGAGGCAACTTTGGATTTTGCTCATGGGTGTAAAAAGTTTAATACCACCTTTTGGGAGATTAATATCACCACAGACTAAACTGATGTTACTGCCATTGGAAAAATAGTGCTTTTTATGTCTACAAGATCCCCAAAAACAAAGATACACCCATATGCAAATTGTACCCATATTATAAGCACACTCATGAGTCCAGATACACTTTCAAAGGTTTTGACCAGCTAGCAGAACAAAATCCAGTCCTGTGTTTAACATACCAGTAACAGAAAGATGACTAAAAACAGAAGATTAAGAAGCTTTGGCACTGTAAGATACATTACTGAGACATTAGATATGTGGTTATGATAATTGACCAGTCAAACAGGAGAATCCATATCTAAAGACAGGAGGAAATTAGTCTCTGACACAATTATGAATGTATTCCTTCTTAATGGATTTTCCCAAGATACATCCTCAATCCCCTAAGATAACCTCACCAGAAGATACAGTAGATAAAAAAGAGAGATCGTGTCTATCACAGATATTGCATTTTTCATCTAATAATTTAAATGTTGAATACTAAATGTTATTACTGAATGATGAAAAGGAGGGTAAACTCTACCTGTGGGACAGTTGCTTGACCCAAAGGTATGATTAGTGGGAGACCTACAGTTTCAGTGATTATCTTGAGCTGTACCAGAAGGGTTTGCTCATCCTAAGCAGCAGTTTGAAGAGCCTGTTTCACTTGCCTTTGCCAAACCTTAGCTGAGGGGAATGTAAAAAATATCTATAAGACAAAGAAAAATCCATAACCACAAGAACAGGAGACATAATTTGAATATGAAAGAAGTTAGAGCAAAAAAAGGAGAAAAAAGGTCTCCAGCACTACTGGCCTAAGAATGCAATGACTGTGGGGCCAACAGGAGGCTCGAGAAGTTGCTTCATCTGCAAGAAGTAATTTTCAGGGACATCACTGGGGGAAGGATGATATTTATTTGCTTGGTTCTTATTTCTCCACAGCCTGCTCATGTCATTACTGGAGAAGGGCTTCTGGACTGCAGGCACCTTCTTCCTGGCTATTTTTATGTTGTCTCCCATCTTTGTTAGTAAGACTGTGGATGAATCAAAAGCAGCTTCTGGAATGAGGTAAGATGGATGGAAAAAGCATAGAAAGATTTATTTCCCTTGGAGAGTAGCCATATGTAAATAGTATAATTAGTTCTGAAAATAAGGAGTGTGAGTTAGCTGAACTCCCAAAGACTGCCTCTTAGCTTCAGTCTTTGACACCTTTCCAGGGAAACAGCCTGAAGTCATGGGAAATTTTCTGATTCTTCACCTTCTTCAGAGAATCAGTGATAGCAGTCTGCTAAGTATACTTTGGATTCTCTTGAAATAATTTATTTGTAATTTAACTTTTTTTTCCTTGGCAGAGAATGAGAACAGATCTCTTGATGGTCATAGGTGTTCATAAGGGGTTTTTATTTTCAAGCTGGACTGGAGCACCTCAGAGGAATACTGGATGAAACCTGAACCCTTTGCATGCTCTGGAGAAGATGCTGGCCACTGCAGTAAGTATGATAGTAGAAAACACAAGAATGAGAAGAAAGGAACAGGATCCTTTTTCTTCCTCATACGTTCCTATGAATTCACAATTAAAAGCAACTGCATCATTCTGCAAATAAAAAATTGTGTATCATCTGCCTTATTTCTTTACACCAAAGTTATGAAATCTGGTGCAAAGAACATATTTTCAGTCTAATAATTTCTCACCCAACCTATAGGGTAGGCTACATATAGGGTTACACGATATTCAGAATTGATTCTTTAAATAATTCCAGTGATGTATTACTAAGAAGCATAAGATTTTAATTGCTTTCCAGCAGTTTTAGGTTGCAGTTCACCCTGCACTGCATCTACACTCTACAGATGTTTAATCCTGGAGCTGTCTTCCAGCAGCAGTTTGGCAACATTTGTGAAACAGTTGGTGTGTTAAAACTTCAAACATGTTTCTAAGAGCCTGGTGCTAGCACTAGAGGGGTATGGCATTTTCCATATTAAGTAATGATATATATGATGGTAATTGCAGTGTCTTTCCCACAACATATTTATAAGGATCAAAACCTTCCCCTATCACTTATTCTCATGCTAGGTCTGTTACTACGGAAAAATCTGTAAATAACTCACTACAAGCAACATCAGGTTTATTAGTTGAGGGGAGGGAAAGCAGTGGGTCTACTCTTCTTCCTTCAGTCCTTCTCAAGCAGATCTCCACAGCTGGGTGATCATAACCAAGCAGGGATTTGGCTCAAAGGTTAATAATGCTCTGTTTGCTTTGCTCCACATGATTTTGAAGACTTGGTTGGTATATTCAGCTGTGTAACTCTCTACTATTGTTTTGAAATAAATTAAAACATTTTAGAGAATTATCTATCTTACCAACAGTTCTGTATTGACATAGCTCTCTGCTCTAGCTATTATGATTTTCCCCTGGGAGGAGCTAGCTTAATAGCTTGCTAGTTTGAGTTAAATGACTTAAATGATAAGTGGCATTTTGTTCTCATTACACTAAGAAAAGTCAATCAATATAAAGCCCATCAATGCCTTAATATAAAGGCAGAAACCAAGGAAAACTGATATTAAATGGAAATTTAGGATCCATTATATTGAACACTACAACTCAGTTTCCTGAACTAGAGTTGACAAACCACCAGTAAATGTCTAGCAGGCAGTAGTTCTGCTGTGATTATACTGACTGGATGATTTAATAGGTTTTTTTCCTCTCTAATACCTATGAACATATGAAAATCAATGGCAGCCCAGTTATTGGAAGTACCTTCCCTCTTTTGCTCCAGATGCATGGTTTGAGCTACCTATGCAAACCAATGCTACCAGAGATGCCAGCTGTGTGTCACCTCTGGGGGGAGGCCACATACGGAAATTCTAGGTCAAAATCCAAAGGATTTCTTTTGAACTCTGAAAAACACGACCTCCTTTCCTTTGCAGGAACTTCAGGCAAAACCTTGCCACAGGAGAGGAGAGAGAGTGCCAGTTGTCAGTTGTGGAACAAGGTGGGGACCAGCTGGCAGGAGCGTGAGATCTCTGCCCAGCATCTGCTCCCCTCCCAGAGACCCTTTTGGGACACAGATCCCTGCCAGTCGGTGGAGAGAGGATGGGATAGGTATGCAGCTGGGACCAGACACTAACTTGTCCCTCCCTGCAGTCTTCTCCTCCATTTGAGAGCCTTGACAACACCTAACTGAGGAATATGCCAAACAGCCCAGCTATGTTTTATTTATTCAAATTGGTCTTCTCCTGATCACATTGTCCCACAGGCTCTGGAAATGTTGTGTCTGAGGAGTGGAAGCAGCTGCCCGCTCTGTATTGCCAAGGTTTTATTGTACCTGTCATTTCATTTAATTTCCAGTAGATGCTACTCTACTCTAGATGCTTGCTAATCAGGAATTGCTCCTTACCCAAATGCCAGACCTCGACAGAAACATTTCTTTGTGTATTTCCAGAATACAGGAAAATAGTCTTAATCCATCAAAAGTTGATCAGTGGTATGACATATTTAATTAACAAGTAAAAAGGAAGTAGCAGGGCCATGCCTACCCAGTGAAGCCCATGGTGATAAGCCAGTGCAGAACCGAATTCAATAATTTAAAAACATTTTAGTAAACAGTGGTAGGAATATGGGAGATCTCATTATACATCAGCAGTGCTGGTAAAAAGCATGGGTGTAGGAGAAGCAATAAAACCTTGGGTTTTGGTAGTTAAATAAGGGAGAATGGAATAAAACATCCCTTCTGAAACAATCTTTATGAATTAAAACAACAAATTTGACCACAAATTGTTTTGTGTTCCCACTTAGAATATTGAATATTATTTGCATATCTTATTCTTGACCAATTTTTACATATTTCTCTGCTTTTCTAAAAAAAAAAAAATAAAGTGTGTGGTTTCCTTTTCATTAAAGGAGTTGCAGGACTTCTTGAAAACCTTTCAGGACAAAGGACACAGTTTAGCTAAAATAAAATTAGAAGAATATTATAATATTTTTCATAATTATATATATAAAATTTTATATTAAATATTGTATGTTTTGACCCCTCTGTCCCCTGCACACTCTATGCTTCGGACACAAAGCCTGCCATCCATTAGAAAGCAGGAAAAAATCTTCTCCTAATCTGAGCTGGGCCATGCTGGAAAGAAAAGGTAAATACCATGTTCAAATCTGTGTTCATGTTAGTTGAAGTCACACTTAATGTTCTTCTGCTGGAAGTACTGGAAGGATAAAAGCTGATGCTAGGTGTCTCACATCAAGCAATTGTTTTACATCAAAGGATTGAGGACACTTAATTCTCACAAGAGCCCTGTCCCAATATCAACTCGCCATGATGCTGAAGACAAACAGCACCCACTTGCTGACATCTCCATTCAAAACCTTTGCCTTCTGTGCAGTACATGCCCTAAAACTTTCTCCTGCCCATGCTTTCAAGGAGAAGGACTCATGCATACTCACTAATAAAACAACACAGGAAATTCTGTGAAATGATGGAAAGGTGAAAAAATGAAAGGAGAAAGAATTGGTCAAATCTATTGTAATATTATTAAATGGTGCCAAGCAAAGTTTTACCAACATTGCTTATTTCCATAGCAATTAATCTCAAAATCTTGGCCTTTTTTTTCTCGCCATGATAATTATTCCAGTAATTTTTAAAGTAAGTGACACCATTAACTTAATCTTTTATTTAGCTAATAGGAAAAGGTTGCATTAGAGCATTCCTGGAAAAAACATGTGTTCTTTAAACTGAATGCATAATGGCAATTCCCCATTCAGGTGGGAAATGCAGTAAACGTGCTTTGTCATATCTTGAGCGTTAATTTCAAGTGTCACATTATCCGACCTTATTCTTCAAGTTCTAGTTAATCAAATCATGTTGTTTTGTGAAAATCTCAGCTTTTAGTAGAGGAATAATGGTTTCCTGAGAACTACAGAGAAAAATCTTAATTTCAACAGCTCCTAAAGCAAGTATGAGGAAGCTCAGCATCTGTGGTTAAAAAAAAGTAACAGAGCTTCAGTTCTATACCTTGGGCATCTATAACAATGAGCATTACACATAGTGTAGCTGTGTGGGAAAACACACCACTACATACAGAATAAGGGAAAATGATTCAGGTCAGGCCCCCTTTACCCAAGCAGCCATCTTTTGAGGTGCCTGCCAAACCTGGGGATGTCCTTTTCCAGCTACCATTACACGGCTGTAATGCCATTCAACAGTGCTGCTGATGCCTCTGGGAGGGATTCAGCTCTATTAAGCCAAGATTAATTTAACTCCAACAGTCTTATTTGTGCACTTGCTGTAACCTGCATCTGGTAACTTGGCTTCCTTCTGCACCCTCATCACCACCATTTATCACTGCCCTGTTGAACCCTGGTCCTTGCCCACCCTAGTTCCTAGTCAGTTTGTTTCTCATTTGAACTTAAATGCTGGAAAGATAATCAGGAATCAACAGGAATCCCAGTGGAGGCAAGCTTTGCAAACAGGATGCTGTTACTTTGCATAAGAGATAATATTTTTTGAACATTTTGTGTGAGAACTGCAAGTTGACATCAGGAGAAAGATGACTAAGAAAGCATGTCAGGAAGCAGGGCATATGCACATCAGGGGCACCACATGGCACAGTCATAGCACAAATTACAAACACACGGTCCTGTGCAGACCAGATCTGCCCCAGCATCGGCTCTGCTGTTACCTGCTGGTCCTTCCTGGTGCCTCCCACATCCCAAGGCTGCCCTCTCCCTGGCTGATGGCTGCAGGGGCTTCAAATGGGGTAAACACAAGGAAAATGGATCCTATAAGCACACCATGAGCATCAGAAAATTGAGGTCACCATGCTCCAGCTGAGCTGCATGCAGAGATGGCGGGTACAACACTAGAGTCAGCTTCCTTGTGTCTTTGCAGTGCTGGACTAAGAGAAAAGAGGGTAGCTGGTCATTGGCAGCCCTTGGGGTACCACAGGTCCCTGGGCAGAGGTAACCATGCCCTAGCCCCTGCAGCGTTGGCCTGGAGGGCTCAGGTTCAGCCTGCTGGCACTGCATTCACCTCTTTCCAGCCACAAAGCCAGGTGCCTCCTCATTCAAAACCTTGAAAACACTCTGTTTCCTCATTGCAGTGCAGGGAAGGGAGACACAAGGGTTTTCTCATTCTCTTTCAAATGAAAGATGATGGGCCAGTTTGTTAAAGAAAGAATGTGTGGTGATTCTGCTTCTACTTTGCTGTGATATCTCTAGTGAATTCCTTAAACACTCTATGCTGAGTTTACCCAGCCATAAGACACATGCAGACCTCACAGAAGTAGTCTGGGAAGAACAGCATTTTCAAATTCTCCAGGGTAAACTGCTCAAACAGGGCAGAAGGCTGTGATTTATTGATGATTTCTTCAGCATTTAACGTTTTCCACAGGCCATGGTTCAGCTTGGAAAGATGGAAGACACCACAGTTGTGATCTTTTTTCCTTCCATGCAAATGGTAACCTAGACAATATGCAAACACAGCTGCCTAAATCAAAGCAGAATTTTCATCCTCACCCGTCCCTGCTCAGGCACAAAAGTTGGCAGCAATTAGGGAGGTTCAGAAATCAAACATGGAAAGAAAGATGAGAGGCACGCAACTGCATATTTAAATAAGATACAGTTGGTAAAGAAAAGGAATCTTTCTTAAAAGATTGCCTAATCCACCAGGACAAAAAAAGAAGTACTTATTATTTATTCCATTTTCATGAAAATGTTTTTAACACTTATTTTTCCACCTTTTTTGGTGTCCATGTGAGGCATTAATTCTCAGGTAATAAATGATAAAAGGAATGAGACTTCCCTAGAAAAATGGAAGAGATGGGACTTATGCCTCCGTTATGCTATAATTAAGCCATCAATTATAGTCTGCACTATCTAAACCCCACAAGCTGGGTTTTTTGCATTACAGCTGGATGCAGCATAAACAACATCCCTTGTGCATTTCTGACAGTGGTTTTAATTGATCATGGCATTGATTATCTGCATGCAGGTGGCTGGGGGTTTCCTCTGGAAAGTTTTTGATATCTCATTATAGTGCTGATGAAAGCAGCAAGTGCTCATGGCTGACACGACTAACATTTCAGTTGTTACTCTCCACTGACCCAATGGTTTCTTACGCCCTTTTCATCCCCATAGCGGAGCTAGTTAGAGTGTGATGCTGAACACTGGCCAGTTTGGATGAGGTGGATGGGCCTGCAGCTCTGGTACCCCATGTGTCCTGTTCTCAATTCTGGCGACCTTACCAAGTGGATCTAAAGCCAGGTAACTGCAAAGCCAGCATCTGGCACTTTGGAACCCCAAATCTGAGTTTCTGGGTAAGGCAGATTGCTGCAGCAGTAGCAGGATTATTTTTTATTTAAAAAACTCATTTCTGTACATATGTTGGGCTGTCAGGAGCAGCATGAAGCTAATGCTTTTGCATAATTGTGTATTACAGCTTGGAGTCAAAGCTGGTGCGTGGGTGAGGAGGGACTGGTTACACATCTCCAACAGGAACCCTAACGGATGTTGTAACAGCCACATGAAGAAAACATCTGCTCATTAGCAAAGCTGCTCCATTTCAGACACTGAGAGCACGCAAGCACCAACAGGCCCTGAGCAGAGGCTGCTCATATCTAAATCTCCATGTCAAACCTCATTATTTGGTCACCTCTAACTAGCCCTCTGCCCTCAGCAGCATCCCCTGGTCTGCCAGTCAATACAATATTCCAAGGGGATTTTTGCCCCCTGGCTGGCTGCACTGCGCACATTTCTTTTTCGCCTTCTTGCAAACAGACTCATCCAGCTAACAGCATCTTGCCCAGTTTCTCTGACTTTTCCTTCCAGTTGTTTTGTCTACTGGCCTTCAACATATTACATCTGAGTCTTTTCTTTCCAAGGCCAAGGGAAGGCGATTTTCTACCCACTTTCCCTGTTGCTCCTTTCCGGGGCAAATCCTGTCCTCTCTGCCAGAAATGGCTTTGTCTCATTTTTAGATTTGTGGGAAGCTGTTAACCAGTCTTGATTCTTTGGTGAAGCACACACCTATGCAGCCCCCTGCCTCCCTCAAGTGTCCTGCAAACTGCTTCATCCATGCAAATGGGCTCTCCAGTGGTTTCTTGTGGAGGGAGAGCATCTTTGTCCTGAGATGGTCTGTCTCTGTGATCAGGTTTATGTGGTGGCCCTGGCTGTGAAGCAAACCTGTACTCACCCTGCGCTCTCCTTCAAGTGAGGAGTTTGAGAAACAGGAGGGAAGCGGAACTGAGAGAATGAGACCAGTGATGGTGTGATCACTAGTCAATTATCCACAGGGATTTTTGGACAGGTAATACCAACTCCCCATATTTTTCCCAAGTCCCCAGTTAGCTGCTGATGAGAGTCAGACACTTGGATCCTCATGTGTATCCATCTGGTCACACAGCTTTGGATTAGAGTAGCTGTGGGAAGTGAGCACACATAGCACTGGATCCTGACAGAGCTGGACCTGTCCAAACACAAAGTGCAAGAACTACTCTGCCTTGTGTGCCCAGCTCTGTGCAGGGGCGGGCTGGATCCAGGGACTTCAAAGATGTCACATTTGCTTGGCAGGCCAAAAAAAAAAAAAAAGTCTGGAGACCATATTTTCTATCATTTCAAGTCTGCAGTCTACTTGAGAAGTCTGAAGTGTTTGACAGGGTTTTATACTTGCAGAGGGGGATTTTATTTTGAACATCCTTTAAATACTTTGTGGGTAGGAGTATTTCCAGTTTTGGAGTGATACATGTATTCTGATAAATAAAATCAGCCTACGGTGTGGACCTTTGCATTGGTAATCAATACAGCACTTATCTGCATTAGTGACTCACACAGCCTGTCACATAGGCTTTGTTCAGTTATTTAGTGTAAGGTTATATTTATATTACCAAATATTTACATTGTAGTTATTTTAACATCAATGAGCAGATATTTTTCAATACTTAATTTATTAAAGAATAATAATTTTGTATCATGTGATGTGCTGCAGTCTCCATAAATACATCTCTCAAAACTAACAAATTTTTGGCACCATATATATTGCTCATCTCAAAAGACAGAAAACTGTAGGCCAGAAATATGGTGATGATAGTTGAAAGAAACACTTTTCCTAATCAAATTAGTGTTTATTCAAATCCTAACTTCCTAACCCACCTGATGTAATTTGCCCAAATTCTTCTTCCAGGTACTCTTTTTATTCCTAGAATAGATATAAGGAATAACACTGTGTTTGCTGCCTTGTAGACCAAGTTGGCCAAGAAGACAGATCAGGGTGCCTGCCATGTGAGGAGAAGAGGCAGAGTTTTATCTCTGCAGCTTAAATTTTGTATTTTGAATACAAGTTCTTGCAGTTTCCTAGTTACTACTCACAGTAATCATAGCTTTGGAAGAAAAAAGTCTTTTCTGTTTGTGCTTTTTTTGGTATTGTTTTGTTTTTAAATATACGTGTTCAACGGAGTTCAACGAGAACACATTGCAAAACACTGCAGGACCCTAAAGGTAAATCTTCAAGTGACTTTTTATTGGGACCCAGCAATGCTTAGGCACAGAGGTAGGAAAACCCCCTCTTGGGTAATGACAGAAACCTCTGGGTACAAAGATGTACACAAAGATGCAAAAATAGATGGTGCCACAGACCTGAACCAGAGCAGACCGTCTGTGCTCTGTATGGTGGAGGATGAAAACTGTTGGGTGGAACAAACTCATTTGCTTCAAAGCAAAATGGCAATTCCCAGCCAGCCATGCAGCTGCAGGACCCTGTGTCCAGGCATGGACATTCAGAGCAACAACAACAACAAAATGGCAAAACCTAATGGGAAAGTAGAGCCGGGGAGTTCAGCTGTGCCTGAAGCCATGTAAAGTCTGTAGCACTACGGAGACATGGCAGGTTTCTCATCCCTGCTGGATCCCCATAGCTGGCTGTAGTTCAATCTATGATCTATGTAAATCCAAAACAAACCATTGACCTGACTTTAATTTACTAGAAAGGCAAACTCACACAACTTAGGAGCATGAAGACCAAAGCAGTGGAAAGAAGTCCCACGTGGTTGTGTGCAGGCCTCAGGAGATGACTCTAACCCTGTGCTCTCTGAGCAGCCTCCCAGACCAGACAAGGTCCCACCCAATCCTTCTCTGGGGTCAGTGGTCACTGGGGCTGAAATCCACACAGGCACACACCACTGTGGGGAAAGGTCCCTGTGCCAGTGCCATGGGGGCTTTTTCATGTTACTCTGCAAGAGGAAGTTTCTGAAGAAGTCCACACCAAATGTAATCACCAGCGTGGCCACCCTCATACTTGACCTCTAGTGGTGGCCAAGTCCCCAGTTTTCCCAAGTCCCAGGATGGGGGTGGAAATGGGGCAATTTTATGGCAATTGCGTCCCAGACTACTCCTCTGCCAGTCTTCATCCCAAGCTTTTCTTGGGCCAAAACTGATTACATCCAGAATTACTTTTGCTAGATTTATTCTCTATTGATTTATTGAGTGCTCCTTAATCCTCCAACTAAATTCAGTAGACACTGTGCTTTTCAAAGGCAGAATTAGGCTCTGTGATTAAGGAAAAATTGTCCTATTTAAAGGAGAGAAAAACAAAAGCTCCAAGAAAGAATATTCACAGAGGTCCCTGGGCTTGCAGCTTTGTTCTGCAATGCCCCAACTTACTGCACAGGTGGTCATTTCATTAGTCTTGCACCAAACTGTAAATTACACCATAGTTACAGCCCTATTCAATATCTGATACATACTTTATTAGAGATATTGCACCAATTCTTAGAAACCATAGGTATCTGTTGCATTATGAAGCACAGAACAGAATACTGTGTTTCTTAGAGAGAATTTATGAAGTGACCTTTGCATAGGTAGTGGATGGCATAGGTAGTGGACTGCAAACCCTTAATATCATCTTAGGCTACAGGAACCCTTTATTTCAGGATCACTTCATATTAACATATTGCCTTGGAAATTCAAGCAAAGCTTGAATAATCCATTCACTATTTTCAGTGACAGCCAGGGTTAATTAGCTCATATAACTATTGTTTTCACTACTTTATCTTCATTGCTCCTCAAACTTTCCATGCAGGCAACAATTAAAAAGTCATAAGGACATGCAGAATTATGCCTGGAATCTCTGGTTTAATTAGAGAAGGCACAGACAAGAGCAACACTGCTACTGCTAACAGCAGGTGCCTACCTGACAGATTCACAGAGGGATTTCATGTGTTTGTCTGCCTTTCTTCTGTGTCCCACACTGTGCAAGCTGAATTTAGCAGCTGGCAAAAAGAGCTGTGTGGTCTCTGGGCTTGTCAGGCTCACTGAAATAAAATACCTGACTATCAAGGCCTCAATGTGTACAGTCGCATGAAGATTGTTATCTTTTTGGGAAGCTAACAGTAATGCATGTTTTAAGGCAACACACAAACTGATGCTTTTCTTCCCTTAGCCTCTTCCAAGCTCTTGCCCTATTTTCCTTGGGGAAACAAAGCTGCTGTTTGGCACATCAGGCGATGAATTTCTATTTCACTAGACAGCTTGTTTGCAACAACTTCTGAAAACAAGGGCATGGCTTATTCCTCCTGAAGTGCTGAGCTGAGACTACCATTGCCAGTATTTAAGCACAGGGTCGTCTACCCTGTGTCATGTCTTGCAGTGAGCTAACAAGAAGTTGTTTGACATCCACTACTGCACAACGGGGCAAGGCAGCTGGCAGCAGGATTCGCTCTGTTTCCCTCTCCTACCATGACAGCTCTTCAGCAGAGACCTGTGCAGCTCAGTGGAATGCACCAGCAGCTATTAGTGAGATTGAATGGGCATGTCTGAACTTATATCCCTTGAAATGGGGAGCTGAGTGATCCACACCAGCACAGCTGGCAGCGAGGGGGGAACTCAAAGGAAAAGAAATGTAAGATAATATGGCTGTTTTGGATAGTTCAGCTGAAGCTGAGTGAGACTTTCTCTGTACCCTTCAGAATGAAATAGCCAGATGGTAGCATCTCCAAGACTAATTTACTTGAACACAAGAGAATAGTGGTCAAAATCTGTAACAAGCTGGGAGGTGATTTGACACTAGGTGACACAACCACGCATCACCTTGTTGCTGCAGCCCAGCACTGTCAATCATCTGTTAGCAGAGATCTGCACCTATATCAGCACATCCTTTTGGCTCTACCCTCAGCAGCAGTCACTCCCACGAGGCAAAAAAAGTATTAATTTACAAGGTGATGTAGTGATTTTATTTTTTTAAATAAATACTTGTGTTGTTGAGACTGTTCTTGTTCACCAGGTGGCTTGCATTACACAGGGACATCGAGGACAGAGATTTTGTTTAATGCTGCACAGTTTGACTTTCTTGTAGCTAAATAGGACTTATAGGACTTTAGGTATGCATTTGTTGGTGAATGGCAAAGGTGGGGATGTCGAGCCTGCTATGAACAGGGGAAGCAGCAGTACATCACCTGCACTTTGCTCTCAACAAAGCTCACTAGATTTGTTCTTTTTATATTTCTCAAAGCCTTTTTGGGTACGTCCTTCCATTCAATTTTACAGCTGTACCATGCCTGTGTGTAAGAGCAGAGTATACATCTGGAAGAGAAAGGGCCTCATTGGGCTCTTTCATAGAAGTAAATGGTGACACTGGCAGCACTATTTTTGTAACAGAAACATGGTCACACATATTTTATACTGTCTTGAAATAACATATTCCTAAGGTTGGAGTCCAAATATAGTAGAACTTCTATGAAGGACCATGTTGGGGTAAGAGAAAAAAATGAGTCTCCCAGCAGAATGGTCTTCAAAGGTCAAATAAACTATAACTGGAAACCTTCTTAAGGTAATTTAAAACCCTCAGTGTAGATGACAGTTGAAGGAATATTTAGTCCACCAGGTACCTGCACCCCTGTATAGACTCTGAGCAGTTTTAAAGACTGTTATAATTAACATAACACAGGAGGAGAAGACAGCTTGGTTTACACACATGAACTGCAGTTTGAACTTTATAGGCTTAAACTACACCAGATTTTTTTACTACAGGGGAGGAAGGGACAGTATAAAGAAAGGATTCTTTTAGCAAAGGGAAACATTTTCAGAGTGTAGACTTATGCCATTTCTGGAAGTGCAAAATTCTGCACTCCCAGCAGGACATATCCTTCCTTGTAACCCATCCCTTTGCTGGCAGAGGCAGAAAAGAGGATTTAGGCAAGAAGCCTCACAGCTCTGTGCCAAATCCTCCTCCTCATCTCTGAAATCCCTGCGTGAGCAAACTGGCAGTTGTTGTTCAGATGAGATCAGCGGTGTCTGCTGCAAGCTGAGGCACTGGAGGACTCGGCAGCAGGGAAGCCCTTGCTGCCTGCATGGTCCTCCCAGGCCCTGGCAATTACTGGGAATTGCCACTCCTTGCTCCCTCAGGACATTATTCCTACCGAGCAAGGACCTGCAGCAGGAGGTGGGCTATCTGCAGTCCTGTGTGGAGTCAACAACACAATAGCAGCCTGACCAACAGAGACAAGCAATAGTGATTCTATAGCTAGATAAATACATATACATGTGGTGACTTCAGTATGGAGAATGGAGCAGGTCACAGGCAGGTTTTAGAGACTCATCCTTGCACTGCGAAACAAAAACCAGCAGCTATGTACCATTTGTCTCAGTAGAGAGGGGTTGGTGTAGCAAAGAGCAGTTTACCTCCAAGTGCTTTCTGCCACTGTCTAACAGGATTTAAAAGTCTTTCAAGACTTTCCAGAAGCATTGCAAATTCCACACGTGAATCCAGATCGTGTGGAAAAGCAGGATCACTCATGCTATCTCTAGCCTGTCTCCCATTGGCATCAAAATCAAGCTATCATTTTAAATTATCTTATTTATACCAACACCACATTTTTGTACCCAAAATGGTAGCAAGTTGTTTTAAAAAACCAAACTCTACCTATAAAAAAAGTTCAGGAAAAAAAAATCTCCTCTTCCAAAACACCCCCTACAGAAACTTCCTGGCTTTAGAATTCCAATTCCTTCATAATGTCAGACATCAGTGCCCTTTATATTTATGCAAAACAAGTGCATCAATTACTTTTTCATTTTAATTGACCTGCCAAAAAGCGTCTTCTCAATGAGGACCATATTAGGGGAAGGAGCCTGTGGAAGCTGTGTATTAGATCCACCTGGGACAAACTGAAATAAACATCCTCACATCCTCCCCCTCTCATTAAACTTCAATGTAGCCTTCTTTTCTATTAATTTTTTTAGTGAGTAATTTTGAAGTCTAACTATGGATTTTTTTTTTTTCCCTCCGAGTGAGAAAAGCCATGGAAATACCTTTGTTTTCCCCGACAGAGCTAGGACTCAGTAGAGTGGCTGGCTGGATGGTTAGCACCTGTACCTTCTTCTGTAGCTCAAATATGTATTTTGAGTCATGGATTTCATTCCCTAGGCACTCATGTCATATAATCAATATATATTTAATAAGCTAAAGCAATTTCTCTGTCCTACTCCAGGAAGGACTCAGGGTCCAAGCAGAGCCAACTCTTGCAGCCAGGAGCACACACATGGCATGGTCAAAACTCAGCTCTGTTCATCCACATCCCAAAGATTTTAGTATCCATTCTGTTAGCTCTATGTTGACAATAAAGAAAGCAATGTGCATGCAAGCGTGTTTAATAGAAATGACAATCTGCAGAAGCATAATTTCCTCAGGTTTTGTGAGATATTGCTGGTACTGGGCTCTTGAAAAATCTGCAGCAATGTTTTTTTTCCTAAGAGTTTGGGTTTGTGCTCGTCCCCCCACCTCCCTCCTTAAGTTATATGAAAGCTTTCTACTCATCATGAGGATTTATTGATTATTATAGGTCTATGGGATAATTAAATACACTGGCTTGGCAGTTGTAGTAAAGAATACTATTTTAGAAATGTTAACAAGATGTTAAATCTGAGGAATTCCACTCCTAGTACTCTGTAGGGTCATAAATCAGTGCAGGGGATATAAATATAAATGACACCATTTAAAAATCAGGTACATGACTACAGCTATTGAGTTTATGTCTCACTTATCCCTAAGTTACTAAGGGTAGAAATTCCCACCCCCTTACATCCATTATACTCTTTATTTTATACTTGAGTAAAACCATATATATGTCATTCATGGGCTTTTAGTTCATGAGGACTTTTGTGCTAGAATTAAATGGAAATACATCATTCTGCAAGTATCCCCAACTTTTATATGAAGTAAATTCTTGCTATCCCCCCCCTCCCGATGCTAACTATCCAGCTATGAAACAGGGGGGTATCTGCCCTCCAAGTGAGATTTTATTGCTAAAATAGAGTAGAAAATATTTTAAAACAAAGAACACGCATATTTATAGTGAAACTCAAGTTTGTTTTACAATTAGAGAAAAGTCACATGGTCCCCCCAAAAACCCCGTTTCTTATATATATGTATTTCGAAAATATATTTAAAAACGTAAAAAACTCTAGTTAAACATATATTATGTTAATCAGTACACTTAAATATAGCTTAATTATATTTACAATATGACACAGTTGCTTTTAAATTTTAATGCCAATTTCAGTATTTTCCCAAAAAACCATAAAATTATATAAATATACAATAAATATTTATGTTACACAAGATGAATAATAGAGAACAAGGCCACAGACATGAACTTACAGTTGCAAGAGTCTTTAACACAGCACTAGGCCTGCTGACATGCATGATATACTTCTGTCACAAACAGACCACAGCAAGAGTTTAATTAAGTAATATAAAGAAAAACCAACCCTCCCCTCTCCATCTCTGTGTTAACTAAAACTGCCCAGCCTGTGACCATGGATGTATAAGGTCAGGCATGGGAGAGCCACAGGACTGCAGGTTAATTGCCAGTTTAACCTTATATCAGTAAATATAGAGCTGGGATGTTAAGGGGAATAGCACTCTGGGTGTAGTTACTAGACACAGTTCTCTAGGTTCCCAGCTCCATCCGTTAGTCCTCCCCAGCTACACGGGCTGTCTTTAACCCCTCTGAACCTACCATCCCACTGTTCTAATTCTGCCACACCTGCACCACCTTTACTGTGCCAGGTGAGGATTTATAAGTAAAGGATATAGCCATACTTAACTTTGGGAAGCAAGGAACTGCATTTCTAGCATGATTTATGCATTAACACTTCTCTTCTGGAAATTCAGTTTCTTTGAACTAGTAGTTATTTTATTCCTGTATCTGAATTAGACAACTGTCAGAACCTAGCTTTTTTTTTTTTCCAGTCTTGATGAGTGATTTGTTTGTTATTCACATATCAGCATCATCCTTTCCTTAAAAGCAATCAACCCTTGTCTTGAGAGAAGCCAACATTACACCACTTCTCTGCTGCAGATTAGGACTATTGCTGAGAATAGCTCCTGAGTCATGTTGGGTTTACTAAATGCAAATTACAGTGTGCACACAGGTACTGGTCCCAGGGGAATGAAATGGTCTAGTGGAAGGTGTACTTGCCCATGATATAAATGATCTTCAAGGTCCCTTCCAACACAAAACATTCTTTGATTCTATGATTTAATTTGCATGAAGAATATCTTAGATGAAGTTTTGAGAATTTCAGTAAGGTTTTGGGGGTTTTTTCCTGTGTAGGAAATCCCCATCAGCAATTGATGGGGAAGGCTGAAGTTTGAGTTCAGGTGGGTCGCACAAACAACCCTCTCTTCTCACTCACAGTCCGGTGTGCACACAGCCAATGCAACTGGCACTTCAACAGCCAGTTACCCTCAGGAAGGGGCTGCCCTTCTACCTGAAGTAGAAGAAATCACTGATGTGAAAGGGTCTGTTAGCTTTCAGCATGGGTTTCTACCAGTGATGACATAAAATCAGTGTTAAATATGCTCTTCAAAGAGCATTACTGGGGCCAACATATTTCTGTAAGCTTTGCCCAGTCAAAGTTTTAATAAACACAGATTCTACAGCATTCAGAAGCAGATTATATTTTGCAGTATTTTCCTACTTCTTCAGCTATTTTTTTTTAATCTACAGGAATTACAAATATAGCATCAGCCTTCAGTGAGCTTACTAACAAGCTATTTCTGTTCTCAGCCCACTGTAAGCCAGTGCAAGTGGTACGCACAGCTCTCAGCCTTACAACCCTCCTTTTTAGCAATACTTCTGTCAGGAGGGGGGGAAACACAGAGCTAAACACATCTCTCAGAACCTAAGCAAGTTAACCTAACTCCTCCAGCACTTGCTCTTCGTTTACTTCAAGAGTGGTTTTCTAGTGCCAATATTTGTTTCATAAAAATAGTCTGACAGCAGAGGTAGAGCCACATGAACATAAAGCTAATTATGTTCTAGCTTTCTACTAGAAGCAGCGCTCCTTTCTATCTCATTCCCCAGCTAATTTCCAGGGCTCCTTCAGGCAGAGATGCCATCAGAATTTGCCCACCAGCTTTGCAGGCCTGGGGGTGCGGGCATGCTCTGGAGGGGAAGGGCATCCTTGTGCATGGCCAAGCTCTCGCTCTCTAACATAATGCACAGGCCACATTCAGTAATGACTGCAATTGGGATAGCCTCAGTCAACCCAAATCACTGTTAGTTGTTCCCAGCTGGCTAAGCTATAAAGTCTCACAACCAACCTGGTTTCAGATCCACCATCATCTTTTCTAGACCCTTCTTCTAGTGACACTCTCACTGTGCTTCACCAAGACATTTGATCCAAGTACAGTCTTTTATTATATGAAAATAATTGCTCTGAACACTATAGAATATTCTCTATATGACAAGCTCCAGTTCTATGGTAAGTGAAATACTTAAAGATCACAACCAATGTCCCTCCAGAGGGAGAAAAGGGGGAAAAAAATTCTCAAACATAAGCAAACATGGTATAAGCAAATGCATGTCTCTAAAGACTGAAAATTGAAAAACAAACAAACAAACAAAACCCAACAACAACAAACCACCCCCCCAACAACCAAAAAAGCATGTTGCCATACAGTTAAATAAGAGTTGTCTTTAAGCCTGAAGTTCAACAATGTGAAGTGGAACATCACCATTCTTTTTCAGTTGCCTCTTTTTATTGTTTTTTGTCAGTAGTCGGACTGCTATTGCAAACACCTTCACAACATACAAAAACCAAATTTTTTTCTAATCCAGAATAAGGTAATGATTTCTTTCTTTTTCAATCTGATGGGAATTCAAAAGCAAAAGAGAAACAGTAAAACTATGACAACAGCACCTTGACATTGTTTTAATTTCAACGCGATCAGAAGTTAGAAGCAGTAAACATATATACTAACAGACTAAAGATACTTACTGTCTAAAATGTAAACAGAACGTTTTGGTTCAATTAATTTTTCTGAAAGAGGACCGTTTATCATTAATTCACAATTGAAGCGGCATGCAATTTTATTCTTTTTTTAAAAAATTTTTTATATTTTCAATTCTTGGCAACGGCAACAAACCACAATGTTATGGAGGAATGTAATGCAGACTTCTTTGTTTGCTTTTTTTTTTCTTTTTTTTTTTCTTTTTTTTTGTTTGTTTAAACTTGTGCGCAAGTGACTATTGTTCCCCTTCAGCTCATGGATATGTTCAATAAATAGATTGTGTAACCACTGTACGGTATAAACTTCAGTCATACATGCAGTCCATAAAATTATTTTTTACTGAATAATTTACCCTGTTATGTATATATACAAATAGATAATTTTGTCTCAATATAATCTATACAACATGAATCCACTATCTTCCCCTTTTAATGGTTAATGTACATACACAAGAAGTGTCTATCCTTATAAAGCGCCAGCCAACTCTCTTTTTATTATCCATGGTGAGAGCTCTCACGTAAGACTGGGTAGTTCGGCACTGAGAGTTCCAGTGCCTCTTGTCAATGCCCCTGCAGCCCTCCTTCGTGTACCCCTTAGGGTTGCATTTGGTCTCATAGAAGTATTGCTTCAGCTGGCCTTTGGGTACTGGAACTTTTTCCAGGACTGTGACAGTTGCCCCAGACATGTCCACTGCAGTCTTTTTCTCTGCTGCTGTCACCCACTCACTTGTGCTGTCACATACACTCAGTTCCCCACGGCGAGCTGGATCGGAGTGGCGCCGGACTCTCATAGACATGTTTGCAGCATCCAAGTAGTTTTTGTACTCCTCGAGCAGAAAGAGCAGTGGGGGTTCCAAAGGCACTTGACTGCTTAGCATGACTCGGGAAGTATACAAGTCTGCATCCTTGTTTCCCTCACTGGGCTGGATGTCCTGGTCCTCATCTAGAAGCTCCTCTATGACATGTTCAAAAGTATCTGCCAACGATGTCAGTCCCCTTGAACCAGCATTGGGCCCATTTATGCTCTCAAGAGTCCCGTGGGTCCGAAGACCTGGGTAAGCCAAGCTGCCTTGTCCTCTTAGACTGGCTTCTTTCATTGGGGCAGCTTTCATGCAAGTGAAGTAGGAGATAACCATAGTAAAGAAAAGGATGGTCATCACTCTTCTCACTTGGTGGAACTGTTAAAACCAAGAAAAATAAATTAACTTACAAGGTTTGGAGTAATAAAAATTCACCCAAGTAGTCACAAGACCATGCATTTTCTACAGAGATGTTCTCCATGCAGTTGCAATTCATTACCAGTGATAAAGCATACTCTTGTAAAAGAGTGTTCTTTAATTTAGAGTTTCAGAAAAAGCATATGCTGCATCACAGGCAACATTGATCCCAGCAACTTGATTCTTACATGCTAAAATCTCTCTGTAGCAAGTATTAGATTAGATACTGTGCCTTATGTATTTATTTATTGACCAATTACACCTTATTTATTGACCAATTACACCTATTTCAAGTAACAGCAAAAGCAGAATGCTATTTAGCAATGCAACATTTCAGCAATAAAAGATAGCTTCACAGCTGCGAAAGGCAAGACTTCAATTTCAAACACAAATGTAAATACTTGATTTAGAGGATCACTCTATGGCAAAAAATAGTTCATCATTCTGCCCACAAAAAAAAACTGAGCAGCACCAGGATAAACTGTGTTTGTGTTCTAAAAGCAATCTTCAAAACACAGGAAGAAGCCAAACAGTTCTGAGGTCTCAGTAGGTCAATTTCTCATCTAAATGTAGAAGGTATATATACATAAATATAGAACAAGAAAATAGCCTAGAACAGTATACTAAGCTTGAGCTGGACAGATAGCTTGCATCATGTGAACAGCATGGAAAGGGCATGCTGGACTACAGAGCTGGTAAGAGCTATACTGAAGCGACAGTAGCAGAACCACTATTCTGTACTTTTCTAGGGCCCCACACCACCTGTTCTCAGGTGGCCAAACCATTTATTTATGCCTAGTTAGAGCCCAGAGGCCATAATGAAACCCAGCATAACCAGCCCTACTGCCATACTGAAACACAGCAGTTTGACTGTTTCTCTCACTTTCTGCCTTAAAATCTGGCACATCTTAAGGGTTGTGCTTTGATGTCTTTGTGTATGCTCATCTCTGTTCTCACTGAGAGAGGAGGGATAGCACCAGAAAGGAGTGCTGGTAAGGAAATTCCTCACCAGGCTTGGAATCAGCACAACTCACTCCTACCAGGATACCCAACTGCTTGAAGTTCATACAAACTCCTTCCCCAGTGCTTTTTGCTGAGTCTCCTCAGGGTAGAAATTGTTTCCTCCTCAAGTGCAGGGTAGATACTTGAGCTCCTGTTACAAGAAACCCCCCCCAAATCCTCAGTGACAGAGAGCTATGCCTTCTGTCTCATCCCAAACACTATTACAAGATCTATCATATCCAGCTGTTATTTTTTCACCTTCCGATCCCTCTTCTCACCAGTTCTGTTTGCTAGAAAGCAATGGCATTGTTCACATTTTTGAAAAAGCAGCTAATGCATGTTTCAGAGCTTTTGAAGTTCATTTGGAAGTACCTCATACTTGGCAACACTCAGTGGAGTAAATGCTATTTCTGTTTGCCAACAGGGTGCTATGTAAAAAGACTTACTTTATCTCCAGCAAATATGCTGTGGGAAATGAGTACTCTTAGGACTTAAAATGGAATGGCAATTTATCATAAAACATACAAATAAAATGAGATGTGCACTAGAAACACAATGCCCAATACGTAGGTCTTAAAGTACTTAATGAAGGCAGGGTGGGAAGTGTTCAGGTTTATGTCCATGCCCCCCTCATCTCCAGGCCCCCACTAAACAAAATTTTGGCCAAGAATCCTTTCTAACCCAGCATAACTCTTCCTTCATCCCTCCATCTCTCTTCCTGTTTAATAGTATTGTTGTGGTGTACATTTATTAAGAGTAAACAAACCTGACATCTGTGACTCACAGGAACATAGTATTTGCTCTAACCATGCAGAACACTAATATTTTGCAGTTTTTTTCACTTTGGGATTTTTAAAACATTCCACAGGTAGTGTCACATTTCTTCCTCAAAGGGGAAGAAAAGAGGCCTTACAAAGGTGATTTACAAAAGAAGGACAAAGATTGCTAGTCTTCCTTTATCAAATGAGAGACAAGACAATTCTTCTTGTCTTGAAAATGGGCGGCTCAGCTAACATATAAATGCAGAGCCAGTGAACAAAAAAATTGTATTTATATGCTCTCTCTTCAGAGAATTGTTTAATATAAAACCTAAAATGAAAAGAACCCCAAACACTCACATCACACTTTGTGGCCACCAGAGCAATGAACAGAAAACAGATCTTCTGGCTCCTAACCAAGTTCCTGTTGTTTTTATCGAAGTAGTGCCCAGAGGTCCTGGCCAGTTCTTGACTGTGTAGGACAGGGTCTCTCTGAGCACATAGGCTCCCCAAGGGGCCTTCCAGAGCAAAAGAGAGATGGCATAAGAGGCACCAAGCCAAGCATAGAACAGAAAGAAGTTTGCACTCATCAGGTAAGCACACGAGCTGGAGTTATCAGCTGCTTTTCAAGTCAGATAGGTGAACAAAAGGGAGAAGAATCCCTGGACCGGGCTACATTATTCACTACTGTCATTGGGCTGTTCACCTTGCACGGATGCGAAAACAGAATAGTGGCTGTGCAACTTCACTCACATGGATGCTTTTCTTAAAAGGAAGGCAATAGAGGACAAACTGACTTCAATAAACCCTCAGCATCCCCCACTGACAGCTGGTTGGTCACCACATCTAACAGTACTTTATGTATCACATTAAATTTTCCTTAATTAATTATGACTTCCATTTAGCAAGAAAACTGGTGTCAAGTTTGATCAATTTACATCCTGTCCAATGACACAACCACCACTATTATCTGGGATGGCAAGAAATTGCGTACAACTAGACTCTGAAAACCAACAGTTTTTAGACAGGCATTACCCACATAACATACTGAAAGAAAACATACCTGCTTAAAAGCCAATCTTCTTCCTCCCATTTAAAACTGTAGAAGAGCATGTCAAACTAAGCTTTAGCAGCACAGATTAAATGAATATTGCCATCAAGCAACCGTAGATCAAACATCTACTACTCTGGAAATGAGTCCCAGACTAAGCTGAACTCCAGAAGCAGAATGTAAAAAGCTTCTTCTATCTTGACAGTTACTTGAGCACTATACAGAGTCCTTATAGCAAAATTATATCAAGTGATTTAATTAATACAAGGGCATAATATTTTATCACCTGGGAAATATCTTCATTTTAGAGACCATAGCAATTTGTATTAGCAGTTGCTAAAAATCAGCTAGTTTAACATGCTTTAGCAGAATAAGATATCTCACTTCATGGATAGAATTAGACAACCTTTCAGCTATTGAACTGACACATGAATACATGTGTGTTAGTTTTACTTAGCTTGACTTTTTGGTGAGGAGGGAAGAAGCCAGGCACGAAAGTGATTTTTATTTTTTTTTGTGTGTGTGGGAAGCTGCTAGAAGCTTCCCCCATGCCTGGCAAAGCCAATCACAGGCTGGCTCTGAAAACAGACATGCTGCTAAGCCAGTTGAAGTAGTTGGTAACGCCTCTGTGATGACATATTTAAGAAGGAAAAAAAAAATGCATGCAATTCCTGTTTCTTCTTCTGAGGGGTTGGGAAGCGGCTGCTGGGGCCATGCTGGGTCTGCGTGGCCAGCAGCGCAGCCAGGGCCACACGGCCACCGCCATCTCGGCATGACTCGCAGCCAACTTTCTTTGCTCAGCCGCCTATAACTAGCTGTGCTGCGGACAGGAGGTCAGGGGTGCTGGTAGTAGCTTCTCCTTTTTGGCACCCTGCATGAAGAGAGGTGCTGAATAGTGCCAAGGCTGGCGGGGACCATGTGGCTGACAGCGAGGGGCATGATGGGCAGTTCCCTGATGAGGAGCCTGGACGGGATCAACCTTTCAGCACTGCAGAACTCTATGAAAACGTTTCAGTTGATAGAACTTGAGAACAAATGAATCTACAGACAGCAGTTCTCTCCTGAGTCAGAGAAAAGGAAAAGGTGAAGACACGTGAGGAGAACAACATGGTGACACTAAGGTCGGTGAAAGGAGGGAGGGGGAGAAGGAGGTGCTCTGGGCGTCAAAGCTGAGATTCTTCTGCAAGGCGTGGTTGGGACTATGGTACAACCAACTGCTTCCCTGTAATTCATGAAGTGCATGGGGGGCGGGATGCAGAGGCTCATTCACAGCCCGTGAGAAAATGTGCTCACGCTGGAGCACGTGGATGCTAGAAAGCTGTAATCTAGTGAGAAACTCAGAGACAAAGAAGGTAGAGAAAGAGAGCCCTTGCTTCCAAACTAGAACAACTCATCCTTAAAAAAATAACACCCCATGAACTAAAATGACCCACACCATGTAGTTCGGGAAGACTGTTTTGCCCGTGGAAGGGACTCACGACAAAAGNGATGCTAGAAAGCTGTAATCTAGTGAGAAACTCAGAGACAAAGAAGGTAGAGAAAGAGAGCCCTTGCTTCCAAACTAGAACAACTCATCCTTAAAAAAATAACACCCCATGAACTAAAATGACCCACACCATGTAGTTCGGGAAGACTTTTGCCCGTGGAAGGGACTCACGTTACAAGCAGGCCGGGCGGGACTGCTACTCGTGAAAATTAGAACTATATTGAAAAAGTTCACAAAGAACTGCCTCCCATGGGAAGGACCCCACTACGTAACAGAAGAGACTCCTCTCCCTAGGCGAACCGAAGAAAGATTTTTGGAAGTGATAAACTGACTAAAATCCCCATATTTTGTCTCCCTCCACTGTCAGTGGGAAGGAAAGAAGGGCTGGGGGGGCGGGTGGGGGAGGAGAAAGGTGTTCTAAAGGTTTATTTTATTTCTCATTATCCTCTTTTAATTATGTTAATAATTTTTTTTATACCTTTAAAGTTTTGAGCCTATTTTGCCGTTAAAGTGTTTCTTCCCAATCCTTACCTCAACTCATGAGCCTCTTAGGGTTTTCTTTCACCCTCCTCTGCTCAGCTATAGCAGAGGAGAATAGGTGAAGAGTTTTTTCGTGGGTGCCTGGCTTTCAGCATCAAACCACATGGTTCTTCTCCTTTTTAATGATGCAGGACTAATATCACAATAAACATGTAACACCATATAACAATAAATATGTAGCACCAATAATGCTGCTTTGGATGGCAGCTTCCAGTCCTTTTCCTCTCTGTTCCCCAACCACCAAACCTTCATTATACTGCAAAGATTAAAGATACTGCCTGTCCTGTTCAATAAGTGCCCTGTAAACCCCAAACATTAACATATTGTGTACATCCTCCTGATTACTAGCCAGTCAGTGTGCCACCCCGTGTAGAAGGAGAACTGGGCTGGGAACACATGAGAAAACTATTTTCCTGTTTTCCCAACCTGCTACTTCCAAGCAAGGTATTGATCCTTTCTGTGCTGGGCATATCCACCACTACAAGGCCTTGGTTGGAGATGCCCCAGCATTTCTGTGTTCATCCATGCCTGAGGCTATGCTGGTAGACTGAGCAACTATTTCCCATGGAGGCTCACCAGTGCTGAGTTTTTTCTTAACTGGAGCAACCTGGCTAGTAATGCATGTTCTGAGGGCATCAGTACAACTGAATGCCAGATGAACAGTGTAGCCATGACTACTTGTGCTAAGATGTGTACCCAGAAACGTACAATACTGGTGTTACAACATCAGTCTGTAGTTCTACAATACACTAATTTTCCCTCCCTTTTCAGGTGTAGGAGGTTCAGGCCTCTACTCCACACCTTCTAGGAACAAGTAAAGGCTGCAATCCTTTTGCACTTGTGTTCAGCCACATCTCTGGGCATAAAAGATGGAAGACCTGTCTAGAAGAAGTCTTGTTCCAGTTGCTGTCCCATACAGTGTACACCCACTAACCTGTACAACATAGATACATACTAGCCTCCCTGAGAGCAAGCCTTAAACTACTCCCTCAGGACATGAGGCGTGTCTGTCAGAAATCACATTTGAGACCAGCTTGGCGAACACCATCCGTTCTCATGGCCACAACAATGTCCTTTCTGCTTTCATGCAGCACACTGATGCTGTAGCAATGAAAAGAGGTCACCCACCAGACTGGATCTCAGGAAGATGCAACCTACTTCATACTCCAATGAAGTCCATACAATTACAGCTAGAATAAGGACATGTAATTGTGGCAGTCATCTCCACTAATGGGAAGCAGGCATATTAAATGAATCTCATGTCAATTATCTACAGCTACTTTACATATGCAGTCAATTACCTTGCTGTACTATTTATTTCAGTATTTGTATTTATTGGAGACACCAGTTAATTGTTTTATTTCATTATTTTTAGGTATTTTAAGCAGAAATCCAGTAGCTTAACAGGTTATATTTCCAGCAGAGAGACCTCAGGAATAACTGTGAACATGTACTTGCTTTTCTGCATCCCAATATGTGTCACGTGAGTTGAAATAACTTTCAGTCGTGAATAGATCCATGCTTTAATCTCCAGAAAGGAGTGTGTGGAGGAAGATAAAATTAGCAGCAACTGACATTCGTTTTGTGCCTTGCCATTTTCTAAGATCTTTACACAAAAGTTCAATTTACTAAGTCCTACTGAATGCCACAGGCATGAATTTCTGCTTTATGCATCATTACCAGAGTGTGTGAACAGATATCAAAATGGGATGCATGTCAGCACATGATTTGCAAAGACCAAATGTACTGAGAACAAATAGTATTAACCTTTATCACACGCATAACTGGATGTCTAACACACTCTACTTATCCTTGAGGCTATTTTTGCAGCAAACTATATAATTACATTTTATTACTGCAAATAAAGCACCCACCCCCCATATATACATATATGCACATCCATATCCAATTTGTATTCTTGTAAATTGGTGCTTCAGGAAGAATAAACCTATTCCATTTTTATTGTCATGTTGGTTTTCCCTGAGGTAATGAAATCTACTTAGTCTTAATGCCAGAGATAGCAGACTATGAAGTATTTTGAAGTCCAAGATAAACAGCAAGCAAATTTACAAGTAGTGTTAACTTTAACTACAACTTTTAGAATGAGAAATTTGCTTTTATCTCATGTAGCTAAATATTGTCTGTGGTACAGCTTCTGAGAGCAAAGAAACTCCAGAGATGTCTGTATTGGCCCTGGAAAAGCATGCGTCTGTCTAAAGCACTACAAGGAATTTTTCGTGGAGTTCCAAGGTTTTATTGGACTCTCTCCTCAGTACATACAGAAATCACAACTTCTGACAACCAGAGGTGAGAAAGAACCCAAAGAAAATAATAGCAAACTGATAATGCCATGACATCACAGTCCTGATCTTTCACAGAGCCATGTATCAGAGCTGCTTACAAACTTTGCTCGCACCTTTCTAGACCCTCAAACAGCTTGCTTCAAAGTTCTGAGTGAGAATTCAGTTGCTTTAATGAGTGCAGAGCAGAATCTAACATGGTTAATTATACTTAAATTGTCTAAGTGCAGGACTACAAGGTGTTCCCAGCAGGATCTCTGTCAGACAGATGTCAGACCCAGTCTGCCCATACCAGTAAACCGGAAGGATGAGTTTTGACAGTATGTACAAGCGGAGAAATAGCAGACCAGATTCACAGATGGTATCATAGGTTTTCAGAGAGACAATATCTTTAGAAGAGATGTGCACTTTTTTTATACTTTGATAATGGGAACTGATCATTGAGCCAGTGGGACACTTACTGCCTTTCTAGCTGTTCGTACAGCATATCATATTTGGGGCACTCAAACTGCACAGGAAGTTGTGATTCCAACTGTACAATAAGAAACTTAGCTCCCAAAGGAGCTGTGTGTGTGCCACCATTCATATCAAACAATATGGTTCACCACAACATTTTTTGTCAAAATTTCATGTTGAGATCCCAAGGTATGCAATGAATGTCCTCCACAAATAAAAGCACTACCAACAGGTTTATTTCTGCTCTTCAGAGTATCATGGGCAACATGCTGCACTTCTATTACTATGTAACAAAAACCGTACAGTAGGGATGATACTTCTAAGCCCAAAACTTGTGCATTAGCAAATTCCAATTTCAAAACTGACTTCAGAAAACTGCATTTATCCCTTTAGAGTATATGTCAAGGTGTGTTCATGCCATTACTGTGGTCATTCAGAAGTAACATTAAAGCAATTTCTCTGAAAGGAAGGTTCACCTATAGAATAGGGTACATACCTCCCCCCCCAACATGAAACCAATCCATTAAGCAATTACTCCATGCCGAGATACTATCTGGTTCCTCCGTGGGGGCAGATAATTACAGTTCTCTGAAATAATTTGCTTCAATAGCCACTAGAGCTTTATACAATGCTAATTCAACCTGTGTGCAAAACGACATTAAGGCAGAACTTCAGACCTTTGAGCAGCATCTGTAGTTTGTCTTCTATTTCACTACAGTTCTTTGGTATGAAACACTTCACTGAATCATCACAGGACTAAGCTATTCTGCCAAGTACACACATGAAGCTCACACAGAAGTCAAGGATACTTGGCACCCAGAAGCAGGAACAGAACTGATCATGTTGCATGCAATCTAGCATGAGCTGGATCCGTTGAACAGTGACATGTGTCCAGCAGCCCTGGAACAACCCAGAAGTTCCTGCACCAGTTGAGGTTGGATCTCACAGAGTACCTATAAATTACTGAGCAGCATGTAAAGCATCCCACACATGCAGCAGTTCTGTTGCAAGTGGAAGGACCTATAGAACAATATGCACCCAATAGGAACATACACAAAGATTTGCCAAGGAAAAGAAATTGCTAAAAAGCGTAATCATCGGTTGGTGCAGTTACCAGTGGTTTGGGAAGGCAGCACTTTCACTAGGCTGAGGGGAGGACAGCAAGGGCTATACCCACTTGTTGCAAGACTCTGAGGTGTGTGGCATTGCTGTAAGAGAATACCTTACTTTTAGCCACAGCCAGTATTTGAAATGCAGCTGATCGGTACACTGTGATGTGCACGAACCAGAAACCAGAATGGCTTGTTGTGAGAGCCCTGACAGGTATTAACAGTACTCCTGCATTTGCTAGTGGTGTTTCAGTCATTTTTTGGCTGTCTGCTGTTGTATGTGGATTTTTCTTGACACGTGCTCAGTCCAGCTGCCAGCACAGCATCTCTGTGGAAATAATTTCCGTACACAGGGCAAGGAATAAAAGCTTACACTGAGGTACCAGATCAGTTTCTGGGAGTATTCAAGTCCAAAGTTACATGGGAGCAGAACCAGAGCAGAAGCAGAAATCTGTAGGTTTGCAAAGTCACCTCAATCAATGTTAACGGAATAACAAGGACTTGTATAACAATATAAGGATACACTCATTGGGAATCTAATCTACTTCACTGGGCAGCCAGCCCTGCATGTCTTGCTGTGACAACAGTTTATCTTTGGAGATAACACTATTGGCAAATTATGTCAGTATATTAACATAACTGTATTGAGAGCATTTTGGCAAGAAGTGCTCTTTCACCAATGATATTTTACAATGACAATGCAACTTACCACAGATTTCAAAGTGTTATAGTTTTCAGCTTTTTTTTCCCACCTTCTAAGTGGTTTCACATTGAAACAAGACTTTTGCACTTGCTATGTCTGGTACTCTTATCTATTTTAAAAATCTGGGGGCCAACTTCCACCAGATTCAATAGAGGGATACACAGAGTCACGTTGTATAACCAGTATGCCAGCACCTGAGACTGACCCAAATAAACTCATCCATAGGCAAACACCAGTGTATAGGCTCATGGACTTAAAACACTGTATTTTTCCTTTCATTTCACAAGCTCCATGGAGGGAAATGGTTTAGAATCACTAGAAGGGGTGAGGAGAGACATCTGGCAATGAAGCTTATTTTCAAACCCTTGCATCTTTAGTTGTACTGCTTAAGGTACAAATGTTTAATGGAACATAGAGAAAAAAAAAAGCCCCTGCAGTCTTACAGGAAAAACTAATTTATCCAACTCCTGCCTTCTCCCAATTGTATAATGGTGTAATTTCTTTCACCAAGGAGTGTTACACTGTGATTTCTGTGAATTACATGTACATTGGGATCTTCCCTTCCCTAATTAAAAATGAAGTTATATGGTTCCCGACTTTTCATACTTGCCACCAGATATAACAGATTGTGGCATCATGAGGAATTATTTCCACAAAAATTATTGAAGTTCCTTGAAGCGGTAAGTTCCAGTGGACCTAATTCTGGTGGACACAGTCACAGCCTGGTATAAATCCATAGTATTCCATTCATAGATTTATATCAGTTGCAAAGGTGACCCAGTATTTATGTGGTCAGAAAATCAGATGGTTGCAACCTAAACTATAGCTAATAGCTGTATCAGACAAAATGTGACAGGTTTCAGCAAAGTAGCTTCCTCAGGACTCCTGAGGGATACACACATATTTGGTAATACAATTTAAAGAGAAGGAGAAAGCCTTTCTAGGTGTGCAGGCTAGCTCTTCTCTTCCCTCACTGATTTAAGCAGATAAATAGCCTAGACATGTCTATAAAGAGAAGTATGCAAAATCCAGCCCAAAACCACCTAATGTTCCTCACTTGGGTGTCCTGTTTCATGCACAACCCCCCACTAAAGAAAGTGGCTTTGCTGCCAGCAAAGCACTGTTCTCACTCAAAGAGCCCTTAAGCTCCAAAGGGTAGGTTTGTATATGAGATTTCAGTCATTAAATAAACAAGTCTCTAGAAAAACTTCAATACCTGTCCCTTCATGTAAGCAGATCCCACTATGCTGCAGGGAAGGACAGCTGCTCTTCTAATAGCTGGGGATGGCGGTGGGGGAAGAGAAAGTTAAAGCAAGAAACATTACATTACACAATTAGTCTTGGAAACAGCTAAGTATTCTCCCTCTCCCAAATATCGCCACAACATAACAGACTAGCTATAGAAGTCACTATCCTATTCAAAATCAAAAACAAAAATGTCATACCAGAGATTATTAGTAGTTACAGAGAGGAAAAGAGGTTGCAAAAGGTAAGAAATCTGGTACTTAAGCTGTTGTGACTCTCCAATTGTACAACATTTTTTGGAGAACATGCTATCAAAGCCTCCAAAGAGCATCGCAAATATTGAATCTCAACATACTTAGGTAAGAAGGAACTGCATCAGAAACCATGTTTTCCCTCTGGGTAGCCTAAAGCCCACAAGTATGTGAAACATTTTACCCCAGATTGCACAGCAGGTCACTGCTGAACCAGAGGAAAATAGGTGAGTTCTTGCTCAAAATCCCTCAGTTCAGCCACTACACAAAGCTGCCTTTACCATGTGTACCATAGCATATTTGGCTAATCTCTCCATGGCAATTTAGATGGCTAACACAGAAAGATGCTGATTAAAACCTCAGGGGTATTACTTTGAATACATATGCTAGCTCACTTTCATCTGTGTCATTATTAGTTCCTGACTGTAGGTTAACTATAGGGCATGTTGTCACGAGCCTAAGGTGAGGTGGCAGAAACTCCTGCTGTTGCCATATGCCTTTTTGTTTCTTCTTTTCATTTTTCAGCTTTTAGCCTCACGCCCCCAATTTGAGGGCTCAACCACTACCTAACAAAGGGTAACAAGGAAAACAAAACTAGTGTTAAAATATAAATATTCTTCACTATAAAAATCTCTAAGTTTGATTTGAAATGCAACACAAGTTCCTGTCTCATCCAGACCAGAGACTGCTTTTACCTGCCTTGTTACGAAACTCAGCAAAGACCTATTCCCATAAAGAAGTACTGTTGCACAAGCAGGTATTTACCAACCCTACAAACACAAACCAGGCAGCTTTCAAGGTACCAACAGTCATGCTATGCCTACTTATAATATGGGTAGCAACACCATCAAAACAATAAAAGGAAAAAAGATGACTGGGTTCCAGTCATCTTTTTTTTTTTCCAATGCACATGCACAGATCCATCTTTACGTTAAAATACCAATGGCTCAAAACTATCCTTAAAAAACTATGGGTCATGTTTTGACGTATGCCTGAACATGACAAATTACAAGATATGCAGAATATCAGCAGCTCCCCTGCAGCCATTTTCTAGTGAGCACAATTTGCATACTAAAAGGTCTGGTGGTGCTTTGCGACTGAAGACTTGCTCCAAAGTGTTTAATTTAAAGTAGACATGGAAGTTATTTATTGTGTTTTCTAGGTCTCACTGCATACCTGTCCTTCCATTAGCTAAAGGCAGGGGAATGATTTATAGTATTTCCAAGCATAAGAATCTGTAAGTTTCATAACAGTTACAGGAATCAGAGCAGATTAAAAAATATACAACCATTTCCATGTTGAACAAAATTGATTAAGAACTAGGTGATATGGCTTCATGCTTGAGGTTTATGGACTTCAAGATGTTGCCTACAGGTTTGTCACTCTCAAAGGTAGAGTCCTTTGGAGGCTTAGACTTCTAAGTAATTTATTCTTAAACATTATTTATGGTTTTTTTTTTTTTTAATGGAGGCTTGTGGAATTGACTCACTTATTCTTTGGCAACAACCTTGTTCATTGGTGACATTCCTCCTACTTTTGCAGTTGCAATGACAAAAAAGTTTTGCACACAAGACAGCAGAAATTTATCATTAGTGCAAAGCCAAGAGAGAAAAGGACTTAAATGAGTTCTTTCAAGGAAGGCAGCTTTATTCCTTGTTTTAAATTCATGTGCCAATCATTAGCTTTTAAGGGCAAAATTAATTTTCAGACATCTCTCGCTAGTCAAAAAATCTGTAAGTCTGTGAGAAGATGTAAAGAAGCACCTGCTGCTTCTCTTTGCACCATTTCATTGGCATCAGTTTGCCAATGCCACACCAGCAAATACTCTGCTGCTGTAATGCCATGTGAAGCATCCTTCTTTGCCTCACATAAAATAAGAACAATCCTTCACAAGTTTATAAGGCATAAGCTGACAACAACAAAAAAGAATCATGACATTGACATAAACAATAGTGTTTATATCTGGAAAAGCAAAAATGCAGAACTTCAGATGTGTTTATTTCTAGTTTTGGTTCAACCCATTGTAATGATAAAGGGTGGCCATGATGTTCAGGACATTCATAGCTCACCACAGTTTCCTGGCACGGGTTCTGGTTAAATCACTCTTGCCAGCTTGAACTTCTTATTGAATTTGCTTCCTTCTCACACTGGCTCTCAGTACAAATTCTATCAAATAGCATTTCTCTCTCAGCATTTACGGCTCAGTCAAACTGGATAATCAACTCAGAAGGAATGTAAATAGCAAGTGAAGATCCAAGCCTTAATGGAGGCAGCCAGCAGGCAGAATTACCTAGAAATACTACAAAACAAGTCCTGTCACTCATCCCAACAGAATCCATACACTTCTGTGGTACAGTGACAGCTATGACTAAGGGGAGAGGTTGGCTTTACTAATCCAGCCTTTCAATAAAGTTTAGATTTCCTTTATTTTCTTCTCAGTGTATCATGTACTAAAAACTCAACAAGAGCACCATGGCTAGTGTAAAGATGGAAAAACTAAACCAAATGGATACTAGATGTTGCACCAAGCTTAAAAAGAAAATGGCATAACAGACTAAGGAATCCAGAGATCATAACCTTTAATTTCTTGATCTAGATGAAACAGCATTTCTCCAGGAGCAGAGTTTAAAAAAAACAGTGTTTAAATCACATTAGATAAGGCACAATATGCACTAGAATTGGCACAAGGTTAAGCTTAACTCAATTTTAAAAGACATATAGTGAAGGATTCTGGGTTGAGTCTTTTACATGCTGAATTAATAAAGAACATATAACAGCATTTTGCTCAAGGTTTTGCCTAGTTCAGTTTTTTTTCCAGATTCCTCCTGCATTCATGCAAAGCCTACTTGTAACTCAGTGCACATACTGGAAAGGTTGAGTCTGATATGGAACTCCAGTGAACCAAGGATAGTTTTTAAAACTCTAGTTTTGTATTACAACTCTCATGCACCCTGATATGGTATAAGCAGTTTGCAGTTGCCTTCTGACTTGTGGCAAATATCCCTATATCATAGTTTCTCAGCTTCCCCACAGGAAAATTCTGTTCCCTCAGAAGTTTTGGATTAAACTCTTATCCCAGTATAATTTACACTGACAGACTTCAAATATCTTAATAAATTTAAAAAACGACCACCTGGAAAGTTATAGAGTACATGCAATTAACTAGCAGATTGCATTTTCAGGGCTCTGTGAGATGGTATTATTATCTCCAGGTTTAGTTGTATTGGTTTGCTTATTCCAGTAGCCATTTGGTAGCTGAGAGCTAGCAGTTATTACAGAAGCCCTAAAACATACTGTGTCTCTAAGAGTCAAACTGAATAAGAGAAATAACTGAACATGAGATTATGAGTTCAGGAGGTAAAAAAGGCTCATTGTTTCCCTCTGTAATCAGGAAACAAATTAAGTAGGGAACACTGCTCTTCTCTCAAATGCAGAGGAAGAAACGGCTATAGCAGGTTGATGCACAAAACAAACAAAAAAAGGAGCAGATACTAGTGTATTCCAGGTTGTTAGATTTGAGGTAGCAACAAATAGCTACATATTCCACTTAACTTCAATACTTAATTTTTAAATTGAGAAAATTCTGAATCTAGTGAAATCTATCTAAAGGCTGCTGAGTTGATACATTGGGAAAATCAGATTTTTTTCTATTCCAGCAAATATATACTAAAGAACAGTACCCAACAAGTAGACTTCATAGACCGGGATAGGGAAGAAACCAACCTTCAACTGAACCCAAATCCTTAAGGGACTAATTCTACATTGCATATTATTGGTGTAGCTTTAAAAGGCTATGAAGCCTCAGCAACAGCTGTACCAAACCCATATAAATCTGACTTGCAAATACTTCTTTAGGTGTAGTCTAAAATAAATCAGCAAATGATCACTGAAAGCGATGCTTCTTTGCTTACCTATTTAAGCCACAAAAGAAAGACTCTATAAAATTTAGTTATCTGCATCACTAGAACAGGATTCACAGGTAATCATCAATTACAGGGCTAAAAAAAAGTCTGCACTCATACACTAAATTTATACTGAGGAGTAAGGACTGGGATTAACTAATTTTAAAGGCGCAGGCTCCCTTGCCAGAGACAGCCCGAGCACCCTGTGTGGTGCATCTGTAGGTGGCAGTAGTTGCTCAGATTTTGAGATCCTGTAAGATGCTTATCTCAAATTCAGCAACCAGTATCCTTCCATCCTCCTAGAACTGACTTTCCTAACGTGAAATGTGACCCCCTCCCCCATTTCTTCATAATTTATAGTAGACTGTAGCTGACTCACAAGGATTTCTGCATTTTCCTAACCAAGTACACAAGAAAAGAAATGAACTGCCAAAGGATTGAGGTAATTTATAGCGTAAAACATTGAGAGCTTCTAGTCGATCAAAGGACTCAGAGAAACAAATATAAGAACAATCATGCCTTCTGTTCTCTGCAAATGCCAGGGCCAGAAATAACTGTCCTAATTAACTGGTTTCAGAAAATGACTTCTCTGAAAAATACAATATTCTTACCAAGGAAAGTATATAACTGCTACAGCCTTATGGCAGCTGCCAGCAGGGCATGAAAAAAATCACTAAAAGAAGTTTCCTTTTGCTTCCTCTGGTTGTGCATGGTACTCATCTTTAGACAGCTGTATCTATTCATGGTGCCTAAATTATGCTGTAATGGGACATTCCGCTACCACTGGTATCAGTGTTAGCAAGAATTACAACCACATCAGGTCAGTACCATCCCAGCCAATCCTCTGTTCACTAGTTATATCGGGTAGATATTGTACCCAAGACGAGGTTGGCGCTTTTTTTGTAAGACTGTTTGCTGGTCAGTCATGTCCATGGCATTTCCAGTATTTCAGACTGTTTCATGTTCACTGTTGCTGGTGGGTATAGCAGTTAAATTCCACCAGTCTACAGCTGCCTGATAGTTATGTCCTGAATGTTGAGTAGAAAGCTGACCCTGCCCCTACAGATCACCTACACTTTACACATAAGACTGTTTGCCCTGTTCCACATGGACAACTCCTACAAACAGTGCTCCTCACTGGACTGACTGCTCAGCACCTGGAAGTTTAACATGCAAGTTTAAGGTACCATGGCAGAGTTGCCTGTATGCACTGCATAGCAAAATCTATTATTTACTGTTTAGATCACAAGAGCATTGGTGACTTCTTGCTGGGTACCAGAAAGAGAAGACAGGCAAGACTATCTCTGCCTCAAAGAACCTGCAGTCAAAGATAAGACTGAATAATAGACGGATAAGGAAACAGAAAGATTTGTGAGTTGACAGACAGGGAACACAGCCTACCAGCCCCATCCCAACTCATGTATCAGGCAGTTCACTCAGTACACACCTGTGCTGCTTCCTAATGGTGTATCACAGCACACAAGAGTTGTTACAGAACCTTCCCAGCTGGAACTGAAGACAGTAGGTTATTGGTTAACACTTCATTTCAGCAACACACAAAAATAGCCTTAGCTTCAGTGCCTTTAAAAGCTTCCTTTTAAAGGGTGTTTACAACTAAGGATTACCAAGAATGCCAGTGTATGAACTGATCTAAGAAATGATTGAGAGTTTCCCAATTAAGCAGCATTTCAGCTATTTAGGAGAAACCAAGTGCTCACAACATATGCTTGAAAACAGGTCAAGACAAGTTAGCAATTAACCTATTAAAGCACATATCCTTCTCCAGTGGAGCCTCCAACAATTCACACAATGTGAGGTTTCCAGTGTAGGCACGGGGCACATTGTTAGAAGAACTTTTCAGCCTTTTATACAAACCAGGAAGGCAGGTATGAGAAATACCTTTTTTTTTTTTCTTTAATAGGACCATACTTATTACACAAGTCACTCAGTAGAGTGACTTGTTTCTCCTCTTCATGCAGTGCTTACCAGTAGAAGGGTTGAGAGGTCTCCTACTTCCAGGTTTCTTGTGACCTGCTTTTATATGTGCAGTCCCTGAGAGAATTATTATCTGAGCAAAATGTGCAGATTTTGTGTTTTCCTTACAGCAACAGCAGAGTAAGAGTTGCACAAATGCTACAGCTACTGCACGGACTTTTAAAGTGCAGTCACTTTCAGCTCAGCACCATACATACAAAGCTTTTAAGCAAAAGCACAGAACCTTATTTTCCCCTATATTTTTTCACGTTAATGAGCCTTTAAAAACCTTTGCATCCATGCACTACATTTTGTAATATTCCAGCCTATTGCAGTACTCCCCAAGCACTACTGTTACAACATAATGCCTTGGTGCTTAACAGCATGCTGCTTGAAGTTACACTTTTTTAGTCTTTTAGTCTCCATCCAAGATAAAAGTCCTTTCCCATCTTCTTCCACCATTATATCTGCATTATTCAGATAAAATTTTCTTCATCTTTCTGACCTGGTTTACCCTGATTTCACAGCCATATAACAACAGGATCTACCCTGCAGTTCCTGAAAGCAGAGAGCACTTGCAACATGAACAGAAGGCACACTGCTTACAAATGGATTTTCCCAGACAAGGTTCAGTGAAGCTGAACGTTAGTGGTAGTACTACAACAGAAAATAGATATTTTAGAGTTGAAACAGACTCACTGCTTTACTCTGAGACCCAGGTGAGGGACAGCACTCATTCCTGCAGAACATCACTATCTGTCTTCTCCCTTTCCCCGGGTCTGTTTACACAGCCAGTGCCCTGGAACTCTGCACGCAGGAAGCCTTTGCATCCCCCTAACAGCTGCTACCTCCTCTCACATGCCAAACTACAGGATTTGCAGCATGCATGAAGCCAAGAGCATCCCCTCTGCTTACGTTCTTCTATACCCACATGAACTCTGAGCCATCACTGGGGTTGTTTTCACTTGAGGGCTTCAGACAGCAAGCCAGCTTTGTAAGCATAGCCTATGATTTACACAAATGCACTACTCAACACAAAAGAGCAGACAATATGATGGTCTTCTTACTTGGGACAGCCACTCATGTAAACAGAGCAAAGTCTTCTCATTTGTGACCAAAAAGCCATTAAAACTTGGTGCTGTGAAAGTTCCTCCTGCCCACAAGCAGGCAGCTCATTATCCAGACCTTTGCTCCTATCTATAGACAACCAAGGAAATTCATTTTATCTATTTATCACCATGAATTAAAGATTACAGAAATACTGGCTGAAGAAGAATGTATTGCCAGGATAGATTCTTTGCATTCATTAGAACTGTGTTACTAGAAACATAAATAAGTAATGACTATTGATCTTGCATAACCTCAGAACAGCAAACTACAATAAACTGAGAGGAAAAGGACATATCTTAACTGGAATGTATAAACCAAGACACCAACAGCACCTCTTAAAAAAACCAAGCAAAGCAAGCGGGGCCCACAGCTGTAACACCTCATGCTTTTAATCCTAGGGAAAAAAAAAAAAAAAAGAATTTGTGGGACAGCACAAGGCTTCTACAGTACTAATTAAACCTCTGCTAAACAAATTTACCATTTAACCCCAGGATTTTTTTCTGGGTGAAGACGTGTCTGACCCCCCGATATGAATCCAGAGCCAGTGGGTCGAGGGCAGTCGCTGCTCTTTCCCGAGCACCGACACCCTCAGCCGCTCAAGCCGCCGGACTCCCTCTTTGCGCCGCCTTGCCTTGCCTTCCCTTCCCTGCCGCCGGCACCCGGCGGGCTCCCCGCGCCCGGTGGGTGGTGGAAGCGGGACGGGCAGAGGAGAAGGCGCCCGTGGCACCGGATCCCGGTGACGGTGCCCGGCATGCTTCGCATTCCAGCGACGGTCCAGCTTCAACAAGTGCATCGCTCCCCTCCCTGACGGAGCCCGGCCCCGGCCCTCCCCGCACCCCGGCTCCTCCACGCCGCCCGCCCCACAGCCGAGCCGGGCCGGGCCCCACCGCCGGGCCCCGCCGCCGCTGCTCCCGCCCCATGGCTGGCCCGGGCCCCGCTACCGCGGCTCCCGCCCC